>PVLC010000523.1:7839-133120 GCA_004027655.1 Graphiurus murinus | reverse complement strand
ATTATATTATCCACAGACAAGGGCACAGTTCATAAGCACATAGCTGGATGCATTTCACCAATTACCACACCGTGTAATCAACACTCAGTACAGAAAACAGACCCATGAGCACCTGGAAGTGCCCACCTTCCCTTCTGTCTGTGACGACTCACTCCCAAGGCTGATACTGTCCCAGCTTCTAGCCACAGAGGTTAATTAGCTTTGCCTGTTCTTTTTTTAAAATAATCTAATATAAATGCAATAATACTATATATACACAAACATTATATATACTATATATACACATTATAGATTAAATAGCATACATATTATATATGATATATAGTGTAAATGGTATATAGTGATATTAACACATACTATTATATAGTATATATCTAGTATAAGATAATCCAGTATTTTTTTATTGCTAACTACAAATGGAATCATATAGAATACAATCTTTTGTCTGGCTTCCTTTCTATCTTGTGTCTATAAGATTCATCATAGGCATGTAGTTGTTGCATGTATTTTTATTTTTAATGTATTTTTATTGATATATTGTAATTATATATCATAATGAGGCTCAGAGTGTTAGGAACATACATTCACCCAGCACTAGGTAAGCTTCCTCCAGATCCAACCCTCCTCCCTCTCCTTCCCTGCACATGTGACATGTGACTGAAATTTTGTATATGTACATCGCATTATTTGAAGTGTTTATTTCTTTTATCAAATTTTAGATTGCTCATTCATCCACTCTATTTTAACTATCTTAACTGGATATTGTGCTTGTGACTAGCCGTCTTCTTTCCTTAGAGAGAGGAGGAAGGTTAAGAGCACAGGATCAGGAACCAGGCTGCCTATGTTGAAAGCCCGATTCTTCTGTTTATTGCGTCATGTTGGGCAAGTTCCTCAGGCTCACGTGGCTTCAGGAGCCTTCTGTGTATAGTGGAGGTAATGACATATTTCTTCTGGAGTGAGTCCTTAATGAGATAGATGTTAACGTGTATTGATACATGAAAAACATTTAGAAGTGCCCGGCATAAGGACATCACTACATATCAGCTCCTATGGGTTCTCTAACTGGCACTGAATTTGCTTCCTTCCATTACTTCCGCCTCTGTGCACAGAATGGGAGAGAGAGGCAATGTATGCCAACTCATTGTAAGTAGGGAAGAGGTGAATACAGCAGAACTAAAAGAGGTTCTTGATATCGTTTGCTCTTTGCTCCCCTTTCACTAATTTTATATCATCTATCTATCTGTCTGTTATCTATCTACCTATCACCTATCTATCTATCTATCTATCTATCTATCTATCTATCTATCTATTTATATACCTATATCTGTCATCTATCTATCTATCTATCTATCTATCTATCTATCTATCTATCTATCTATCTATCTATTTATATACCTATATCTGTCATCTATCTATCTATCTATCTATCTATTTATATACCTATATCTGTCATCTATCTATTTATCTACCATCTATCTATCTATCATCTATCTGTCACCTATCTATCATCTGTCATCTATCTATCTGTCATCTATCTATCTATCTATCTATCTATCTATCTATCTATCTATCTATCTAACCTATCATCTATTTTGTGGTACTGGGGATTGAACCCAGAGACATTCTACCTCCAAACCATACCCCCAGCTTAGAGTGTTTCGAAACACAGTCTCACTAAAGTTGCTGAGAGTCTTGACAAGTGGCCAAGGCTGGTCTTAAACCTGAAATCCTCCTGTCTCAGTATTCTAAGTTCTGGGATTATGGGAATGTGCTACCACACATAGCCCCCTCCACTAATTTTAGAGTTAAGTATTTATATTCAATTTTTTATAGTTTATTGTATACTTAAAAACCCTATTTACTCACTGGAACTCTAATAAGTAATAAAAGGCTATAGTGAAGAAAATTAACTTGGTACAGCAACTATTGTTTGTCCCAAAATGAGACAGGGAAGTATTAGCTGTAAGAAATTCTATACTTTGGCTTTAATCCACTTCCCTGGCCCCTTATATACTGTGAGTGATAATAGCATATTACTATTTTTGCATTATTGAGGATCTGAAGTGATTTATGGGAGTGGCAGTGGTAGGAAGAGGTGGTACCACAATGTGAACTATCAATGTGACCGAGACATCGGGCACTGCCCCTTTTCCTCCTCACCTCCACCCATCTGCCCTCCACCTTCCTCTCTCATTTCTTCTCCCAATTCCTTACACTCAGACTCAGGGAGTGCCCCGGCCAGCGGGGGTTGGGAATGGAGACCCAGGCAGCTTAACCTAAAGGAATGAAGGAGGCAAACAAGGGGCGCGAAGAACGGAGGCAAGACAGGATTCTGATCAAGCCTCAATCTTTATTAACGAAGGGGCTGTTTAAATAGCTAGAGGTGAGGGGTGGGGTCAGGGGGATCAGGTAAGCTTGTGTGGGCTTGCATGATTGGTCAAGGTTGACCGGGTCTTTATCAGGTAAGGGTCTCAGCAAGATAACAGATAGAACCTGTTTTTGCATAATCTCTGTGGCTGCTGAGGAGGAGTTTCCTCAAAGTGTAAATTCCAACTCTGATCAGCCTCCCTGCCCCCGACAAGGGAGACCAGGAATGATGATATAATATTATTCATCTATTTCATCTATGAGAAATAATACATTAATTTCCTTTTTTTCTTGTTTCAGTGTTTCTCCAATCAGCATCAGACTTAGGAAATACAGTGTCACAGACTTGGAAAAAAATTTTATGAAAACATAATTTTTGGGGGGAGGGTACTGGAGATTGAACCTAAGGGCATTCTACCCATGAGCTATACCTCTAGCCCTTTTTATTTTTTATATTTGAAACAGTGTCTCACTAAGTTGCTGAGGGCCTCACTAAGTTGCTGAGACTGGCCTTGGACCTGTCTCAGCTTCCAAAGCACTGGGATTATAGGCATGTATCGCTGTGCCCAACTGAAAATGTAATTTTTTATAAGCAAGGCATTAGAATTATATAAATATTTTATTATTTAAACTGGACGTTACATTTCCTCAGTATATATCTTGTGTTTTATTATCCCGGGCAACTTCAGTCTATAAAAACCTTAAGTTCTAAATGCCATCAGGTGCTATAATTTCCTGAGAAAGTGGTTCAAGAAAGTTCAGCAAAAACTGCACTGCTATAGTCTATTGCCTTATTCTAAAAAAAAAAAAATCCAATTTCCCATTTTCATTGATATATAATGTGTGAAAACAGAGTTCCTGGAAGACATAGGGCACAGATATCAAAGTCTTAAGGGTACTTGCTATCTTGTGGAGAGATTCTTGACTCATTTCTCACATATAAAATTATAAACAATGCTTCAATATGATAGCTTCTCTTGAAGCACAAATGACCGTGCTTTTCTCTCAAAGTAAAAAACTACATTGGTGTCATTAGCTCCTCAGTCCGAGAGGAAGTGAGTAATACTAGTAAACACGTGATGATACTAGTAAACTCAGTTTTGAATGAGTTTATTTGCACAATATAATTTGGTGTGTGTGTGTGTGTGTGTGTGTGTGTGTGTGTGTGTGTGTGTGAAAGAGAGAGAGAGAGAGAGAGAATGAATGAATGAATGAATGAATGAATGACTAGGGATTGAACCCAGGGGCATTCTACCTCCGAGCTACACCCTCAGCCCTATTTTATGTTTTATTTTAGACTGGCCACGAATCTGCAATCCTGCTGCCTCAGCCTTCCAGGTACTGGGATTATAGGCATGCACCACCACTCTCGGCTGTATAATATAATTTAAAAATATTTGAATATGTTAAGTTCCATAGATCTCAATCTCTGGGAGTGCAGAGAAGAGAATGTAACCTTACCCTATAGTAATGTAATTGTATAGAAGTCTCATGAATATAGTCAGGGTCCTTGGGTATTTCAAGATGAAATTTGCTTAGTAATATTAAAAACATGTTCTAAGGTCATATACTTTTGTTTTTGCTTCACACATTTAGCATCTATCCTTCTCAAAGTTTCCCCTCAGGTTTATTCAGGTGAGTTAGGGTGGATATGGATGGCCTTTCTACACTAGTAGATCAATCCTGAGAGATATCACTAGAGTTATTTCAGAGGAATTAAGATAGGGTGACTGTCTTCATTTGTGCTACCATAACATAATACCTGAGACTGGGAAGTTTATAAAGAACAAAAATGTATTTCTCACTGTTTTAGAGGCTGGGAGTCCAAGATCAAGGCATAAGCAGGCTTGCTGTCCAGTGAGAACCTGGTCTCTGCTTTGAAGATGGTGGAAAACAGTTTGAAAGGGGAGGAAAATGATTCTTCACATGGAAGAAGCACAGAAAAGCAATGAAAACAGTACCTACTTCTGAAAGGTCATTTTAAAGCCATTAGATCCATCCATGAGGGTGGAGGCTTCATGACTAAATCACCTCTCAATACTATTACATTAGTGGTTAAATTTCAACATGAGTTTTGAGGAGGACAAACATTCAAGCCATAGCAGCGATCCTGGTTTGCCTGAGAATATCTTCTTTTAGCACTGGAAAACCCATATCCTAGGAAATCCTCAGTCGGGCATAGTGGGCCGGTCTGTTGAAGAACTTCTTACCCCAGATGTCTTTACCACTAGCCTGTCATAGAATCTTAAATGAATCCATTAGATTGCTTTCAGGAATCCCATGTTAAAATGCACCAAGATAACACATTAATGCCAGTTTTCATCATTCCTCCTTTCGTAGGAGTGTTTGTTAGTGTGTAGATAGATTCTTCCTTAGTCAGCACTGCTGAGCACCAAAGAGTGGGTACTGAGAGTAGGAGGGAAAGAAAAGAGTAGCTGTTTGTTAAGCACCTGCTCTGTCTAAGGAATCCATGGGGCTCTTAACAAACTCAGTTTAGGAATAAGGCACCAAATCCCTGGAGAAGGTGTGAGATTAGGTTAGAGAGTGAGGTCCTTCTTCTTGAGAGAAGAAGGAGAAAGAGAAGGAGAAGAAGAGAAAGCGGAAGAAGAAGATCATTAAGGGTTGAAGATCCCTTAATTGAAGTGTTTGGGGCCAGAAATATTTAAGATTTCAGATTTTTAAAAGGTATTGCATAAGCATAATGAGATACTTGGGGGACAGGATCCAAGTCTAAATATGAAATTGATTTATGTTTCATATATACCTTATACATGTAGCACGAAGGTAATTTATACAATGTTTTAAAAATAATTTTGTGCATGAAACCAAGTTTTGTGGTGTGGAAGTTTCAGGTTTGGAGTATTTTGGATTTTGAAGTTTTGGATTAGGGCAGGCTGTACATACCTGGATGGAGAAGATAGATGTGAGGATAGATTTACTCTTGAATCCTGAGGATTGACATTATCTATCTATCTATCTATCTATCTATCTATCTATCTATCTATGTATCTATCTATTGTATGCTGTATTGAGGATTGAACTCTGGGGCATTCTACCCCTGAGCTACACCCTAGCCCTATTTTGTTTTTTATTTTGCAACAGGGTCTCATTAAGTTGTAGAAGGCCTTGCTAAGTTGCTGAGGCTGGCCTTGAACCTGTGATCTTCCTGTTTCAGCCTCTCAAATCCTAGAATTACAGGCATGCACTGCCATACCCATCTCCTGAGGATTTTTCTAACAATGAAATATAGTAATTTCCTTATAGGGATTTTGTGTTTTATGAAAATAAGATGAAATAACATATGTAAATAGTATAGTGCCTACTATCTAGCAAACACTGCTCCTATTATTGCTCTTACTGGATTTATTCAGGGACACTCTGTTTGGAAAGCTGTGTCCTCTAACTCGTCCCTACTTTCAAGGACTTATTATTCTTTTCTTTTTGACATGTTTGTAGGCTATTTGATGCTTTTCCCTGAAGTCACTGGATTTCTTGTTGCTTCTGTGCATATAGATACATAAATAGAAAAAAAAAACAATAAAATGACAAAAAGCAAAAGATGGTCTTGACTTTGCTTATGAAATCACAAATACAAGCCAGGTGTGGTGGCACAGGCCTGTAATCCCAGTACTTGGGAGAATGAGATAGGAGGATTGCCTGTTTGAGGCCAGGCTCAGTAACTTAGTGAGACCCTGTTTTAAAATAAAAAATAACATAGGACTGAGGTGTAGCCCTGGGTTTAATCCCAAGTACCACAAGAAGGGAGAGGGAGCTGGGGATGCAGCTCAGTGATTAAATACCCATGGGGTAAATTATCAGAACAGACAAACAAACAAAATCACAATTATAGGAGCATTGTTTTTCTTCTGTGCCTCATTTTGAGTGCTATTCTATTAGGATTCTTCCAGGTATTAATTGAATGCCTCCAATTTTTATAATATTTAAGTTATACTTAGGGGACTATATAAATACAAAAATAATAATGAAAAAAAAATTGGGACTTCCAGATCTCTGTTACCAAAAGGACCACAGATAATTCTTCATTTTCCTCCACATCACTCTGCCTGGACATTATTTATGGTAGTAGCAAAATCGTAGACATGGAATGAGAATTCGTTCAGCTGAGGCATCTATCTCAGTTATTCATAGGTGAAGTTGATGGGCTAAGCTATCATCAAATTTCACTAGCAACATTCCAATGATATATAAAATTGGAATTGTAATGAAATGTAACTTTATATGTATTCGTACATTTAAAAGGAAAAAAAAAAAGGAATATCATTTCCCCCTATTGGTGTCAATTTCAAGTATACTTTCCTACTTTTCTGTATAGGGGCCTACTAAAAATAGGCACAATATTTGTGCCAAAAAAGAAAACTTTTTAAATCCACATTTATTCCTCAGATAAGAATTACATGCTACACATAAACACTTGAAGATGATCTTTAAAGCCTTGACTCAAGAAAAGAGCAGAAAAATCACAGATTTTCAAATTTGTAAGGTATAGGAAGGAGTAGTTAGCATAATCCACTAATGTTACAGGTATGAACTTTGTCTTGAGATTGCACACATATATTGGATGAGCCATATCTATGTCTTTTAATTTTATCTTTCTGTTAATTACACTATTTTCTCTCTCTTTTATTTATTTATTTATTTTTTGGTACTGGGGATGGAACCCAGGGGGATTCTACCTCCGATCTACACTCTCCAGTCCTATATTTTATTCTTCATTTTTGAAACAGGGTCTCACTAAGTTGCAGAGAGCCTCACTAAGTAGCGGAGGCTGGCCAAGAACCCAGATCCTCTGGTCTCAGGCTCCCAAGTACTGGGATTACAAGAGTTTGCCACAACGCCCAGCTTATTTTCTCTTTTTTTAAAAAAAAATTGAATTAATCCATATCTGTACATATTTGTGGGATACAGTTGTATAATTTGATATGAGTATATATAATGTGGAATGATCATATCAGGATGTTTAATATTTGCTTAAGAAAAATTTCGGCAAGTAGTACTGAAATAGGTTTCCAGGAACAGAAGGAAAAAAATAGAAGAGTGCCTCCCAGGATGCTGAATGAAGTCCAGTAGATTGAATAATTTTAAAATGCTGATATAATGCAAATATAATCAATATTGTAGAGAAGAGCATCAAGGAGGTTGAGCACAGATAACTTTTTAGACTGAATTCAAAGTGCCTGACCGTGGCTTTTTACTAAACTCTAGAGAATTCTGAGGAAATGATGTGTTGCTAATTGTTTACCTGATAACAGATGAGAATACTGTACTTTTTTTTTCTGTAGAAAGAAAAGGAGTAAAAGCAATGACTAAGCCCCACTTATTTCTGATTTCTAACCTCATTTGGTTTGCAGTTTCTCAGAGAGAGATTGCATATGGGTACAAAACATAGCCATCAAGGTCAAAATTAATAGACCGCCAAACCCATAGATAATGTAGTAGTTGTTAAAAAAATTAAGTTTCTGGGCCATCCTTTAAACTTACTGAGTCACAGTCTTGGGGGGCTGAGGTGTAAGAATCAGCCCTTTAATGATCTCCCCAGATGACTCTGAGAACCACATTTAAGTTTGACTCTTCCATATTGATTAATGGTTTGATATTGCCTTTCTAGTAAAAGACGTCTTACACACTCCTTAGGTTTTAGTGCTCTGTTGTATTGTGTTCTTTGTAGATAAGTTGTAGTTCTATTTTTATGTCAAAATAAATATTTAATTGTACATGGCAGAATCTGAAAGGCCTACTGAAGAAATTTCTTACCATATAAAAGGCTGACTCTGTAAGGTATGCTTCTGTTGAGGCAATTTGTTTGCATAAACCTCTGGGGTCTGAGTCATAGATGGTATGTCTCTTAGAATTCTGTAGAATAAATTGCTTAATTCAGAGATAGAAAAATGATGCCATCAAGCAGAAGTTGAAATTTTGTTGTTGTTGTTGTAAAAGACCAGATGCTAAATATTTTAGGCTTTGCAAACTGTGCAATCTCTACTTCAGCTACTCAGTTCCACTGTTGTAATGTGAACACAGCCACGGACAATGCATGGATGAATGAGCATGGCTGCCTTTCAGGAAAGCTTTATATAGAGAAGGTATTTGGTCTGTTGACCATAGCATGCTGACCTTCTTCCATAGAAGACATCTAGTATATAATTCAATTAACATTTAAAGTAAAAAAAGGAACACAGATAGTGAATAAATATTGACAATCTGTATTTATATGAGAACACTGATAAAATTAGAAATATGAACATGGTATTTCCTTTGCTTTCTGTTCTATTTTTCTTTGCTTTCTATTTGTGATACAATGGCCCATTCCTAACTAGTCAAACAGTGGGGTAGTTGGAAATGTAGCTATAAATTGTCCTCTGACTAAGTGGTTAAGTCTATTTCCATAGCCCTTTACATCGGCCCTGTGATTTTCTCCACCCAACAGAATGCAGTTGAAGGGATGTTGTCTGAGTTCTAACCGCAGCTCCTGAGAGCCCTTGCAGTTCCCAGTTGCATTCTGGGAATCCTGGTGAAGAATGAGGACCCACATGGAGAGAGGTCTCAGCTGCCTCAGACATCCTACTCATCTTAGCTGCGGCCCCAATGAGTGAACCCAACTGAGAACAAGTTAAGCCCAAATTATCAAGTCACAGGGTAAGGATTAAAAGAGTGTGTGGGGGGCGAGCGAGGGAACTGGGGAAAAAGCCCACCAAGTGCTGTGTGCGAATATGCCATTATTACTAGGAACTACATTATAATGCAGGACTATAATGCAGCCCTAGAAGTACAAAGAAAGATTTTTTTTTTTCTTCTAAGCTGCTATGTTTTAGTATTTTTATTATATAATGATGGATAACTGATATAAATAGGTAGCAGGGTCAAGAGCTGAGAATGAGATGGGGGAGGATATTTAAGTTTCACTAGAAGGTAGGAAGTACAGAGAAAGAGATGGCAAAGTGAGTGTCCTAGAATGAACTAGGGAGACACAGTCGTGCTGCCAGGGAGCCCCAAGAATTCACTTGAGGTGAACAAACTTGATGTGGCTTATGAACAGAGTGTCGGGGGCCTAGCCCGGCCGGAAAGACCCCGCCTCTAGATGGCGCCTGGCAGAGTGCCAGAAGTGGCTGCAGGTGGTGTCATTCTAGGGCTGCGCCACGCCAGAGCGCATGCACCAGCACACCCGGCTCGTGGCCGGCCCAGGTGAGAGCTGTATGAGACGCCTCGTGGCTTAGGCCCTGTGTGGCTTTAAGAGTCTCCACCTCTCGCATGTGAGAGAGAGGCTGGTTGGGTTATTGCTGGAGTGGGTTGCTGGAGAAGTTCTGGGAGGAAAGGTTGTTGGTTGCTAGTGGAAGGTGGATTGCTGGAGAGAGGGGTTATTGGGAGTCTGTTGGAAAGGCACTATTTGGAGAGACGGCTTCTGTGCTGTGTTTGTTACTGCTTGTGTAGTGCCCTCGATCCCAGAGAGAGAGGTATAATAAAGAGGTTTGAATCAGCAACATTCAGGTAGCGTCTTTATTGGGTCCTCACGGTTGAGGGTTCAGCCTGGGGTTCCCAATACAGAGAAGCCAGGTAGTGGTCATGTGGTGTGTTTCAGTTGTGGAGAGCTGGGTTTAACAGTGGCTGGTTGGTATTTTAGCAGGGGAGCATGATGAAGGGAGAGAGAGGAATGTGAAGTGTGGGTTCATTATGCTCCGTGGGAGTGATTATAATAGCAAACTGCTTGCAGAGGGAAACTGAGGAACAGGTGACTGGGAGAGACCTTGCCAAGGTCTCTGGATCCTTGATCCCAGTGAGCTGTTGTGACAGAGGAGCAGGGAAGTGGGCTGGAAAGCCAGGAGCTGATTTTCACAGAAGGCAGTACTTAAAATCAGAGTGGGCCACAGTTTTCCAATTAGCTAATTTGACCCAGCTGAACTTTCTTTCCCAGAATTTCCTCTACCCGCTAAGTTTCTATATAAAGATGGGGTGTGAGGGCCATTTTGTCTTCAGCTCAGATGGTTGGGTGGAATGCTCTTGTAACTATCGTTGTTTCTCATCTGCTGAGCTCCTCTCCTTGCCGTGGTGTGGCAGCAGGCCAGCCCCTGCAGCACCCCTGGGTCCTCCTTCCACTTCTCCAACTCTGCAGCCAGGTGTGTGTTTTGCTGCCCAGCAAAGGGCTCCAGTAGGATGCCCACTTCATCAAAGTCAGAGGCAGCCAAAGACTCACTGTGTTGGTTCCCTGCTGTCTGTCCTCGTGGGTTCTAATTTGTCCTTGCTTTTCTCTTCTTTTTCCAGCTTCCCTTTTCAACCATCGCCCCTGGAGACTTCAAGCCCCAGCCTCTGACGTGAGACTTCACAGAGAGTGAGTAGCCAACTCCCTTATTTCTGTACAGTTCAGTGCTGGCATTATCTTTTTTTTTTTTTTTGTGGTTCTGTTTCTCCAACTGAACTCTGACCGATGCAGAGGGAATAGTCCCAGTTATAGGTATTCGTAAGCTCTAGGGCATGAACATGGGGGTAGGAGGATGGGGAAGAGTAAATAATAAGTTGATTGGAAGAGAGAAGGTCCAGAAACTGGAATGACAGGGTATTGCAAAAGTCAACTTCGCGTATATTGAACTCGTCAAGAATTATGACCAAAATAGTATTGGAGAGAGCCCAGAAGCTAAAATCCTTAAAGACGGAGGAGCTTCCACTAAGAAACTCTGTAGATCATGGCTAAAGGAGTTGCACTGTGTAGTACTGGCATAGGCCTTTGGGGGGGAAACTTCTGGGGGTGGTGGAAGAGGGGCAGGCATAATATGGCCGTGGTCTAAGTTAGACACAAATATTAAGAAGGAAACTTCTGGACCCAGTGGGACTCTGTGTGTGGAAGAGTAAACATGCTGCTAAGTCCTGTGGCTCCTTCTGTGTAAAGTCCCTTTCTTGGGTGACTTAGCACCTTTCCGACCAGAGGAGGTTGTGATGCCAGATCTTAATTACTGGCTTGGTGACCAGGAAGTACATTTTGGATCAGCTGGGGAAGCGAATCTAGTTGATGACGGGAAGGCATGTGATGATGGGTGCTTGTGCAGCCTGGAGACCAGCTGCAAGCGATGAGGGGTGGTCCTCTGGCTGCAAGGAGGGGTGAGCAGAACTCTGTGAGGCTCTCCCAGCTTCTAAGTTCCCTGGAAGACTGGCCAGTACCCTTTGAAGTTGTAGCTCTGGCCTCTGGCTGCACTTTCCTGTTTTCTAGTTGCTTATGCTAATCCAGAGAGCATCCTCCAGTAGTGAACTTTTGCATGTACATTTCAGGCTTAACGTCTGCTTCTTAGGGAAACTGAACCAATGACTCCCTTCTGTTTGAAATACTTTCCTCTTGCTTCTGCGCTGCCATGTTCTCTTACATCTTGCCCTGCCTTGCTGACTTCTCTTTATCAGTTATTTTATGTTTTTTTTTTTTCCTTTTTCTCCCAGGCTTGTAAACATTACAATTTTTCTTTACATACTTTTTGGGATGTTATCCTGACTCATGATTTTAAGTACCATGTATGTATAGATATTCTTTCAGTCTATCTCTATATGTAAGTATATCTTTATATGAACTTGGATTGCTATGTCAAAAAACATTGTTTGCTATGAATTTAAAATGAGATCAGTTAGCATAGTCAGACTACCTTGTTTTCCTTAGCTGTAGTCAGTTGATCATAAATAGGCATATATTCACTCATTCAATAAGTATTTGTTCAGTTTCTTCTTTGTCAGGCATTTTTTTTAAAGCAGAAATAGAAAAGAACAAAATAGGCCTAAGTCCTTACCCTTGTGGAGTTAATATTCTGGTAAACAGGCTACATTCCTTAAAGGTCCTCATTGCTCAGTGGGTAACACACTGAAATTCTTTGAGCTTCAGCCCCGCCCCCCATTTTAAAAATATACTTTTATTGGCACGTAATGAGGTTCAGAGTGGTAGAAACGTGGACGCACACAGCACGTGGTGTGTTCCCCTCTGAGTTCTGCCCCCTCCCTCCCCTTCCTGTTACATGTTACCGAGATTTGTATTGATAATTTCATATATGTACATGGCATTATTTGAGTTTCCTTCGCCAATCTTAAACACTCAGTAGTTCCCAAGGGTGTAATTTCATAAGAAAAAATAATCCCCTTTATTCAACTATTGATTGGAAAGAATAACTATCTTGCAGGGATGCTGTGAAGATGAAGTGAAGTAATACATAAAGTGTTTAGGATTTTGTTTTACACAAAGGAATTCAAAGTGGTTGTCGGTTTTTAGAAATTACATATATGTATTTTGATTACAGCCTTAGAGAGATTGAGTTGTGGCTTTCAGCTCTCTGGGATTTCAAATGTCCTTTAGCCCATGATAACTATTTCATAGCATTAATAAAAGAGATGAGTTCATTCTATCGATAAATATTTAATGAGACTACTTTGTGTTGGGCACATAGTAATACAGACAATACCATTTTTCATTTATCTTTTGCTGCAGGTGGAATAATTAGGAAGCAGGCTTTGTACCTTACAGCATGGCTAAAAACCTTATTTTCAATGATTTTTCCCTGTCACTGGCTTTGAATAGCCAGTTATATTGGAAAGAGGGTTCTCTTCCTTAACTTTCCGAAGGTTTTTTTTTTTGCGGTACTGGGAATTGAACTCAGGGGCATTCTACCTCGGAGCTATACCCCCAGCCTATTTTTTATTCTTTATTTTGAAACAGGGTCTCACTAAGTTGTGGAGTGCCTCAGTAGGTAGCTGAGGCTGGCCGCGAACCCAGATCCTCCAGTCTCAGCCTCCCGAATGCTGGGATTACAAGCGTGCGCCACCACGCCCGCTCTGAATGTTTCACAACCCTATCCCTCAACTTACAGCTAGCCCCAGTCCTCCTTTCTTACCAGAACCTAGATTCTTAAAAAAATTAGTTTCCTCTTTTGAGTTATTTTTAAAAAATATCCTACAGACATTTTTGCCATGGCTTCAGATTTCTGGGTTATCTTAAGTACTAACTGGAATTTTGTGGCTCTCTGCTGCTACATTCATCTTCCCGCTTGATTCTGCTTCCTCCGCCTGGCGTCCTTCTGGTGATTAATTCTTAATAGGTTCTGCGCAGTTCCTTAGCCCTCGTTTTCACAGGCCCCTCTGCTGTTTACCTAGTTCTTGTCCTTTTCCTGCCTCCCCAGCGTTGTCTATCCCGATCTCTGCACTTTGCTATTTTCCTACTGGAATTAAGCTTCACAAACCTGTCTGTTTTCTAGCCAGCTTTCTGTCTTTCACTCGTTCATGGTGTTGGCCTCATTCTTGTTCACGTTTTTCCTCTTAGTTTCTGTCCTGCCGTTTTCTCTTTCCTTCTTGGATTCCATTTTAATTTCTGCATTTCAAAATTAAGGCTGCCAGATTTCAGAGGAATAGAAAGAATGAGAGATGGATGAGACAGACTTGGGTCTTCACATTTCAAAGTTTTACTCTTTTATTTATCTTTGTCCTTTGGATCTGGAGGTCCTCCCGTGAGTGTGCATACCCAACTTTTCCCTTTGCTATGTGGAAAGAAACTAAGGTCTTCAAAGACTTCCTAGTTGTCAGTGGTAAATGTTTTTCTCCTGAATAACTTGCTAGATTTTTAGTGGTTCATCTAAAAATATTTTTAGATCTAATTGAATCCTTTCACTTCATTTCTTCTTTCTGCAAACCAAGCTGTAATCAAAATACTGATGGTATCTTTGATCTCTCATTAAAGATTTCAATGTTTGTTAACATTCCAATCTGAAAACAGTGTATATTCCTTTTGGGTTGGACCTAGTTGCCTCTATATATTAGTCTTTAGGACTTGAATTAATTAGTGAGACTATATAAATGTGTGTGGCTGAAGTCTACTTGATTTTGCTGCTGTTTGTGATGTAACTTGGTGCTGAATTGATCATTTATTCCACAACAAAAGATTACAATGTCTGCATTTGAGATAGGGCGGGCTTAGGATAGAAGAAGAGAAGGAATGAAACTAATGCTCTTCTTTTTCTGCTGCTTTTTGTTTTCTGATAGATGGTTCCACTGTTTTCTTCCAGGATACAAAGAAGAGAAAATAGAGAGATAGATGGGCAGGCAGCTGTAGGAATTTCTCAACTGCTCAGATGAAAGTAATAAATGGAGAGATGATAAACAGCTGTTGGGAATTCTCATTCCCAATGTAGCACCTGTTTCTTAGAGGTTTCTTTCTCTTTCTTTTGGTCCTGACCACTTGTCTTCTAAGGTCTTGCTGACCCGGAAATCTCCAGAATTGGTCTGGTCTCTACTCTTCAAGTGAAATTAGTAATGAAGATTGAGAGCTGTATTTACTGGCTATGTGAATGAAAAAGTCTTAAAAATGTTAGATTGTCTAATATTTAGGTAGGTAATTGGAAATAGCTGGGATAGCTCCAAGTAGTTGTATACTTTTCGTATAATGGTCAAGTGAAATCTATGTCATAGGGCACCTTAAAAGGTAGACTTACATACACAAGAAGAAAGGGTAGTGTGAAAACATTTTCATTTTTTAACAAGCATGTGTAAATTTGAGGGCTGATAGATTGTTTATTAGAAGTATATTTGAGTTGTGGAATTTAAATGCTAACATTTTTGACTGCCCAGTAACACAGTAAAGCAACATAGAACAAGGAAGCAGAGACAGCAGCTTAAAAAGTCCTTAGTTTTAGTTTGGGGCACAAGTTGGCGAACTTTCTGTAAAGGGCCACATAATAAATACTTGAGGTTTGTAAGCCACATGGTTTGTTGCAACTACTTACACAACAGGCATATTACTAGAGTTCTTGGACCACAGTAAATAAATTTCATCATTAATATTCTGGTGGCAGCAAATAGAGGTAAAAGCAAAGTGCTTGATTTTTAAAGTTTAAAAAGCCTCTTAGGGCACTTTATGCATCTACTTCTCAAATGTGTTGGAAACCACCTAAGTCAATGGACTTCTCTCTTCAAATTCAGGACTTCTGGGAAAAGCTGTCTGGACTCGAATATGCTGCAAATAAGTTTTTGAATAAGTGACTTGGTTCCTTTTTCTCTTGCTTATCAAAATGGCCCCCTGTAATATGCTGCGGTACTTTAAGGCACAAATCAGGAGAAGATTGTGTTCTTATTTCATTGCTATGCAGAACACTATTGAGGAGAATTGCCTATGGTTTTCCTTGGTGGTTTGACTATTCAGTGGGGACATTTGCTGCTGGCGTTTTAAAAGTGGACTTGGGTTTAACTCACTTGTACTCACTGACGTTTAGGAAACAAGAATGCAATTCACAGGTTATAACCTCTAGAATTCTAATCAAATTCATTTAAATACCATATGTAGAGTCCTGGGTTGGAGACTAACATAATCAAGGGAAAATAAGTTTTCTAATAGCCCAATTGCATTTGTCAACTGTTAAATTACTGGTGCAGAACAATGCACCAGACTATAATAAGTGAAACTATTTGGTAAGGCAAAGAAAATGGAGAAGCTTAAAAGTAAAAATAGTTTCTAGGACATATTAGAAGGTATTTTAAAAATATCTACCTATTGAAATACTTAATACTCCAAGTAGTATTTTACTAGAAAGTTAAAATAATGTAGTAAAGTTTAATTTGATGATATTCCCATTTTTCATATGCCATCATAGTGATATTTTGTTTTATTGACCACTACCTATAGTTCTTGTGATTTGATTATTTGTGATTTCTGTTCCTGGGTATAAAGGGCAGAGATGACCCTATCTGAAGTTAGGAGCTGTTGGATGCGGTACCCCTCCCTTCAGTTCCTTCTTCAGCTGGTTCCCGGAGGTTCTCATCACCTACGCCTTGAATTGAAGGGACTTCCTCTCTCAAGGTAAAGTTTCAGATCCTTATAGGGGGAGATGCTGGGCAGGTGCCTTCTCTCATGCTCTCAGGGCTACTTGGATCATGTTAATATTGCTTAGCAACATTTAGGTTGAAGAGCTGTCGGGTTTGTAGATGAACATAAAAATTCCAACTTGTATTAGAAGTATAGATATATAGGCCTTTTTGATTTCTTTCTTTTTTTTTTTTTTTTGCGGTACTGGGGATTGAACTCAGAAGCATTCTACCTCCGAGCTACACTCCCAGCCTTATTTTTTATTCTTTATTTTGAAACCAGGTCTCACTAAGTTGCGGAGTGCCTCACTAGGTAGCTGAGGCTGGCCGCGAACCTGGATCCTCCGGTCTCAGCCTCCTAAATGCTGGGATTACAAGCGTGCGCCACCACGCCCGGCTCCCTTTTTGATTTCTTTGTTAGTGTTTTTATTTTTATTTTTGCTTTTGGGAAAAAATCGTGATACATTGGATCATTCAAAATAGCCTCAATTTCTACAATGAATTAGAATAATTAGACATACTCATTGATCTAAACTTGATGTCCTGAGGGGAGAAAGTTAGATCTCGGTTGATTCAAGGGAGAAAATGGTAATCTTAAATTTTAGGAAAGGGTAATGAAACATCTGTGAAGCACCAAGGACTACAAATAATTTGCTAAATAGTAACACTGTGTCTTATAGTGCTAGGTATGTATTGTAAAGGAGTTTGATTGAAAATGTTTTATAGTTGTGCTATCTTAATGGAAGCTACTTAGAGCAAATAACTACAATTTACTTTTTGATCTCAATGCTATAAAGTCACTTAACAAAAAAGGCATTTCTCTTAAAAATTCAATTTTTGTATTTGTATTGTAAGCAACCACCTAATTTCTAAGCAACAGATGTGTGAATTGAAGAGGAAGAAATCAGCTTAGTTTTCTGTTGAAAAAATCTAAATTCTTAAAAATGAAGATTTGACTATACTAAAAAACCTCATAGTTCTTCTTATTTATGGGCTTAATGAAGAGAACCAGAAAAAGAGGAACAGATCCTTCCTCTTGGAATATTAAAGAACTAGGCAAATCAATAAATATTCATTGAATAACAAGTAGCTCCAAGATATTGCAGTAGACAGCATTACATGAAGCAAAAATAATGGGTCAAGTATAGTGCTTGTTCTAAAGTAGGTATAAATGTAAATAACAATATAAGTTAAATAACATAACTTACAGCCAAATTCACCAGAGGGGGAAAATGTCTTTGGACAATTGTAACTTAAAATTAATACTTGAAGATTTCATGTCAAACTTAATTTTTTTTTTTGATACTGGGGATTGAACCCAGGAGCATTATACTTCTGAGTTGTATCCCCAGCACTTCTTATTTTTTGTTTTGAAACAGGGCCTTGCTAGGTTTGCTGAGTGTCTCCCTAAACTGCTGAAGCTGGTCTTGAATCTGCTATTCTCCTGTCTCAGCCTCTCAAGTACTGGGAGGTTACAGGCATGGGCCACCACACCCAATTGAGACTTCTTGTGGGTTGGCAATTCACACTTACTGTTCGAGATGGGAGAAATTCCCTGAATGCCTAAATGCCTTCATGTGGGTTTTGAGAAGATGAGGTTTGCAGTTTATCACTTATAAGAGATATCTAAAGTGGTGAAACTCAGCAATGCAGAGAGTAGAATGGTGTTTACTGGGGGTAGGCGAGAAAAGGGGGTCTTTTCAATGAGTGTACATTTGACTTATGAAATACAAGTAAGTGCTGGATATCTGTACTATAGTTAATAATACTGTATTGTGCATTTAAAGTTTTTCTTGAGAGGTTAGATCTCATGTTTACTGTTGATACTGCCAATCCCCCATCAAAAACTCCAAAGGCATAAAGGAAATTTTAGGAATGATGAATATACAACTTTGATTGCAGTGATAGTTTCAAAGGTGCGTCCATATGTTCAGACACATCAAGTTACATACATTAAGAATGTACAGTTTTTATATGTTAATGACAAAAACGAGTGGTTGCCAGCTGTTGTAGGAAATGGAGCAGTGGGGAGTTCTAATAGGTACAGGATTTCTTTTTGCAATGATCAGAATGGTCTAACATTGTGGTGGTGATAATAACTCTTTAAATACACCCCAAATCATTGACTATGGTACGAAAAGTGTATCTCAGAACAGCTACCTAAATAAACCCAAAGAATCAGACTTCTCCATATTCTGCTGTGTGGCTGAATAAAGCTTCTGTTCCTTGTCTTGACTGATGGAGGGGATTGTTTTCAGGCATTTAGCGCTTCTCCTGTTATTGTTAGAAATCCAGGAGTTAAAGGAGAAATGAGATGTCTTTTCTTGTTTGATGGTAGCGGGACCCAGCTTCTCTATGGATAATCATACTCATTTTCTCTTGGTCCATGTAGTTTAGCTGGATCAGGGGCCCCTCTACTTCCTGTCTGACTAAACTAGAGCCCTCACTTACTGGAAGTGTCAGGAAAAAGTACTTGTTCTCCTTTGGGGTTGTTGAACTGGAAATCTGAATTGTCATTGGCATCTTCCTTAGCCTTTTTGGGATAGCCCATTTAAAAGTTTAATCAGCACACAGGAAAGGAAAGAGAAGGTGTCTCAATGGCATATGGACTGTGGTTCCACCCGCCCCTGGGGTTGCCAAATAGTCAGACTTAACACATGCACTAGTACTCTGGTGAATATCAGACAGTATATACAACAGTGGTCCCTTAAGATCATATCACCGAGTGAGGTCATAGCCATCTTAGTCTGTGTAAACACACTAAGATAACACAATGAAATCACCTAACATCACATCTCTCAGAATGTGTCCCTGTCCCCAAGTGACACATGCCTCTGTGTCAGTTATGAATTCTATTTTAAGCAATCTGGTCATTACGGACAGGACTTCTATGACTTGCCATTTATTTTAGAGATTTCTCTTATCAAAGGGAAGTTTTCAAAAAATCTTTTAATGTCAAACATAAGAATCAAGTAACTTAATACATATCAGCAATTTAACTTTGGTTTTAGTAATGCAAAGGAAAATAGAATGACATTATTTATTATTATTATTATTATTATTATTATTATTATTATTGTTATTTTTGCGGTACTGGGGATTAAACTCAGGGGCATTCTACCTCAGAGCTACACCCCCAGCCCTATTTTTATTCTTTATTTTGAAACAGGGTCTCACTAAGTTGCGGAGTGCCTCACTAGGTAGCTGAGGCTGGCTGCAAACCCGGGTCCTCCGGTCTCAGCCCCCCAAATGCTGGGATTACAAGCGTGAGCCACCACGCCCAGCTATGACTTTATTATTTTTAATGTGCTTTTATTAGTGCATGAATCTCACATCATAATGTAAATCATGTTGACAATAACATACATGCACACAGCACTTGGTGCCCCCTTCCTTCCCACCTCCCCCCTTCTCAATATGGAGTACTGAGATTGACATTGGTATTTTCACATATGTACACATAGTTGATGTAGAATGACTTTAAATATTTTTTCCTTTGAGCGTTTAACAGAAATTTGTTGAATAAATGTTCTATGTCTGTTTGTACTGTTAATTTGTCTTTGAATTTTTGACCTCAGATACGTGAATCAAGCCATCTTGGTCAGTAGGGAGATGGTGTGGGACATCATCCTGTAAGGGGACAGAGAGGAGATATTTTGAGGGCCAGGCCTTTGATTTGATTCTAAGTATAATTATCTCCATCCACTATAAGAGAAGGGGTGAAAAGAAGGGAGAAAGGGTGACCACAAGGGGAGCAGCAATGCTTGAGCAGTTGAGTACACCATCTGATGAGCTACTGAACCCATTTCAGCTTTAGGAATTTTCTTCATGTACATGAGATGACATGGATGCCTCTGTATGTAAGAAATGGAAGAGCCGGGCGTGGTGGCGCACGCTTGTAATCCCAGCATTCGGGAGGCTGAGACCAGAGGATCCGGGTTCGCGGCCAGCCTCAGCTACCTAGTGAGGCACTCCACAACTTAGTGAGACCTGGTTTCAAAATAAAGAATAAAAAATAGGGCTGGGGATGTAGCTCGGAGGTAGAATGCCCCTGGGTTCAATCCCTAGTGCCGCAAAAAAAAAAAAAAAAAAAAAAAAAGAAATGGAAGGATTGGTGCAGGATGGTGGGGGCAGGAGTTGACATCCTGTTCTCTCAAGGTCCTATCTACCTGGAGCAATTTTTTATTTTTACAAAATAATTTTATTGGTGCATTGTACTTATATGTCATAATGAGACTCAGTGATAGATTCATAAATGCACACATCACTCGGTGTGTTTCTGTCCACCTCCCACCCTGCTTCCTCAGTAGGAATATACAGGAGGAAGCCGGTCTCTTCAAATGAGATTGGTGAAGCTTAATATTCACATGCAAAAGGATGAAATTAGGTCCTTCCATCATACACAACTATCAACTGAAAAATGGATTAACGACTTAACATGAGACCTGAAACTAAAAAATGCCCAGAAATAAACATGGAGGAAAAGTTCTGTGACATTGGTCTTGACAAGGACATTTTAGATATAAAACTAAAAGACCAGGCAACCAAGGCAGAAATAAACAAGTGAGAATATAGCTAATTACATAATTGCAGCTCACCAATAGAAACTATCAACAAAATGAAAAGGCATCCTATGGATTTGGAGAAAATATCTGTGAATTATATATCCAGTAAGAGATTAATATCTAAAATATACAAAGAACTCATATAATCCAATAGCAAAACAAAATCCAACTGAAAAATGGACAGAGTGGAATTTTTCTTGGCAATGAACAAATTTTGTCATTTGCAGGAGAATGGATGGAACAAGAGAATATTAAGTGACATCAGTCAGCCTCAAAGTTAAGGTTGAGTATTTATTTTCATGTGTGCAAGCTAGAGAATAGGAAACAAAAGGGATTTTTAGATAATCGAGGAGAAAGACCAGTATCGGTGGACCAGGGATAGGCGTTAGGGAGTGGGGAGGAAAAAAGAACTGATGAAGGAAACAGTTGAAATTATGCTGTGCCCAAGTATGAAGATATCACTACTGATTTCAGTATTATGTACAGAGATGGGTGGAAAGTAGGGTGGGACTTGAAGGGAAATATACAAAAACTTGTGTGCATGTTTATTAATTTCACTATAAACCTCACTATGATGCATAATTACAATGCACTAAAAAGTATAAAATTTTATTTCCTGATAAGTATGGCTCCTAAAGCACCAATCCTGAGATTCTTTAACTGGTATTTTTAATATTAATTGAAATGAAATTAAGTTCAAGGTCATGAAATTAACAGATGTAAATCTGCTGAAAACCAGACTACCAGAGTATGCTTGCATATCTATGTTTATAGCTGCACAATTTCACAATTGCCAAACTATGGAACCAGCTGAGATGTCTATCAGATGAACGGATTACAAAACTATGGGATACATACACAATGGAATTTTACTTAGCCATAAATAAAATTATGTCATTTGAAGGGAAATAGATGGAACTGGAGAACATTATGCTAAGTGAGATTAGTCAGTCACAAAAAGTAAAAAGTTGGTTGTTCTCTAGTATGCAGAAGCTAGTGAGAAAATGGGACATTAAGAGGGACTCCAGACAAAGGAGAAACCTTAGATGAGTGCAGAAGGGGACCTAACTGAGGGAGATGAGAAGGAGAAAGAGGGAAAATACCTTAAAGGACATGATGTACATACAAACTTACCAAAGCCAATTACTATGCTGAGCCAGGGAAGAGGGGAGGGGGAGGGAATAGGATGGGAACTGTGGGAGGGCTCAATGAGGGCTGTGTTCATGTATGCCTTTACCACCCTGAACTTTATCAAGATGTATGATTACAATGCATCAATAAAGTTAAAAAGCTTATAAATTTCAAATATATCCTCCAATATTGTATGCGTTTATAAGAGGTTGATAACTATCTTGACAGATGATTTATATTGATTAGTAGGCCAGATCTGCTTTTATATATGCAAATTCTTTGGCTACATGAGGTATCTGAATTGTAATTTCTGTTTTCAATAACCACTTTCTTGACATACATTAAACTAACAATCTCTCATTACCTTACACAGTGAAACTGAGTATACCTACATGTAGAGACAGGATCACAAGTTTGAATCTAGTCTCAGCAACTTAGTGAGATCCTGTTTCAGAATAAAGAGGCTGGGGTGTACCCCTGAGTTCAATTCACTAGTACAGATTATATATATATATATATATATATATATATATACACATAGAATGTATAAAGACTATTTTAATAGTCTTGAAGACTAAGTCTTGAAGAATAAAAAGGCTGGGGTGTACCCCCGAGTTCAGTTCACTAGTACAGATTATATATATATATATATAGAGAGAGAATATATATACATATAGAATGTATAAGACTATTTTAATAGTCTTGAAGAATAAGTAAATCACCTCTTTAAATGACAAAAGAACTCATACAACTCAATAAAAATATTAAAATATTGAAAAATGGACAAAGGAACTAAACAGATACTTTCCCCAAGAAAATATGACAGGCATGCTGTGTGTGTGTGTGTGTGTGTGTGTGTGTGTGTGTGTGTGTGTGCTAAGAAATTATGGCAATTTTTATGGTTGTTGAGATGTGGATCCATGTTTGAACATTTAGTATCTAAAGGTGTAGTGGACATTTGAGTTATTTTCATACTCTTCATGTAAGATGCTGAGTTATTTCCTACCAGCAAAAACCTTACTAGATAAGATGTGTGTCTTGGACAGCTCATGATAAAAGGAACAATCCATGGCATGACATAAAAAATCACATGGAGACAACCAATGCATTCAGGAACTTTCCTGAAAATTTTAATGGCTTAGGACCTGCTGTGCACATATAAAGGCAAAGGATTTTCATCATTTTCTCAGTCATACTGGGGCTTCTATACCCTTCTCCACTTTAGACCCTAAGAAATGACAATTACATAGCAAAATTGCAAAGCTAAAATTCTCTGCTAAATTGGCAACATTAATTATCGTTAAAGCTATGGGATGCAATGCTCAGTGTTTACCATGTGGTTTAGGTAAAGGTGCTACTAGTTTATTTTAATGTATGCTCTGTTTATGATGATGAAGCACATTTGACACACTGTTTAGAAAGTGAAATACTGAATGTGTCTGATGCATAACATGTTTCCAGTGCTTGGCTCCAGTCAGGAGAACCATAATGAGGCTGGAATGTGCTTATCTGTAGATACTGTAAAAATTCTAAGCCCTGTGGTGATCAGGGTCCTGGCTTTGGCCTCAAAGAACTAATTTCTGGCCTGTTGTAGTCTGTGCTAAATGCTGAGTCACTTTTGCCTTTGCCTGACTGATGGAGGGAGAGCTCAGTAGGACAGGTAGATGACCTGTTTTCTAATGGACAGGGCTGCATCTGCGCTGCAGGAAAACATTTGTAGTATTGCATTAATGAAAATATGCCAGGAGGTCAGTACCTTGTCCTTACAAGAAAGAGTTCCTGGAGTGTTTATGCAAATTTCAACACCCCAAGCATGTCCTGAATTAGGGACCACATATTGCTTTTAGGCTGGAGCCATAGCAAAGAATATTTCAGGGAGGAGGTGGGTACCGTGCACTTGAGACGAATGGTTTTGAAACAGAAGCCAATTTCAGTAGTAGCTCAAGGGGGGGGATCTCCTTCTGAGAAGATGGGGCAATCTTTCTCTGATTGAAGCAGCAACAAACAAGCCATGATCTCGATAAAGTTTTTCCAGAACTTGTACATAGTTTTACTAAAAAAAAAAAACAAAAAAACCCAAAACACCGTGTGCTCATGTGTGTGTGTGTGCACACGTGTGCACATGCTTGGCCATGCGCATGTTGGGGGGTTGGGGAAGATCCATTAAAAGGAACATTTCCTATGTTAATACAACCTGAGAATCTTGAGAGGCTGGGTCTTTTTATGTATTGGAGATACTCCCTAAGGCACACCAAGTATTCAGAGAAAAATTGCTTCTGATCTAACTATAAAAGCTTAGGAAATTGTGTCTGCCTGACATATTGGGACTTGTGCTCACAAATCCTGCTGAATTCCGGAGCGGGGATTTGGATTGAGTCATCTCTTCTGACCTCTAAATTTGTCTTCTATTTTGCTTTTATGGTGTAGAGCGATGGATAGTAGATTCAGTTTTTAGGGTAGAAAAGAAGTTGGAGATACAAACACGGTAGGGCTGAGAATTTTAGGAGATAGGATCCAATGGTTTTGGGGGGAAAGCAGGGCCTGAAATTAGTCATAGCATGGAGGGAAGGGGCTTCAGAGAAAGGTATTCAGTTGGAGTCCATGCAATTGGTTGAATGAAGTCTGGTTAGGATTTAAAGCATTGACGTTAGGGCAGGGATAAATGTCTTAGAGAAAAGGGGCCTGAGAACAGGATGCAGGTGAAGACCTTGGGAGGTGGCTACAGCTCAGCAAGATGAATGGATCACAAAACTGGTATATTTGCACAATGGAATTTTACTCAGCCATAAAGAACAAAACTATGTCATCTGCAGGAAAATGGATGGAACTGGAGAATATTATACCAAGTTAAGAACCATCGCTGATGCCTCCAAAATTGTATTGCATTTGTTGGTGCAGTGAGAGCACAAAGTAGGTGCTGGTTAAGCCTGTTCGCCCATGTGCTGTCCAGGTTGAGTGTGTCTCTTCAATAAGTTTTTTTTTCTTTTCCCTCCATTATCCATCAAATTGCCCTCTAGGTTTTCAGGACATTAGAACATCTTGGGCAAATCTTGTTTCCCATCCTGTTTTTTTTTGTTGTTGTTTTTGTTTTTTTGTTTGGTACTGGGAATGGAACTGAGGGACATTCTACCTTTAAGCTATACCCCCAGCCAGCTCTTTCTAATTTTATTTTTAATTTGTATATTTTTATTGGTGCATTGTAGTCTCACATCATAATGTAGTTCAGAGTGATAGGGACATACATGCACACAGCACTTGGTGAGCTTCTCCCTGGCTCGCTCTCCACCTCCCCTCTTTCCCTGTACATGATATTGAAGTTGGCATTAGCGTTCTCACATATGTGCATAATATAAGTGGAAGTGATGCCTTCATTAATTCTCCCTCACCCTCCCCTAGGCCACCTCCCTTGCTCCCCTGGAACTTCATTATCTAAAGTCTGTCTTGTATCCCAATTACTCCCTAGCTTCTGCATATGAGAGAAAACATGACCTTTTACTTTGTGACTGGCTAATCTCACTTAACGTAATGTTCTCCAGGTCCATCCAGTTTCCTTCAAATGACATAATTGTGTTCTTTATTGCTGAGTAGAATATCATTGTGTGTCTATTCCGTAACTTTGTAATCACTCATCTATTGATGGACACCTAGGTTGGTCCTATAATTTGGTTATTATGAATTGTAATGTGTATTTTTTATGTTGAAACAGGGTCTCACTAGGTTGCTGAGAGTCTCACTAAGTGCTAAGGCTCATCTTCAATCAGCAATCCTCCTGTCTCAGCCTCCCAAGTACTGGGATTACAAGCATGTGTCACCATGCTTGGCTTCCCATTCATTTTTAGTTAGTAAAATTCCAGCCTGTTTAGAACTTGACTTTGATTTTTCTTTTAATTGAGGGTAGTGTTGAAGAATAACGACTCCTAGGAACTTTTTCTTGCCTCTAGATAGGTAAACTTGGGCAAATGACCTAAACTGTCCTCAGGTTCTTGTTCTTTATATAAGGAGACTAGTATCTGCCTCACAGGATTGCTGTGAGGATGAAATTACTTACCCATAAGGCACTTAGAACAAGGCCTGGCATATAATGCTTTGTGTGTTTATGATTACTATTATCCGATTCAAAGCTTACCTGCTCACCTGTCCTCATTAACTGAGGGACCTGGAATGAGGAGGAAACTCCCTTTCCCCCTCAGAAAAAAGGACAGCACAAAAATACTCCAATGACTTATAAAATGGGATGTTTATTTAAGTGGGAAAAATTAAATAAAATTATTTAAATTTTTTCATTTATACTTCAGGAATTTATATGCATTTTTTCAGTGTCTTCTAAAGTTGACTACTTCTGTGGAGAATGCTGAGGCCAGTCTGATGTTAAGTATCCTCATTATGTAACTCGATTGCTTTTTGTGTGGCTACTCAAATAATTTTTTTTATTTCTGAAGTACAAAAACTTTGCTGGACTATTCTTTTTCTTTACTATTTTTTGGTTAATTTTCCTCCATACATTATATTCCCTCCAAGTATAGCTTCAAGTTACAAAAGTTTTTAATGTCAGGAATTTTTTTCTTAAATGATGTTTCTACGTGGTTCTGCCTTATTACTTTAATCTTTTGGGTAGCAATTTGTGCATATGCTTTTCCTCAGTAACTAGCATTTTATTTCTAATTTTAAAAAAACTGTATTCGTTTCATCTTTCTTTCTCAGTTCTACTCTTTGTATCCTTTTCTTCACCGTGAACATCTATTCTCCCTGTAATCCTTATGATTTCCCTCTCCTCTCCTGATAGTATTATCAATACCCCTCCCTCCTCACTCTAGCCCTGCTGCCCTGCTAGCTAGTCATGTTTCATTGCTTTGCTTTCTAAGTTCTCCTTCATCTTCTGTACTGTGATTTTTTTTTTTTTGTCGTACTGGGGATTGAACCCAGGGGTATTCTACCTCTGAGCTTACACCCCTGTCCCTAGTTTTTATTCTTTATTTTGAAACAGGGTCTCAGTAAGTTGCAGAGAGCCTCACTAAGTAGCTGAGGCTGGCTGCGAACCCGGATCCTCGTTTTTCTTGTAATACCTTTTAATAGGCCTGTTTTGCTTTCTTTATGATTCCTTACTTTTGAAAGAGGTAATTATTTCTCCTACTAGACTTTTCAGGATGATCAAGTTGGGAAGGAGTTAAGACCATGCTTTATCATAGGTGGAATTTTTCTCACCTAGCTTTTTATTTTTTGTGATGTACTTCTATTAGTGCATTGCAGTTAAATCTCATAGTGAGGTTTCATGTGATACAAACATACATGCACAGAGCACTTTGATTCCCACTTGCCACCCCATCACCATCCCTTTCCTCCTTGGACATGCTAGCAAAACCAGTAGTAACGTGTATTTATTGCCAAAGCATTATTTGTTTTCTTTCTCCATCCTTCTCTTCCCTTTCCTGCCTCCCTCCCCTAATCGTCTTCCACTATTCTGCTGTTCTCTCTCCACTTTTATCCAAACTCCTTTGTTTCCTTGTTTTCTCTCTAGCTTCCACATAAGAGAGAAAACATCCAGCTCTTAACTTTCTGAGACTGGCTGATCCTACTTGGCATAATGTTCTCTAGTTCCATCCATTTTCCTGCAAATGACACAATTCTATTCTTTATGGCTGAGTAGAATTCCATTGTGTATATATACCACATTTTCTTTATCTGTTCATCTGTTGATGGACACCTGGGTCGGGAATGGCAATCAAGAATATAAACAATGATAAATATTGGCAAGGATGTGGGAAAAAAAGGGACTCACAAGTTAGCCTTTTTGTGTTTGCTGAAACTTAACTTTTTTCAAGTCAAAATAAATAGGCAGTTGGTGAACTTTTCCCTACTATTCAAAGTTTCTCTTTTCCCCAGCAGCCACTACTTCTTAGAAATCGAGCTTATGTAAGGAATTCTATCATCTCTGCTTCTCAGAGCCATATCCAGTTCAGCTAAGCTCCTGGTGCTTACCTATGCATCCTGCTTGTCCTTTGCTAAAAAGGGACTTAGGTTTTGCACCTCAATATATGTCCTTCAGTTTCAAGCTGAGGACTATGATGGCTATTTCTGAGTTCTGGCCCTGCCTCTCTTCCAGTTCTTCAAATATACACCTTTACTTGATCGCTACTGTTTTTGGCAGCCCTTCCATATATATATATTTGAAGGTTACGGTTTTATCTATACTCTAGTTTCACTCAGAGTCAAGTTTGTGTTTTGACTCCTTTTTCTCATTTGAAAATAGTTCTCAGACCATGTGCATTGTATTTACTTAGAGTGCTCATCAAGGCCTTCTAAACTGGGGCCTCTTAGGCTGACTTCCAAGATGGGATATTTGTAATAAGCCTCCATTATGAATTTTACATACATAGGAGCTGACAGCTACTATTTTAGTGGATGAATAAATCATTAGTTTCTTAAAATTCCCTTTCTCTATCAAACTGGGTTTGTAAAATTGCCCCTGAAATCATTTCATAATTTCTGTGCTATTGCCTTATTGCTGTATAAAACGAAGCTTTCGTGTGTGATGCTTTTATTGTCCAAGTCTGTAAAAGTCCATAGGGCCTTCAGTTAACTTTGGGGATATCAGTCAATATATCATGAACCCTTTTTATCCGACCTATTGTCTGAAATTCAGAAAGTTTTCCCATCTTCTTGATTTGTCTCAATCCCCAGTGAGTGATGGCTTCAAATATAAATATTGGCAGCTTTTGGAGCTATATAATATATCCAAGTCTCCAGAGCACCCTTTAAAGAACTTGTAAGGTATACTTAGTACGTAGAGCTGGTCTTAATTCTCCTATGCTAAGCCTCTGGTGGCCAGCTTACTGGTGCTGTGAAAGTGGAGAAGCTTCATTAAGAGTGGAAGGGGAATTTGTAATTGTCTTTGATCTCTGTCTGCCTACCATCCCAAAAATGACAGCAAGAGCTGGGAATTTCAGAAGTGAGGAAGGTGGCATTTTGTGTCTCAGATGTCTTGATTTTTGTCACACTCGGTTTCCTGTGAGCTCATCCCTTTCATACTGCTAAGGTTGACTTCAAAATGGCAACTAATTAAAAGCAGAAAATTTAGTATCTTTTCAACATGAGTACTTCTTTAGAGATGAGAGAGGTGGATGTCCTAGATTTATTTTAGTGATTTACTTTTAACTCTTTGGCCAAATTGAGAATCATAGTGGGTTATTACTAAACATGGCTCACAGATATTTTCTATGAAGATCTTAATTTTCTTTGTAGATCTGACAATCAAAGCGGTGTATATTTCTCTGTCCTGAATGATTGCCATATGAACAGAAATATGATCTGAATTTTAACTCAAAGTGTAGAAATCTTTGTACTAGAATGTATAGGTCAAAATCTTAGGATCCTAGACCCCAACCCTACCAAGATTGTAGTATATTTGAAAGTATTAAATCTTAAATCAGTCTTCCCTCAAAAGGTGTGAGATTTTAATTTTTTAGAGTCACTATGTTGGCTCTCATTGGATATAACCAATGTGTAGCAAAGCTTCTGACTCAGCCAAAGGTTTGCTAGTGGAAATGTTCACAAGGCAGGGCCTTGCTGCAGATGAAACAATTCCCCCCTAAAACAGCTGTTGAAGTGATGGTTGTAGAAGTATGTTTCTGTCCGTTGACAGCAACTCTTCACAACAGAAGTTCAGCCCCGACTTATATACCATGTTTAGGTTAAAGCATAGACTTTTATGAGATAATTAGGATGACCATGCCTTGAATCAAGAAAAAAATATATTGTACAATATTTATTTCCTTTGGTTAACAAAAATGAGGGTGAGCATTTCAAGAGTGGTCCCGACAGAATTACTTGTTATGCACAAATATGCTAACATTTAGAAGGCCAGCTGTATCTCAGGTATTCAGAGCTTTTCACATTTCATTTTATTCCTTCCTTGCAACAACCACTTATTACTATTCACATAACATTAATATCAAAATGGAGACAGAGAGGAGCTGAGTTACAAGAAGTCCCTTAGGTTGTGGTTGGTGAAGTTGGGCTTTGGATTCTGGCAGGACTGGCTACAAGAATACCTCACAAATACTACACTGTCCTTTTTCAACTTTCCTACTGCCTCCCAGGAATTTTTCGGACAAATGAAAAAATATATTAAAATTAATTGAACTTCTTGCAGTGGTCTGCAAATTGGTCGTGTTTTGTCTCCTATGTAAGAATCATATCACAATTAGCATAATCAATATATCGACATTTGTAGGCAATAAACATGAACAGAATTACTACTCTCTGTAAGATTCTGGTTTTTGTATTCAGAAAAACCTAAGGACTGTGACCTTGAGCAAGTTACTTTCTGAATCTCACTTTTCACTGCTTGCTCTGTCAACGTTCTCATTGTTGTGACCCAGTAAACCTGCCCACACAACTTAGAGGGAGCCGTAATTGCTCCTAGTTTTTTGGGTATTCAGAGGTCAGGCTGGGTTCCTGGACCTCTGGGCATGGTGGCAGGAAACAAAGAGGGAGAGAAGCAAGCCTCTGCTCTTATATCATGGAGACCGGAAGCAAGCAAGGGGATTCAAAGACAAATGCAGTGTCCCTGAGGCCACACCCCCAGGGACCCACTATTTCCAGCCATACCCCACCTGCTTAAGTTGCCACCCAGTAAATCCATTACAATGGATTTAAACACTGATGAGATTACAGCCTCCAGCACTTAATTACATTAACTCTGAACATTAATACATGAGCTTCTCAGGGCACATTCTGTATCTAGCCATAAGACTGCCATGAAATGATAATAAATCGACTACAAAGGTTGTAGAGTAAATTAGAAGTAATATACGTAATGGGCCTAGAACAGTGTCTGGCATATAGAAGCAGCTCAAAAACAGAGCAGATGTTACTATTGACACCGTGAAGTTTGTTTGTTGATGATTTGCTGCTGTGCTTACTGTGAACAATGATTGCTAAGCTTCAATTCTATTTCTGTGCTTACTATACAAATGTGTTCACATGAGCACACCAGTTGGATATGGAAATGACAATTTATTCTTGTATAATAACTCAGTCAAAACCTCTAGTAATTTAGTCAGCTATCGATGTATTTTCTGTAAGCTTTCAGGTAGATTTTTAGTATTGGTAAATTATCAGTTTCTTGATTAGATCAATTACATTACAACTGAATACTTCAAACATGCACAAAAGTAGTAAAAAAATGAACACTGATCCACCATCCAGACTCACCTGACCAATCGAGATCAATACTTTGCCACATGTTTTCTTTTTTTGTATTTTCTTTCTTAAAACAAAACAAAACACTTGGCCAGGCAGGGTGGTGCACACCAATAATTCCAGTACTTGGGAGGCTGAGACAGGAGGATTGCAGGTTCCAGGCCAGCCTCAGCAACCTAGAATAGAGCTGGGATGTAGTTTGAAGAGAGAATGCCAATGGGTTCGCTCTCCAGTACCAAAACTAAAACAAAAAATGGAGAAAAAGGAAAATACCCTTTTGAAGTGTGTTAAAATGTCAGAAATTGTGCTATTATGTCTTTCAAAAGGTACCTAAATCTGGACAATTTATGACCACATTATATATAGCACACTTACCAAAACTAGCAATAGTTCCTTGATATTAACTAATTATCCAGTTGATAATTAAATTATTCCAGTAATATCTTCGGGAAACATGACCCCAATACAACGTGATAATTTCATATAAGATCCACAGGTTGCGTTTTAAGTCCCTTAGCATTTGTTTTTGAATCTAGTGCAGACTTTGTGGCCCCTTCTTTTCATGTCCTTGATTTGTGTAGAAATGGGGTCATGTTGTGCAGCCTGTGCCACATTCTAGATTTGTCTCTCTGCTTCCTTCTGACATTTAACCTGTACCTCCATTTCTCACAAATGAAAGTTGGCTCTGGAGTAGACCGGCTTCATTATATTTAGGTTCCATTTATTTTTCTTGTGCCAACAAAAGTCAATGATGACAACCAGGTGTTTCCTAAAGAGGCCCCAGAGTATCAGGCTGTCCTACTTTTAGTCATGCTGAAATTGAAGTTGCAGGTAATGACAGCCTTTCATGAATAGTTATTGCTTGATATTATTATTTCATTAGGGAATACAAAGTGATGCATTTGTAATCCTATCATTGCTTTAAAAATCAGTTTTATTGAGGTATAATTTTGACCTAAACTGCGCACATTTGAAATGCACAACTTAAACTTTTGACATAAGTACATTTGTGAAGCCATCACCACAGTCATGAACCGCATGCCCCTGTAATCGTCCTCACTCCCTCTTTGCCCCCATTCCCAGGCAACCATTGAGCTCTCTGTCATTACAGGTTAGTACGCACATTTCCAGCTTTTCTCTAAAAAATTTTCTCTAAAGAGAAAAGCAGGAAATGTCCTCCTAAAGTAAATAACAGTTGTTTACCAAGTTTTTAGAAAAATTATTTCCCTCAGCATGGTAAAAGTTAAAAGAAAAAAAATTGTGGTTTGGAAGTCAGTTTTATAAGCAGGTAATATATGATACAGAAAACAAGAATAAAATGATTCTAGAGCTTTCTAGCACTTCTTGTACATTAGTATTTTCTCAAAGAAGTTATTTGACGGATGTTCTTTTTCCAGCACACAACTTACAGATTTCTAGGAAGTGAAAGATATTTACAGTGAGGTAGGATAAAAGAAATAGAAGAAAGTGGTAGAGAGGAGACATAGAAAGGACAAAGAAAAAGTAACACTAATAGGAATGCCTTCTGCTAAAGTTCCTCAAACCTTCAGTCTTCAAGCCAGTTCTTGCTTTCAGGACTTCCCAAATTTCTGAGAAATCTACAAATCTTCACTCAGGATCTTCAAGGTACTGGAAATTCACTTATTTATGCTAATGACCATGCGCACTGTTACTTATCCCACCAATGAATTGAGAAAAGAGATAGGGTATTTCCTCTCTCCCTACCCCCAATATCTCTCTCTGGAGATGACTTGCATTTTTCTTTGAATGTGTATTCCCTACTTTCTTAAATACCTGTACTTTTGCTGACATGTTCTGAAATTCTTTTCTGTCTCCTATGTCAAAGACCCTACTGGACCTGAATTGAGTTCCACCTTCTCTTTAGGAACTCCTTGGGATACTCTTCCAGAGATGGCTTCTCTAATGATAACAGGGCAGATATTTGTTTCCCTTTATTACATTAACCACCTAGATTGGCTGCTTGTTTTGTAATAAAATATACAGGATAATTTCTGGCATCCACCCAATCATTTTTCTTTATTGAAACTGTAAACAGAGTAATTCTTTTTTTTTTTCCCTAGTTCTCAGATTTTAATTCATCTTAAGTTAATTACATAGAGCAGGATACAGTGTGTTGTATTTCTTTGTCATTTGGCACACACGTGAACTGTGGAGCAAAGATACCTGATTCAATAGGACCAATGACTTTCAGATACTTTGCCCCAATTTCTCCCACCAGGAATGAAGTCTAATTATAGGGATAACTCATTTAGCTTGACATGCTGCCCTGGAAAGACAGAAATGTGTTGAGGGACGAAGGAAATGGTACACACATTGGGGAAAAATGACCTCACAGTCAAGTAGGAAACAAGCAATTTAAAAATGAGTGAAACATAAACATGGCAGCTGAATTTTTAAAAATTTCAACTCCATGCTATGGTGAGGTATAGCAAGTTCCCTGAAGAGTTCCTGTGTTAATGTTCAGAGTTGATATCATTAACTCGAGGGCTATAATCTCATTGGTAAATAAATCCATTGTCATGGATTTACTGGGTTGTAATCTTGGCTGGTGGTATGTGGCCTGACAGACTGTACTCTTGTCTTTGAATCCCCTTGCTTGCTCGATCTCTCTGCTTCTGGCCTCTGTAATGTGGGAAGAGCCCTTGTTCTTTCCCTCGGTCTGCTTCTTGCTGTCCTGCCCGGTGCTCTGCAGCCCCAGCCTCATATGGACTGAACCCCAAAACCTTAAACTGTGAGCAAATAAATCTTCCTTCCTCTAAGTTGTGTAATCAGTTGTTTTGGATCACAGTAGTGAGAATGTTGACCAAGACAGTCTTCTTATAAACCAAACACACGGACAAGAATAATAAATGGTAATACTGATGGGTATATCAACAAATTGTAGGGATTTTTTTCTCCAAACCCCAGAGTATGTTTTGGACAAAATTACCAACAATACCAGGACCTGCATAAGACAAATAGCTTCACTGCAGTAAAGAAGAAATGAAAAGGCAAAAGTACCACCAATATTACATCCATATCTTTTCTGATTACATAGTGACTATTTAGCTCTGGTAATGATTTTTTAAAAATCTATCTTGTTGTGATATTAATATCACTTGCCAACTTTCTTTAGTATTTGGTATATCATCTTTGACTTCTTTGTTTTTAAACTTTGTGTCCATGTGTTTTAGATATGACTTAGGAAAAGAACATATGACTGGAAGCAGTGCTGATAGTGTTATTCCTCATGGTTATAAGCAGTGTAGGTCTGTCAGCTGGTAAATCCATTCTGATTGGCCAGTGCCTTTAGTACTACAGTTATTGCAGATTTGTAATAAGACTTCTAGCTGAGTTTTGTTAATGAAACATGGCAATCTTTGTAATTCAGGCACAGAGCCTAGTTTGTTTATATTTGCTCAGATTAATGATAAGATTTCATTTCCACCCTCTTAGGTAGTTTTTGTCACAAGCAGTCAATTTCCTCTTTGGTACCTTGTGATAAGCTAAAAAAAAAGACTCCACCCCCAAATGTCTACATACTATTTTCTGTAATCTTATTGGCATTTTATATGGCATACGGAATATTGTAGATGTGGTCGTGTTAAAGATTGAGATGATCTTATCCTAGGTTATCTGGGGTGGGCCCAATGTACTCACAAAGGTCCTTCTAAGGGGAGGATACAGGAGTTCGGAGTGATATGAAGAAGTGACCACAGGCTAAGAAATGAAGTAGGTCTCTAGAAGGTGAAAAAAGCAATGTCTTAGACTACTTGAGCAGCTATGACAAAATACTACAGGTTTAAGCAAAGAAATTTGTCTTCTCGCTTTTGAAGACTAGAAATCAAAGATGGAAGTGTCAGCATGGTTAGTGTCAGGTAAGGGTCCTCTATTGCTGGCTTGCAAATGACCCTGTTCTTGCTAAGTCTTCACATGGTCCTTCGTACAGGTTCTTGCCTTTCTCACTTCTTCTTAAGTCCTATCAGATAAGGGCCCCATGACCTCACTGAACTTTAATCGCCTCCTGAAGATCTCATCTTTAAATACAATACGGTCAGCATACTAATTTTTGGGGAGAGGGAGGCACAGTTCAATCCACAGCAAGCGCAGCCACAGACTACGCCCTGAAGCTTGAAGATGGGATGCAGCCTTACCATGACCTCAATTTTAGATGGCTGGCCTCTAGACTTAGAGGAGAATAAACTTGCAAACAACGAAGTAGGTGGTAATTTGTTGTAAAAGCAAGAGGAATTCATAATTCCTTTTTGTATTGGCAACCTTTCAATGAAGGAGAAGTGGCCTTTGGAATTTCAGCTTTTCCAGAGAAATGTGATAATCTATAAAACTTCTCACCACCAAAGCCAGCCCTAGGCTTCAGTCTCCTCTCTGATGCCCTGTGCAGCCATCCAGAGGGGAATTTCAGGGTCCAGAACTTGGCAGAAGCCTTTATGGTGAAGAGTTGTTCCACCATTGGCTCATCTCCTCTACTTTTGGGACCTACAGATACTTTCTGACAGCTTAGCAATCCTTTTTACAAAGCATGTTTTAAATATCGTATATAGTCTGGCATGGTGGTACACACTTGTTGTCCCAGTTTTTGGAAGATTGAGACAAAGAGGATTGCAGGTTTAAGGCCAGCCAAGTGAGACCTCTTTCAAAATATAAAAGAGGGGCTAGGGGTGTAGCTTGGAGGTGGAATGCCCCTTGGTTCAATCTCTAGTGCCATTAAAAAACAAACAAACAAACAAAAAAACAACAAACAATGAAAAACAAAACAAAAAAGCAAACAAACAAACAACCCCCCAAAAACTTGGCCATCGTTTTAACTGTTAGCATCAGGATGTACAGTTTTCTCACAATGCCGGAAATGGGAGCCTAGGGAGCCTTTCACAATTACTCTTCAAAAATATTGCTGCTAGCCAGGAATGGTGGCACATATCTGTAATCCCAGTACTTGGAAGGCTGAGACAGGAGGATGGCAGGTTCTAAGCCAGACTTACTAACTTTGTGAGGCCCTCCGCAATGTAGTGAGACACTGTTTGCAAATAAAAAATAAAATAGGGTTGGAGATGTATCTCGGAAGTAGAATGCCTTGGGGTTCAATTCCCAGTATATCTCACACACACACACACACACACACACACACACACTTCCTCCTGCTTTTAGGTGGTGGTATCCCTCTTAGGCAAGGGGATACAGGAGTCCTTTACATCTTTCTTCTTGGTCCTTAGGAACCTGGGAATTCTAAAGTCAGAATTTCTCAGCCAACCTCTTATCTAGGAAACAAGAAAACTTAAATACTAATGACTTCCATCATGGGGTTGTTAGAGACTGTTTTTCTAAACAATTCATTATCTGCTATTCATAAAGTATTTCCTGGGAGGGAAGATGCTGGCAGCCAAGTCACACTGGAGGACGTGGTTCTCCGAAGTGGCGCTGCTTATCCGCTCGCCGCACAATTATCTGGTGGATTGCTCTTACGGCTTTTAGTAGTCTGCTTCTTTTTATCTTCTAAATGCAAAGTATGGAGTAGAAACAGGAATTTCACCTGCTGTTACTGTGCCTCTTTTAGAAGCTTTTTTTTTTCCCCGAGTATAGGTTCTAAGCTAATTTACTCTGGGTTTGTCTGCTTCTAAATCTGTCAGGCAAAAACCCTGGAAATGATACAAGGAAACACGGAGACAGCAGGTGGGGAGGAGGGCAGCAAATAAATCAGCTAGATAATTGTTTTTCTTATTCCGGTTCATTTCCATTAATAAGGCGAACTTGGTTTCTTCTCACATTCAGCATACTTTAAAGCTCAGCACAGCACTGCTCAGAACTGCATTTAAACTTTTTTTTTTTTTCTCTTCATAATAGTATTGGTTCGGTAATGGCTTTACTAGAGAGTCATTGTGGTTGAGACGCAGATAATAAATTTTTTTTTTTTAAAGTGCATTTTTTCTCTAAGAATGTCATGACAAACTACTAAAATGCTTGAGGAATAGAGGATGAAGTCTATTAAGACACAAGTGGAGTTGGAAGGTTCCCATTTTAATGTAAGTGGCAAAAGCCGTGTAAATATGTTTGGTGTTACTGGCTTGCAGAAAGATTTCAGTGACAAACTGGAAACATGGAGGCAAAGTAAATGAGTACACTTTTTTGGGGGGGGAGGAGCGCGGTAAACTGAGGATATTATTTAGAGAGTCAAATAGAAGAAATGCCACAGTTCAAATGTCAATGAAATTGGGGGTAGAAACAAATTCGAAGTTATAGTCTGCTTTAGCATGAGGATCAGAAAAGTGATTATGTTCTTATTTTATTAAACATTGATGAGGCTTTTTGAAAAAATGTTGCTGTAGCAACACTAGATAGCTCTTAAACACACTATAGGGTATATTTACTGGTTTTTAATCTTGTTCTATAGTGCATATAGGGGATTATTTATATAGAAGTGTTTTTCAAGCTGGGTGTGGTGGTGCATGCCTGTAATCCTAGTACTTGGGAGACTGAGACAGGAGGATTGCAGGTTTGAGACCAGCTTCATCAACTTGGCAAGACCTTCAGCAACTCAGTGTGACACTATTTCAAAATAAAAATAGGGCCAGGTGATATAGCTCCGTGGTAGAATGCACCTGGGTTCAATCCCTAGTAATACACATAAATACATGGGATTTTTAAGTGATTTTCAATGGCATTATTTTGTGATTTAAATTCCCTGAGAAAGAGCCCTTTTTATTAACTAGAAAAATAGTTTTCTGTATTTTTATACTATCAATTATTTACTATAACTCTACCTTATTTTTTTTAGAAGAGTTTTTATTTCTCAACTAAATAGCACTATTATTTCTAGTATTTTTGCAATGCTGAACACCACAGTACTTAAATAGATTGTATTCTCTGCATGGAAAAAATGTTTTATTTGTTAAGTCCTTTGAGTTGAGATAATCAAAACTGAAGGCAGTAGTCAGGAAAAGGCTTTAGATAATTTCAGTATAATGTTCTTGCTGCTTTTTTATATTCTGTCCTCAGTACAGTTTAAATTCTATTTTATCTATCCTTGAACTGCTGTTGTACACTGAACAAATGTTTTTGCCTGGAGCTGATGTGGCTAATTCAGAACCATGATTGAGTTGTAGTTAAATAGTTACTTGTAGTCTGCATTACAACATACTTGAATTTGGCCAATTTCAGGTCATGATAGAAACATTATGAAGATATTGCTGATTCTTGCTATTGTAACTTGTTGACTAATAGATTCCCAAACTCTGCTCACCCAGTGTGCCAGCTCTTCCAGCTCTACATCCTTGAGACAATCAGGCCTGGTCTGATGCTCACGATGGTGAACGCTATCGCTAGTGCACTGCACATCAGCACCTCCAAGTGTGGTGTTTTATACACACCAGGAGTCAGTGTGGCTGTTGAAGGTAAAACTCTTGACTTCCAAAGCCAAAGAGAAAAAGGCTATGATCTTAACAGAAAGAAGCATGACTTAAGAAAGAAAGTTTAATCTGACCCTGGGTTCTGCTTCCTATCTATGAAAAGTTAGAAGGTGGTGAAAACAACCTCTATGTTCTTTTCTTCCAACCTTCCTTACTGTGGGCTGATCTACGCACTCCTGGAGGGTGAGGTCTGTAGCCTGAGAATCTTACATGCAGCTAAGCTGTCATTAATCTCCGAGGGTAAATACAGTATCATATTTGGATATGTAAGAACTTATCACGTACTACAAATCCTATCTAAAGAAGGTATTTTGAGATGTCATCAAATTGAATGAACATCAATTCAGAACAGATTTGAAGATCGGGGAAGTAAGGATAGGAAAAGCCCTATGATCATGGACTCCTGTTAAATGTATGTGGTTAAATCTAAATGGGCTTTTGAAATGGATGACGTAAGAATTAACACATCTGAGGTTATGTCCTATGGGGAAATGTAGCAACAATACAAGCTTTTATTTAATTGTATTTCACAAATCCAGAGGGCTTTAGGGTCAAGAGGTGGAAAGCAGGAGGGAAATGAATTCAATCTGTCCAGTAAGTGTTTTTGAAGCCCATGCTATATGCTTTGATTTAGGTACAGAGGAATACAGGTTCACTATTTTATGGCATATGCATTCAAGTAGGAAACAAACAATAGACACACATAGGAAAATACAGTAATTTAAGAGTATCAAGTGCTTTAAAGGATTAAAATAGGACAATTGCATATTATGTATTCTAAAACAGGTTAGTTGAGTGGTGGAGTGTTTTGTGTCTTAGAATGAATGACTAGGGTGGTCTTCTGTGAAGAGTTCACATCTTAGGCTTGAATGAAAAGAAGGAAGGAGTGGAGTTGAGGATACTGGGCATGGAGTGACCCTCACTTGGCTCAAACTCCTCCTCTAACATGGTTTCTACCTCTCCTGAGCCCATTGACTGCTGGGAACTATGGGCAGCTGTCTTCAGGGGGAAGCTTGGGTTCTCAGGTAGTACTTGTGTAGAGTTTTCTTTCTGATGGGTAAGCCCTTGCACTTGGAGTTGCAAAGCCATTGTGTGTGAACTGTGGAGTCTCGAGGTTTCCCCTCTGATCCTGCAGAGGCCAAGGAGGATTATGGATGAGGTGAGCCTTTCCAGCTTCAGAGTCTTGAGAGTTTGGAGAAACCAGAGTGCCTGAAGTACTCTCCCAGATCCTTCAGCTGTGGGATGATGGCTGCTTCCATCTATCTGTATCACAGGTCAAAGGCAGTAGACTTTTGTCTATTTTTCTGCTTGCTGATTTCCTCTTTTAGGATACTTCAAAAGTAGACCTGAGTTTGCAGTAAGCCATTGAAAAAATGTCATAATGCATCGCAGGGAGGCCGAAAGCCAGAGAACATAAAAACAAAGCAGAACAATTAGAGCATGTATGTTTGTTTTAAAATTAAAGAAAAATTAATGGGAACTTTAAGTGATGAGTAATACTACTGAAATTAAGATATGGTAAGGAAATTTTAAATATTGAGAAATTATTATACATCTTTATGGGGCACATTGTAGTGGTAATTTGATAACACTTATACAGTGTATAATAATCATCAAATGAGGGTAATAAGCATTTATATCTCTTCAGACAGTAATCATTTTTACCCATTGGAATTTCATACTCTTCTATTCATTTTGAAATACAGATTGTTTTAACCAAGAGTTAACTACTATGCTACAGATAAAACAACTCATTCCTCCTCTCTGCAGTTTAGTGCCGTTTACTGAACTTCTTTCCACACCCTTCTCCTATCCTTTCCTAGTCTCTAGGAATCACTATTTCATTGTGTTCAAGATGGACTTAATATTTTGCGCAAACGAATGAGGATATGTGGTATTGGCCTTTCTGTTTTCAGCTTGTTCCACTTAACATAATGAACTCCAGTTCCATCTATGCTGCTGGGAATTACAGAATTTTATTTTTATTGGATGATATTCCATTGTGTAAATATACACTTTATTTATTCAGTCATTCACTGATGGGCATCTAGGTTGATTCTATATTTCAGCTACTGTGAATAGCACTGCAATAAATATGGAACTGCAAGTATATTTTTTGGCATAATTTCATCTCCTTTTGGATATATATGCCGTAATGGAATTGCTGAATTTATTCTATTTTCAGCTTTGAGGAATTTCAGTATTTTCCAATGGTTGTATTATCTTAAATTCCCACTGATAGTGCACAGGAGTTCACTTTTTCTGTCTTTGCCAACATTTGCTGTTGTTTTTAATTGTTTTGGATGCTAGCCATTTTAACTGGGGTGAGATAATATCTCATTGTGGTTTTGATTTTCATTTCCCTGATGATTAGTCAGATTGAGCATTTTTTTCATACATCTGTTGGTCATTCGTATGCCTTTTTTGAGAAGTGTTCACTATTTTAGCCCATTTTAAAATTGGATATTTTCAGATGTTGGATGAGCAATTTGTAAGTATTTTCTTCTATTTGTAGGTAATTTTCTGATTATTTCCTATACTATGCAAAAAACATCTTAGTTTTATATAATCCCATTTGTCTATTTTAATTCTTTTATTCATGCATAGGTAATGATATATTGTAGTGAGGTTCAAAGTGATATAAACATACATGCCCATAGCACTTGGTTTGGTCCTGCGTTTCCTTCTAGTAATTGCAAAGTTTCTGGTCTAATTTCTAGGTCTTTGATCCATCTTGAGTTGACTCTTGTGGTGGGTGAGAGACTAGGGTCTATTTTCATCTTCTATATATGGGTATCCAGTTTTCCCAGCACCATTTGTTGAAAGGTTATATTTCTCTAGTGTATATTTTTGACTCCTTTTTCAAAATTCACCTGGCATAAGTATTAGGATTTGCATGGAAAAAGTTTTTCCATCCTTTCATCTTTAGTCTATGAATATCTTTACCTATAAAGTAAGTTTCTTAAAAGCAGCTTATAGTTGGATTTTGATTTCTAATCCATTTTGCCAGTCTGTGTGTTTTTTTTTTTTTTTTTTTTTTTAACTGGGGATGGAGGGTCGAGACCATTTATAGTCAGTGTTATTATAGAGAAGTGATTTTTATTTCCTGTCTTTCATTTATTTATTTATTTATTTATTTATTTATTTATTTATTTATTTATTTATTTATTTATTTTGTGGTACTGGGAATCGAACCCAAGGGCATTCTATCTCCAAGCTACACCCCCAGTCATTTTTATTCTTTATTTTGAAGCAGGGTCTCAAACCTCACTAAGTACTGGGAGAGCCTCACTAAGTAGCTGAGGCTGGCCTCTGGTCTCAGCTTCCCAAGTATTGGTATTACAAGCGTGTGCCACCATGCCTGGTTTCTTGTCATTTTAATTACTTTCTGTTAGATGCCGTATTCTTAGTTGCTCATCTAATGGAATTCATTCCTTCTCTGGTGCTGGAGTTTATTTTATATTTCTTCTTTAAGTGTTTTCTCTAGTGCTAGCTAGAGATTATCTAGAATTCTTTAGTTTCTGCTTTTTTACTTTTGTTGCCTGTGACTTTGGGGTCCTATCTTGACAACAGTTGCCTATACTACCATCTTGAAGGGCTTCACCTGTGTTTTCTTGAAGTAATTTTTTAGTTGAATGTTTAACATGTAGGTCTTGGGTCCATTTTGAATTTATTTTTCTGTATAGTCAAAAAAATTGATTTTTCTGCACATGTATATCCAATTCTGCCAGCATCATTTATTGAAGAAAAATCAGTAGAATGTATGATGTAGATAAGGTTCTGGATTGGACATGGTATCCTGTTCCATTGGCATATGTATCTGTTTTCATGTCAATACCATGCTTTTTTTTTTTTTTTTGTTACTATATCTTTGATGTGTGTTTCGAAGCTAAATATTGATATCTCAGGCTTGCTTACCCCCTACCTTGGGGTTTCCTTTAGCTATTCTGGGTCTTTCTTTGGTTCCATATGAATTTAGGGGGTTTTGTTTAATTTCTGTTAAGAAAGTCTTTGGTATTTTGAAGGAAATTTCATTGAATCTATAGATTGCTTTGGGTAGTCCTGTCATTTAACAATAGTGATTCTTACCCATGAATATGGGACATCTTTGCTTTTTTGTGTCCTCTGAAATTTCTTCATCCATGTTTTAAAATTGTCTTTGTAGAGATCCTTTACTAACTTGGTTAAGTTTATTCCTAAATACTTTACTTTTTTGTAGCCATTGTGAATGGAATTTCTTAATTTTTCTTTTTGCAGGTTCATTGTTGATATATAAAAATGCTACCATTTTTTGAATGTTAATTTTGTATCTTCCTACTTTATTGAATGCCTTTATCTGTTCTAACAGATTTTTGATGAAGTATTTAAGTTTTGCTATATATGAAGTATCATCTGTAAAAATGGATAGTATAACCTTTTCCTTTATAATTTGGATGTGCTTTATTCCTCTTGCCTAATTGCTTTTGGTAAGACTTCAGTACTAGAGTTGCTGCAAGTAGACATTCTTTGTTTGCTTCTGTGTTAGGGAAAATATCTTCAGTTTTTCCCCATTCAGCATAATATTTTCATGATTTTTTTTATATACTTCAGCCTTTAGTTTTTTGAGATACGTTCATTCTTTATGTACTTTCTTGAGAGCTTTTACCATGAAAGGATGTTGAAACTTAAAAATATTTCTCTGCATCTATTGAAATAATCATACGGCTTTTGTTCTTCATTCTGTTAATGTATTGGATCAAAGTTATTGATTTGCATATATTGAACCATGATTGCATCCTTAGGATTACTCCAACTTGATCATAATAGTACGATCTTTTTGATGAGTTGTTAAATTTGGTTTTCTAGTACTTTATTCAGAAAAACACATGTTAATCAGGAACATTACAGGTATATAATTTGCTTTTTTTTGTATGTTCACTGATTTTGGTATCATGGCAATTATAGCCTCAAAATGTTTGGGAGAATTTCTTTCAATTTTTGGAATAGTTTAAAAGAATTGGAATTAGTTCTTAGTTTTTTTTGTTTGTTTGTTTGTTTGTTTTGTTTTTTTTGTTTTTTTTTTAGATTGGAGACTTTAAATAGTTGCTTGACAGTCATTTTTATTTATTTATTTATTTATTTATTTATTTTTTGCGGTACTGGGGGTTGAACTCCGGGGCATTCTACCTCCGAGCTACACCCCCAGCCCTATTTTTTATTCCTTATTTTTTGAAACCGGGTCTCACTAAGTTGCGGAGTGCCTCACTTAGGTAGCTGAGGCTGGCCGCGAACCCGGATCCTCCGGTCTCAGCCTCCCGAATGCTGGGATTACAAGCATGCGCCACCACGCCCGGCGACAGTCATTTTTATACACAGACCTGATAGGTTGTAGGAGGACTCTGGATTGGATCAAGGAGCAGATTGTATATTACACAACCTTTAGCACTATTTCTCTAATCCACAGTCCCTTCAGGGTACAATGTGGTTATAGCCTGATGTTCCCCTGAAGTATGGTTATGCCCCAGGAAGCAAACTCTGAAATTATGAGAACTGGTGCTGATACAGGATGGCAGGCACATTGGTCTATCCTCCACTTGGGGAGCCAGAGGAAGGAAGAACACTTAACTCTGAAATGTGAAGGAATGGCCTCTGAGGTAGATAAGGTTTTTAGTACCTTTGGAGCAATATACTATCTGTAGATCTCAAGACATGTTTGCTATTCTATTATTCTTTAATAAGTCCACATCTTGGGAAATCCAGCCTGTGCAGAAATGTAAAAATATTCATGGAGAATTATCTCCCAACAGACTAGTTATGCTCCCAAATGACTGTGGAAGACTATAACAAAAAACTTATTAAGGAGTGTACTTTAAAGTTAGACCTCAAGAATATCCAAAGATAACTTTCCAAATAAAATGCACTTAAAGCCAATTACAAAGCAAATTAATTAAAGGACAAAGGATGCTATCATAAATTAGTCTGTTGAAATAGCAACTAATGAATGAGAATCAAAGTTTTCAGATATGAGAATATGTATGTACATGTATTTATATTCACATACATTGAATTCATGTACACATTCTGAATATTTACTCTGTTTAAAGAAACAAGAAAAGGTATATACAATTAAGACCAAATGATAAGAGACTACAAAAACTGACCAATCCTGTGGTAAAATAGATGTATATGATTTAGAGATAATTTAGTAATCAAAATGAAAAATTTGTTGTATAGCTTAAGCAAAAATTTAGACAGAGCTAAGGAGAGAATCAGCTGAAAAGACTTGACAATGGAAATAAGCAATTAAGTTATTTAGAGAAGTTTCTGTTCAGATCATTTGCCCATTTTAGATGAATTAATTGTTTTAATTTTCTGAAGTTCCTCTTGTATTCTGGATATTAATCTTTCATGAGATGAATAGTTTGCAAATATTTTCTCCCATTCTATAGGCTCTCTCTTCATTTGTTTTGTTTCCTGTTCAGAAGCCTTTTAATTTGATGTAATCTCATTTGTCTATTTTTGCTTTTGTTCCCTGTGCCTTAGGAATATATATATATATATATATATATATATATATATATATATATACACACACAAATATATATATATATTTGTGTGTATACATATATGTGTGTGTATACATATATGTGTGTGTGTGTATGCCAATCTAATGTCCTTAAACATTTCCTCTGTTTTCTTCTAGTAGTTTGAGGAGACAATGAAGAATGTGGGATGGGGGATACAAAATATTATAAGTTAATGATTAAGGATTTTCTAGAATTGCCGAAAGATAACATTGATCACATCCATAAAATCCAACACACTCCAAGAAGAGTCACCAATTACATGTGATTTAGGGAAACTACAAAGCAGCCCAAGGGAAGAAACAACAGGAATCGGAATGGCTGCAGACAATTCAACAGCAACATGAGTCAAAATACACTGCAAAAATATCTTTGAAAGCCTGAGAAAGTTGTATGACCAATGAGTATAACTACTTTTCAAGAACAAAGGCAAAATATGGCATTTTTTTTATCACCTAAAACATGTATTTTAGGAAGAAATATCATGCATTACAGAAGCAAGGAAAAAATGGTAGGTTATGAATTAGAAATTCAAAAAGAAATGGCTAAGAAAACTATAAACAAATACTAAAAATAAACACTATATAAAAATGCTTATTTTGTGAGCTTAAAAGAACTAAAATATGGGTACAAGGAGCATTTGGGAGTCTCTACAATTAAATCATTTAAAGGAGAAGGGATACAAATATAGATTCTAAATCCTTAGCGTATGCATGCTTATTGAATTATTTTATGGCACCTGTGAAACAGTAGAATTAAGGAACACAATGTAGGGCAGTACTCAACTCAAAGACAGCAATAAATGTGAAAAGTCATGGGAGAAGCAAATATTAAGCACAGTGTAAAATGTTAGAAATGAGTCCATGAGTTAGTAATTCTTAGATATTTAAATCTTAATTACTACATTAGATGAAGCATACTATATAGCTTTTACAAAAGGGAAAATTAAAGCATCAGGATACAGTAAAATTTGTACAAAAAAGATATATCAAGGTACAGTAAAATTTGTACAGAAAAGATATATTAATGAAAAGAAAGTTGGTGTAGGCTATTCAAGCATCTTCAAATCCAGTCTTAAAAACATTGTCACTAGAGGATCACACTCCACATTGATAAAGGAATCAGACCCCTGGGGAACTATAACTCTAAGCTTAAATATACACCTAATAATAGCTTCAAAATACAGAAAGCAAAAATTGATAGAAGCACAAAGAAAATAATGAATTTCATTCTCATAGTGGGAGGCTAATTAATCCCAACTGTCTCTGTAATTGTTAAATTAGGAAGATAATGTATCAGAATATAAAAGATTTGAATAATACAATTAGCAGTATTGATCTAGTAGATATATATATATATATATAAAATACTGCACAAAACAGAAAATGCATATACTTGTCAAGCATACAGGAAACATTTACATAAATTGGCTGTTTAGGAGGCCCTTTGCCATCAATACATTTCAAATGATTGAGATTATATATATCGTTTTCTCCTACCACAGTGTAATTAAGTTAAAATGGTGAACATAAAGATAACTAAAAACTCCCATGGCAGAAAGATGATGCTATTATCTTCCAGTAGCTGTGCCCCCTTCTTCATTTTAGGACTAGAACTTGCTGAGCTTTGTGTAGAAACATGATTCTGACCATCTCGCAGCTAGGTCTGGGATTGAAGTTTTGGAGTGAAAGAACTTGGTGCAACTTTATAGTGTCATGTTTTAAGGAGGAAATGGCTCCTCACTTATTTTTTTCCCTTTGCCCCTGTCCATATCTTGGGATGCAGATATCCTACTGGAGAGTCAACTGCCCTTACAAAGGGCACCCCAGGGACTGAAAGAGCAACAAGAGATACAAATGCATGAAGTAGAGCAGGATCCCAGGCTGACCTGCTCACTCACCTCTGAGAGAAATATACTGCCTCCTTTATGTAGACACCTTATTTTTGGTCATTTTAACAGCTTAGATATTGTCATAACTAATTCTGGCTCCTGCATGTGTGGAAATTAAAAAAGACACACACTTTTAAATAATTCAGGAGGCGAAGCAGAAATCTTAATAGGAACTAGACTATACATAGAACTAAGGAGTAAAGAAAATACATTTCCTTTTGTATATGTCTACATACCCTGTGGGGTACTACTGAAGCAATACTTGGATAGAAATTTCTTGAGTGATTGGATGATAGAAAAGAAGGCTGAATATTTAATAACCTAAACATATTTAGAAAAGTAGAAAAAGTAAATTTAAGGAAAGTAGAAGTAAGAATGTAAGTAGATAGCAAAAGCAAAAACAGGGATCACTAAGACAAAAGTTAATTCCTTAAATACATTAATAATCATGACAAACTTTAGGCCAAACTGATCAAAGAAAAAGTATATGAAATTACATTAGAAAAGCAAAAGAGAATGTCAAAAAGATATGACAGATATTAAAATACCAATAAAATATTTTGAACAATTTTATACCCCCCAAATGGAAAATGTAGACAAAATAAACCAAAATTGGAGTTAAGGGCCCATGAAGGAGGTGACACTTGGATAATTAGCACAGGCTTTGGTTTGGGAGCCAAAGGGCTACACGTAGCACAAGAACCAGAGATGCAATAGCCCTCCAAAGGGCGGTGTCCCTTCTATTGCACCGTTTTGACTTGTCTCTTTATTGGTGATCAAGATGATCACTCGGTTAAAGTGTTACATCTGCCAGGATTTTCCACTGTGAAGCTATTTTTCCCTTCTTAAACTTAATATTCATTGGGAAGGTAAAGTTATGTGACTGCTCCATTCTTCACTGAGCTTTTAATTAGTTTTAAATTAATTTTTTTAATTAATTAGCTTTTAATTAGTATATGCTTAGAGTACTGAATTCAACAGTTTAGTAATCTCTGACTATCGATGTCCAAATTGTCCCTGATTTGTCCAGGCTGCAGAATATGGACTAAATTGGGCAGAAGAGGCACCCAAGACATCATGTTTGAATAGTCCAGGATTAAATTGAATTCTTCTTGTCCAACCCTTGAATCAGTCGTCAAACAAACAAACAAACAAACAAACAAACAAACAAAAAACCTTGGTTTCTTTTAGGAGAGAACAGAATTTAGAAGTCAGAAATATAGGTACTTACCATACTTCCTGTTACCGGGGGTGTTGGTGTTACTGTTCCTGAACTCAGTGAGAAGAGCTAAGAAATGTGTGTATGTGAGTGTTTTGTGTTTTTTGTATGTATCTATGTGTTTTTGTGGGTACACACGTATTTATGTCCATACTTATTTGTCTATATTAAAAATCAATCCAGCTGGGCATGGTGGCACATGCCTGTAATCCTAGTACTTAGGAGTCTAAGGCAGGTGGATTGCAGGTTTGTGGTTAGCCTCAGCAACTTAGTGAGGCCCTCTCCAACTTAGTGAGACCTTCTTTCAAAATAAAAAAGTAAAATGGGTCTGGGTGTGGAGCTCAGAAGTAGAACACCCTTGGGTTCAATCACCAGTACAAAAAAAAAAAAAAAGTCATTCCACACCAAGGATATATCCAGTTTAATATAGCACAGTAGATTCATTCTAGTTTTCTTTCTGTACATGTAACTTTCCACTTAGATAGTGAAAATCTTAAGACTGTAATCTTTAATATATTATTTGATCAAACCTCTGTATATATCAAGTCTCTCATTTAGGCCAACATACTATCTTGCACTTGGATTCCCTCCTTGTTCCTTTTGGATAAGGCCCCCTCTTCACCTTGTGCTGCTGGGATTCTATCTCACAACCTCAAGCCGCTCCTTCACATGGGTACTCTCTAGTCTCTGCCCAGATCTGGCTCCCTGCAAATGTAGATGGTCCATTTTTCACTCTGCTTACTCTGACACCTGTGCTGAGTCCATTCTCACCTGTAGACTCTGTCTTAAACCAGAAGAGGCTTGTACTTGCCTTGTTGGGTTGTTCTCATTCCTTCTCCTGTTCTCCACTCTATCAGTAAGGACTCTGAGTCCTGTAATCCAAAAACACACAAGCACCACAACTTAGAGGAAGGAAGGTGTATTTGCTCACAGTTCTGGAGACTTCAGGAGTTCAGTTCATGTCAGGCAGGGTTATATTGCCAAGAGGTTAGGGCATGGTGGCAGGAGGCAGAGAGAGGGGGGAGAACAATGGCTCTGCTCTTCCATCCTGGAGACCAGAAGCGAGAGAAGGATTCAAGGACACAAATAGTCCTCAAGGCCATGCCCCCAGGGACACACCTCCCCAGTCATACCTCACCTGCCTAGGTAACCACCCAGTACATCCATTAGAATGGATTTATCCACTGATGAGGTCACAACATTCCTGGTTTAATTATGTCGACTCTGAACATTAATACATGAGCTCTTTCAGGGGACATTTTCTATTTAACCACATACAGCATGGATAGCCTTTTCAGCGTGGTTGGGCTCTCTGGTTGGAATGCTTCCTTACAGGTATGAATACCTGACCCCAGGTGAGCTTGGACACCCATGCTGGGTGACTTTCTCATTCACATCACCACAGATTCTATTCAGTCCATCATCTTGTTCTGGAACTCTCTGTTCTATGGATGCCTTTGCAACCTGCTCAGGCTCTGAAAGCCTCCTTTCAACCACCTTGCATATTTTCCTTTCTCTGTCCCACTTAAGGACTTGAACACTCAATTATTCAGAATTGCTCAGGAAGGGGAGAAACAGAAAAGGGATAAGCCCAACCTTTTTTTTTTTTTTTGGCCTGAGGCTTGAATAAACATAGATGCACAAATCTTAAATGAAATATTAGAACTCAAATGAAAATGAGATTTTAATAGAACATATATATTATGACCAAGCTGGATTTATTTCAGGAATTTAATGTTAATGTGATATTAGAAAAGGAATCAATGTTATGCATTATGTTCAAAGAATGTATGATGAAAATCATGTAATTTTAATAGATGGAGTAATAGTACTTGAATTATACTCAGTATCTTTTCATAATAAAAAATTGTTAGGAAACTAGAACTAGAAGTAAACTTTCCTGATCTGATAAGAGTACCTATAAAATTTGTTTTTTAGTTGACATTATACTTGAGGTACAATGTTGAAAATTTTCCTTCTGAAATTGAGAATCTAGAATGCTTGTATGCATACTTTATTTCATTATTGTATAGGAAGTGTTTGAGGAATCAGTGATATAAACAAGAAAAGTCAAAGGTAGGCAAGGCTTAGAATGTATTTCCTAAATTTCTGGTCTTTACACATCTTTAGCTGGGCACAGTGGCACACACCTGTGATTCGAGTAGTTAGGAGGCTTAGACAGGAGGACACAGGCTTGAGGCCAGCCTCAGCAGTGTATTGAGGCCCTCACAACTAAATGAGATCTTGTTTTCAAGTTAAAAAAAAAAAAAAAGGCTGGAGGTGTACCCCAGAGGTAGAATGCCCCTGAGTTTAATCCCCAGTACCACAAACTAACAAAAACAAAACCTCAGGAAAAAAAAAAAAACCCAAAACCAAAAACTCTACATTTTTGTTTGTTTGTTTGTTTTTGCGGTGCTGGGGATTGAACTCAAGGGCATTCTACCTCCGAGCTATACCCCCAGCCCTAGTTTTTATTCTTTATTTTGAAACAGGGTCTCACTAAGTTGCAGAGTGCCTCACTAGGTAGCTGAGGCTGGCCACAAACCCAGATCCTCTGGTCTCAGCCTCCCAAATGCTGGGATTACAAGCATGTGCCACCACGCCTGGCTAACTCTACATTTTTAAATATTCTTTTCACTTAATATGCTACCTCAAATCCTTAGGAAGAACAACAATAGTAAGTGTAGTAAGTTAAAGAGAGCTGCAAGTTGTTTGCTACTATGCTGAGTATAGTTGTTCCTGTTTTTAGTCTGGGCTGACTCGGTAACCGGCTTGACCAGCAGATGACAATTGCTGTAGACTGGGTCATATAAAATCTGAAGAATCTCACCTGGCCCTCTTGGAGCACTATCTCTGGGAGTCCTGAGACAAAAGTCCTTCTTACATAGCAATTTTCTGAGACCTTCAGTACTGGAGAGGCCCTGTGTATGCACTCAAGAAAACAATCCACACTGAGCCTGGTATTTTAACGCTCCATGTCAAGGTGCTAGACGCTGGCGAGGCCACCTTGCACCTTCCGGAGCAGCCCATCTCCCAGCTGAATCCTACACAATTCTATTCAGAGTAGAGAATTACTGAGGGGAGTTTCTGCCTGAGTCATTGACCCACAGACCAGAGATACAATGAAAAGGTAATTGTTTTAAGTCATTAGGTTTTAAAATTCATTTTACAACAGAAGATATCCAGAATCTAAGTGTAACAAGAGTAAGTACAAAAACTGGAGCTTCTATGTGAAGATATGCCTAGACATTTTCTCTTTAAGTTTCTCTCTTCATTTATTTAAATACTACCTTTCCCTTTGTCTTATTTATCTCTGTGGATTACTTCATTCTTAGAATTCATTAAGCTGAGCTGAACTTTTTAGTGTTAGATTGGTAGACTTAAAATAATTCAAGAAAGATGAAATATATGTTTCTTTTCAAATACGTTCCCCCACAAAGCCTTCAACTTTGAGTTTAATAAGTGTTCCTTGATTAAACTCTCTCTCAGTATTCATTTCCTGAAATGCAAGGTTAGATTGAGCAGAGAGAAGACATAAGCCTGATAATGATTTCTTATGTTAGAAATTATTTAAATTAGTTCATCTGTAGGATCCACTAAAGCTGGGCTTGTTGAGATAAATGTATTTTTAATTTTGTGTATAGAAGCTTAGACAGATGTGTTGACCCCTCTGTCAGACCATTTAGCTGAGCACATTATTCAAACATTTCCCTTAAAATATGGAATGCTCAAGTCAAGAAGTAATGCATGACAAGTTTTGGAGCTTGGAGAAAGCAAGCAAGTTTATTTCAATTTCTTTAAAATCTTTAGATTAGCTCAAAGATCCAAAATGACTTCGTATGATAATTCTGAGACTTGTGATCAGATGGAAGTATTCAAAGTCTTTCTGGAGCCAAGTTTTGTTTTTAATATAATTATAAATGAATTTGGATGGAAACATCCCTAGACGTTTCATATATATAATTGGGCACAACAGAGTGACCGCGTGTGTAAGTCCAGGTACTCGGATGCTGTTCCATGTAATTTGATCTTAGGAAAATCTTTTCCCCTTTTGGGTCTCGGTTTTCTCATTCATAAAGTGAGGAGGTTGGCTGAGCATCAATAAAATGTGAGACCTGGAAGGAAGCTGAGAAGTCATCTAGTCTTAGTTACTTTATAGGTGAGGAAACATGAGACCCAGTATACACTGGATGACTATGAAATGGATTGCTGAAACAGACATTTGGGTGTGTATGTGGTACTGGGGATTGAACCTAGGGTCATTCTACCTTCTGAGCTACATCCTTAGCCCTATTTTATGTTTTTGAAACAGGGTCTTACTGAGTTGCTAAGGGCCTTGCTACGCTGGTGAGGCTGGTCACAAATCTGTGATCCTCCTATTTTAGCCTCCCAAGTACTGGGATTGCAGGTATGTGTCACCATGCCCAGTGGAAATGTCATTTTTTAATGTAAAAATTTGATATATGCAACTGTGGGAAAATTTAAAATTAAAACTACAAAGTTCACAAAATTTAGAAAAAATAAGACTTTTAAAATAAGTCTCACCTAGTAAAAATGTTTGCAAAAAATGTAAATATTTTGCTTAAGATAGTTATACTAACATATAGTTCAGAATATTCACATTTAACAGAACTTATGCTGGTTTACTCAATACCTATAGAGAATTTGCTCAAGTAAGAATAAGACTTAGTAACCATAAAGTGTAATGTTAAACACTATTATAAGTAATTTTATAAGAAAAATGAAAAGTCAATTGAGGAAAATAAATTTTTTAGAAATTATACTATTGATACAGATACAGATTATCTAAGAAACTAATTAAATATATACTAAGTAAATAACCTGCTCATATAATTTTTAATGTTCATGAATATTCAAAAATAAAAAATAGAGATGCAGGTATAGCTCAGAGGTAGAACGTCCCTGGGTTCAATCCCCAGTACTATCCTGCCTCTCAAAAACGTATTTCCCTCAAGATTCCTTTAGTGTACAATATAATGCATAATTTCTAAATTATTATATCATGTACATGTACACTATTTGAGCTCTCATTTAATGTTTTCAGTCCATCATTACATAGGGCCAATTTAAATTCTGTAAGAATGTTTTTCAATAATTCCAATTAACTAAGAGCTTCAAAAGTTGAAGTTACTTGGTTCTAATAGATCTTCATTAGCCCTCTATTGATGAGTTCTTAAGTTATTGATGATAAAAAAGTTAACTACTTTTTTACTCTCCTCCTCCCCCTCCAAAAAAAATAATAATAAAAAGATTTACACCACTCAGTAAATGATGAAAACATGATAGCAAGAGCATTAGACTATTTAATACATGTTGTAGTAAGATTGCTTAGCTTCTATTTCTCCCAGAAGTTAATTTTTAATTTTTTTGGTACTGGGGATTGAATCCAGGGACATTTTATCACTGAATTATATCACCAGCCCTTCTTTATTTTTAAAATTTGAGACGGGGTCTTGCAGAGTTGTCCAGACTGACATCAAACATGTGATCCTCCTGCCTCAACCTCCTGAGTTGGTGGGATTATGGGCATGTGCAACCATGCCTGGCTCTGATAAACTTTCAATGCATGTCTGGCTTGTGTCTCCCCTGACCCCACCAAGTGGCAGCCTGACTTCCTACCTCACGCAAACTGACTGTGGCATGAGCCACATCTCACCTGGATGACACAAGTGGTTGTCAGGGGCAACAGTGTTCACTGCTTTTCCCTCTCCACCAGATGACCAGAGGATGGTAGGCAGCTATTGCTACCTGTCCTGTCCACTTAGGTTTTGTTTCATTAGCTAGTGCCCTGCCTGTAATCCTGGAAATGGGGTTAGTTACAATGCCTCTGAAAAAGACAAAAGAGATGTTACCTCTGTTTCCCTTTCAGATTTTATCAAGTTGCATGTTAAAATGAGATGCGTACTCATTGCATATGCATCTCACAGACTCTCCAATGTAACCATTGCAGAAGAGGCACATGCAACACAGAATTGTATAAAGCCTATATAGACTTAGTTTAATGCAACTTTTCACAATATTTTATTAAAAATTGTGAATAAATGCTCAACTCCCAGGATACAAGAAAACAGGCATAAATTGCAGCTGTCATGGGTAACTGGGACTTATGGGCATCCTTATTATACTGCCATGCAGCACACTTTTAAAATCTTGAGCGTATCAGAGGTCATTTATTTTTATAAAAGTGTGCTTTGGGCTTCACTTCTGCATACAATTATTTCCTGTGTGTTATTTAATTTTCCCTAAATTAGTTTGCCTATATAAATTTCCCCAATTTGTCCCTTTCTCCGAATATATTTAACTTAAAGCGGGTTAAAGAAAAGTTTTCTTCGGGAGAATGCAGTTTAGTCTCTGGAGAAATGTAAAAGATTGGTTTCTGGGCTAGTGGTTCTCAAATCTTCGTATGTACAAGAATCACTCTGGGTACTTATTAAAACTGTAAATTTCTGACTTTCCTTGGTAGTAGAAATTAAAAGTTAAATTACATTTTGGACATTTTAAAGGCTATTGACTTGCTGACTACTCCTCTCTTTCTACTTTCAAACTGCTTCTTTCTTCCTTGTAGCAAATATGTACTGAGTTTCTAATTTGTGTTAAGTAAATAGGTTGGTAACTTAAAGTCCCTGAATCAAATGAGACAGGGATCTTAGATCAACATGAAATGATGTGTTCAACATGTTACCAAAAAGAAATACAGATATTATAAGGGCCCAGCTATAGGGAAACCACCTTACTTCAATGGCTTAGTAAACTTGGGATGGGGTAATGTGTATTCTGAGTTTATTTTAAAAATTTGTTTCAAGTGCTTGAAAGTCACTAAGGGAAAGACTTATGGGTGCCATGATGAAAATAGTAATAGGCAGAGAAAATATGTTAAAATATTTATGATAATATTTCATATCTTTAAGTGGATATTTCCAAATGTAAGACATTTTCATAATTTACTAAAATGGTTTTTTTCTTCAATATAATGTGTTCATTTTCCATGGTTTCTTAAAATGGGAGTTGTTTTTCATTGTCCTTTAGAAAAGATTTAATTTTATATTTTATGGCTAACAAGCCTAGCTGTTAATATACCAATGATTTAGTAAAATTGAAAAGTAAACTTTCTATGTAACTGATATGCTAAACTGATAGAAACATTTATGAAAGTGACATTTTTGTTAATAGGAGTTTGAAAAGGATATTAATTTACTTCTAATGAAATAAAAGTTGGAAATGTGCTATGATACTGTTAAGTGGGTAATATGACTCTTTTTTAAAAACAGCTACGTCTGCAAGGCATGGAGATGCTAGCCTGTAATCCCAGTAGGGAGATAGAAACAGGATTACAGGTTTGAGGACACCCTTAGCACTGTAGTGAGACTTTAAGCAACCTAGGGAGACTTCATTTAAAAACAAAAAGGACTAGAGGTTATAGCCCAGAGGCAGAATGCCCCTGTGTTCAGTCTCTTGTAATACACACACACACACACAAACACACACACGATAGGACTTAGTCCACTTGTAGTTGTGCTTACAGTTTTAAAAAATCAAAAACACTCGTAAGCCTATTTGTCCTAGAAGTTACTTTAATGGCACATTTGATGAAGATACCACGAATTAGTTAACTATGCAATGTTAATGAAAAAGAGATGGGTGCTGTATAATCTATTTGTAACTGATGAGAAATCGTCATTTTAAAAGTGAGTATACACCTGCAATCTCAGTACTTGGGAGGCTGAGATAGGAAGATCGCAGGTTTGAGCCTTGCCTCAGCAATTTAGTGAGGTCCTCTACAGTTTATGCAATTTAGTGAGACCCTGTTTTAAAAATAAAAAAAAAATTAGGCTAGTGGTGTAGCTCAGAGGTAGAACATTCCTGGATTCAATCTCCAGTAAAACACACACACACACAGATACAAACACACACAGATACAAACACACACAGATACAAACACACACAGATACAAACACACACAGACATGTACACACACATACACACAGGATAGAACAGTTCAAATCCATACTCACTCCTGAAAATAGATGGAATTTTATGTCTTGTTGTTCAGTAAGCAGCAGCAGCAGCACGTTTGGTAAAGGTAGAATGATCTTATACTAGAGATTTAATTTATACTTTGCCTTTTATCTTTCAAAAATGAGCAGGATTAGAAATTTAGACTCCAGGCTGAGAATTTTAAGCAATAAGAATTGAGGGCAGGATGCCAACAGTGAAGAGATGTTAGTTCACAGACACGTATTGGGTGCAGCAAGCAGTTGGTGATACATTGAACATCCATCTCTGTGTCTCCACACTGAAGGTTTCAGCTGAGCCCAGTCTGAAGGTCAATCTTAGAAGAGTGATCAAGCAGGCTTTTAGATTTCTTAGGCTACTTGAGGGGATTAATAGAGGCAGGTATATATGGGAAGTAGAAAATGATTTCTAGGTGGTAAAGGTCTATTTTAGTCCATTTGGGCTACTTTAACAGAAAACCACAGAGTGGGTGGTTAAACAACAAACATTTATTTCTCATAGTTCTAGACGCTAGAGAATCTAAGGTCAGAGTGCTGGCAGATCAAGTGCCTGGTGAGGCTCTGATTCCCGAAACGCAGGTAAATTTGGGGGAGAGATACACCTTCAGTCCATTGCTTAGCATCTTCCTGCTGGCTACTCTCATGGTTGAAAGAAGGCTGGAGAGCTCTCTGGGGTCCATTTTTAAGGGCACTTATCGCAATCACCAGGGCTCTGTCCTTATGACCTGATGACAGTCTTGTGTCACTTAGTGCTGGGAATCATATTCTGAGGAATGCATAATTAGGTGATTTTGTCATTCTGTGAACATTAGAGTGTACTTACACACACACCCACATGGTATAGGTTAATCTCAGTGACTTGGCCTTTTAATAGAATCAAAAGACAAGGTAACCATGAGATGTCAGAGGCTGTTGCCAGTGTAACATGACCTACTGTTTTATAATAAATTGTTTTTGTATAAGGAGGAGTATATCCTAAAATGATAAATACAAGAAATAAAAATCATCATTATCATTACACACTGTTATGTAATGTAGGTATGCATATATGCTACACTTTTGTACAACTGGCAGCACAGGTTTGTTTGTACCAACATCATAAATAGGAATGCATTTTACTGTGATATGACATCAGCGAGTGGCAGAAAATTTTCAGCTCCATTGTAATTCTATAGGACCATCAAGATGTACATGGTCAGCCGGGCGTGGTGGTGCACGCTTGTAATCCCAGCAGTCGGGAGGCTGAGACCAGAGGATCTGGGTTCATGGACAGCCTTAGCTACCTAGTGAGGCACTCCGCAACTTAGTGAGACTTGGTTTCAAAATAAAGAATAAAAAAAATAGGGCTGGGGGGTGTAGCTCAAAGGTAGAATGCCCCTGAGTTCAATCCCCAGTACCGCAAAAAAAAAAAAAAAAAAAAAAAAAAATGTACATGGTCCATCATTAAAAGGTCCTTCTGTGTCACATGACTGCACCTCCCAAAGCCCCACCTCCTAATGACATGACATTGAGCATTAGGATTTCAACATGGGAATTATGAGGAGACACTCAGTCCATGAGAGAGTCCTGAGTGGAACTGAACTGAAACAAAGAGTGAATGAGAATTGTATTTCTGTAGTCTAAGCATTGACTTAAGGACTTGAGGAGTCAATGGGTCCTGGCCTTGTGTCAGCCAGCATAGCCTGCCATAGGGAAACACAATTACTTGTGCACATCTTTTCTTTTGTACTGGTGGTACAGAGGGATATTATTTTCCCCTTGGTTACTTCCAATTATCTGTGACACTTTATCCATTAGGGCAGTTTGACTAAAAGCTCTTTTTTGAGTCAGGGACAGACCTCTGATCCTGACAGCAAAACTCCAGAGCCTCAACTTACACCACCACCAAAATAAGACAATATAACTCTTTCCACTTTGGCGTATAGACAATAGAAGGGGAAGTTGAAGAGAACTTATATACTGATGGGTCTCTGAAAAAAGGCCTCCATGCTGTGTCTATTAGCATTCTTACTGCTGTCCCCCAGTAAACCTGACCACACAACTTAGAGGAAGATGTATTTGCTTTCAGTTTTTGGAGATTTAGGGTTTGGTCCAAGTAAGGGCAGGGTCTATGGATCCTGGCAGTGGAAAATGGAGAGGAATATAGCAAGGACTCTGCTGGAAATACTGAGAGAGCAAACGAGTTAGAGGATTTAAAGACAAAAGCTCAGTCTCTTAAGACCAGACACCAGGGAACCCGCCTTCTACAGTAGCACCCCATCAGATTACGTTACCACCTGGTAAACCCATTACAGTAGATTTATCCTCTGAGAATACAACCCTCATGACTTATAACAACTCTGAACATAAGTATGTGAGTTCTTCAGGAAACATTCTATAGCTAATGATGGCAATCTGCTTACCCCTCTGTGAGAGGATACTAGGGAATCCTGGAAAATTGGAGACTCCTAGAGTTCCCAATGAGACTTTGGGGCTTCTGATTCCACAGAGAGCTCAAGGGGAAATGAAACTGAATTTCTTTTCTTTTTTTTTTTTTTTTTTTTTGTGGTACTGGGGATTGACCTCAGGGACATTCTACCTCTGAGTTATACCCCTAGCCCTATTTTTTATTTTTATTTTTTTTTGAAACAAGGTCTCACTAAGTTGCAGAGGGCCTCACTAAATAGCTGAGGCTGGCTGCAAACCCAGATTCTCTGGTCTCAGGTTCCCAAATGCTGGGATTACAAGCGTGCACCATGCCAGGCTGAAACTGAATTTCTTTGTTTGCCAGAATGATCCGGAGGTAGAAGAAACATCATATGTTGCTGAGAGTGGCAAGTAAGGAGGAAGGAACATAACTGGGCCTAGAGGGATCTTTAGGACAGAGACAAGAGGCCGTAAGAAGGTCTTAGTGGACACTAGTATGGACAGGTGAATCATATGAACAAAACTCCTGTGTTGCTCACCAAGCACTTGGAATTATACATAACTTTGAGAGAAACTTTGTAGTGTGGTTAAATGATGAACTCACTAAAATTCAGGGAAGGAGTTGATGTAGAAATAAGTCATTGGTCTTCTGAGAACGTGAATTGAGATTTGTTTGTTACCAAGGTTAAAATCTTGATGGCAGAAACTGGCTTTGCTATCTTTTATAATTTGTATATCTATACCAACCAGCAGATTTCTACCTACTTAATAGATAATTATTTAGCACTTGGTAAGTACTGAAGAAATCAGAATTGGCTCTCAACTCCTATTGAGATTGCAAGATATACACAGGTGCAAATAATCATACTACTATATAGTAAGCACCATAATATGTGCTCAAGGATTAATATTGGCACAAAAAAAGGGAGTGATTGGCTCTATGTGTGGGAGATAGGAGAGAAGTCTGAATACTTCTAAGAAGATAGCCTTTAATGATGGATAGGAATTTGTTTAAAAGATCTAGCAGAGAAAAAATTTTGTGAATGGGAAACTTTATCAACAAAGGTGCAATCATGATTTTTTCTTTTCCTAAAGAGGATAGAAGCAAAAATTAGTCTTGAGCATAATGAGATAGCTTCACATTTGACCTAAAATTGTGGAATAATGGTGAAACTCAAAGGAAATAATGTCAGTAAAACTCTTTAGGAATTACACAAGTGTAAGTTTGGGGTAGTATTATTTAAATGGTGAATAAAGCTCAGTAACCTAACTTGTTCTTTTGATCTTTAGATTTTATCTTTTTTTTATTTTAAAAAGTTGCCATTGGAATCTTGAATTTTCTGACTCTTAATTGGAATTATTATATACAAAATAAATAATAGTATCCAAAGTGGATATAAGGAGAAATAGGACTGTTGTAGCTCAGTGGTAGAGCACTGGCCTCACATGTGTGAAGCTCTGGGTTTGATTCCTAGCACCACTAAAACAAAAACAAAAAACCGGAACTTTGATTTCTATACTAGTAGATAATATAACTATACCTATTCCCATCCCCTTAGAGGTTAGAGGTTTTAAAATGTGTTCTGGAAAACTACAAATTGCATGTAACTAATATGTCACTAATTCTATTGTTCATTTTAACACTAGAAAATCCAAAGCAGTCATCACATAAACTTTGCACACTGGAATAAACCAGCCAATAGCAGTACTTCACAAAAGAGGACTAAAGGGATGCCAGTTAATGTAACTTCCAGAAAAATGAATATTAATGCATTACCTTAAAAGAAGAATTTAGGCTATGTTGCAATACTGTGATTGAAAACTATTAATACTTTCTTTGTCATGCCATCTTATTTGGGTTTCTAACAGCTTAGAAATGATTGTCTACTTTTTATACTACCTTTCTGTTTGATCAAACTAGTCTGAAGTAATTAAACTAAAAAGGAAAAACTTTGAAGAAAACGACATGAGGAACGAAAATTGAAGGCAGACATAGGCAATAAACCAATAACTCAATTTGCGGAAGTCTGACTTTTTCCTTTTGATTTTTTTCCCTTAGATTCTCACAAATAGAACACAGGCTTAACACTTCAGAACTAGAGATGTTCGAAATCCTGGCTTGCCATGAACAAGGATAAAAACGGAATAAACTGCCCATAAGAATTTAAGAAAGTCTAAAATAACTTGTGCAATCTGAAGTTTGGCAGTAAATACATGTCTTTTTATACAATCCCAAGAAAAATGTCAAATCTTCATAGATATCCTGGAAAAATTGGGTGATAAGAACAGATCTGCTTGTGTAAACTTTAACATTTCACATTTTTAACTTTATTAGAAACCTTGAAGATACAATGGATGCTTCTTACAAAGGAACTGGCAGGTTTATGATTCATCCAATATTTAAGCATTTGGCTCTTAACTCTTGCTTTTGAAGATCTTCTTACTACTGGGAGACTTTTTAATATTTGAAGAATTCTTGGTTTATCATTAGAATGGATAGATTATTCTTATTTACTAACCCACTCATGAATTTCTTTCAACCTTACAACGTCTGGTATTGAACACACCTAATTTGTGTAAGGATTTATCCTAACTCCCCACTCATGGCAGTGATGAAGAGGGGCAAGTTTTGGAGGAAGTTGGGGAAATGTAGCTCTGTGTGATGTTTCATGTCTTTGAGTCTCATTTTCTTCCTCTGTAAAATGGGAGGATAATAGTATTTACCTTGTAATGTAAAAATGGAATTAGAAGACTTTGATTTGCAGAAAGGCTAGAGCTGAAATTGTTCTGAGGTGCCTTTGTGTCTTTGCATATGTATCAAAGTTTTCATTAGAAAAAGCATATTAATTAACCTGCCTTACCCACCTCATTATTGTTGGGAAAACAAAAGGTACACCATATGTTGCACTTTGTAAACCCTACCATATTAGAATGAGAGGCCTTATTAGGTACAAATAGCTGATATCATATACGCCTTGGGCAGAGAAGCACTCAGTAAAGATTTGCTGAGTGGATAATATATTCATTAATGAATAGACTCTACTTTTTCAGAAGCTGATTGCTGCAGTTCAGTAGAAAGGCATGAAAAGAGTGTAGTCTCGAGACTTAGTAAATTAGCCAATATATGGTAGTTGTGGCAACATTATGGCTAATACAGTAGTAGTCATAGACTTATTTTGTGCTGTCTAGTAAGGTTAGTAGTTTCTTACCTTGTAAACCTAATCCATTGATCTCGTATTTCTTAAACTAAGAACTGGGAGAAAAATTAGAATAATCATTCAGTAGATACTTGTTAAGACCAACTAATGAAAGAGATCTCTGCCTTTAGAGAATACTTTCAGCTTATCAGATTATCTCATTCTAAGTTGGTTGAGTAAAAGTTTGAGTTACTATTCATCAAATTGGAAAAAAAAGTTTGTTCAGGAATTCAGTGTAAGGGCCAGATACAGATGTACAACATCAATTTTAAGCTCCAAAGAAAGAAATAAGATGGAGAACCATGTGATTAGACATTAAAGGGATTAGCTTACCCAAGATTCTCCAAGATAAACTGGGAAACAAAAGAGAACATAGGGCCTTGGATTGGGTTTCAGGAAAATGCCATAGGATATTTGTGTAATGAAGGAGAAATATCAACAATGATTGAGAGAATTAACAGATTAGAGAAATACACGGCATCCTAAAAGCTGAAAGATAAATGTCTGAACAAAGAGACTGGTACAAAATAGCAGATGGCTATTGGATTTGGCTTAAAAAGAGTACCTCTTGCATTAGAGATAAATATCTTTTTTTTTTTTTTTTAGTACAAGAGATTGAACTCTGGAGCAATTTTCCTCTAGGGCTCAAGCTACACTCTGAGCCTTTTTAGTTATGAAAAGAGGGGCGAGGGGTGTATTGATGTATCTTTAAGTTGCTGAGGACTTTGCTAATTGCTCAGGTTGGCCTTGAGCCTGCAATCCTCCTGTCTCAACCTCCCAAGTACTGGGATTACAGGCACATTGCCACAGTACCCAGATGGAGATATGGTCTCTGGCGGGGGAAAATGAAAGCTTTGGGGAGGGAGGAAGTGCCTGATAGTAGCCAGGCAATGGATATAGCAAGGGTAGGTCTAATGCTGAAAAGAACTCGACCCAGAAAGAAAGAAGAGCAAATAGGCCAATGGAGTTGAAAAAGGTAAAATGGCTCAAATGAAGATTTATTTGTGTGCAGCCAATTTGAACTGAATGATGATTTACTCTAACTTTTGAAGAGCTATACCAAGCATTTTAACTTCCTGCAATTAAATAACCATGTTTGTTGGCAGTTTATTTGCCAACACAATGTTAATTACAGTTTTCATGGGCAGGAGTGGTTGTTAATATAGTTAATGAGTAACCTAGTAGAGTGTAAATGGAGCTAATTGGCCTTTGCCGGTGGATGCAATCATCAAACAAGTCAGTAACTATTGCTGATAACTAATTTCTTAGAAATTACTCCTTGTTGGATGGCATCAGAACACTTAGCCCTTGCTCTTCAGTGAGTAAACAGTAAACAGAACAAGTTGCTAAATGTGTAAGAACTGGGATTATCTATGTGACTCCTATAGCAGGTCATAAGATTTTGGAAGGAGCAATTACACCTGCTAAAAAGTTGATGTTAACTCACCCTTAGGTCACTCCATTTCCAGTGGCTAATGGTGTCAGAAAGGAAAGATAACCACAGATCCAGGGCCAGTGTAGTCAGACAGCAACTTAGACTGTAGAGTGGTAGCATTCTCTGCTATTTATCTATATTTATCTAATAAAAGGTGAAAGACTTCTCTCAGAATTTCAAGCTGTGCTGATTTTTCTTTTACTTTTTTTTTTTTTTTTTTTTTTACAACTCAAATAGGGTTATTACAATCAAAGAGCACTTCCTATTTTTGATGCAGTGGCCCAAAAAAACAAGAAGTGGTTGTTCAGGTTGAAGGTTGTTTTTCTTTGATTTGGTTTCTGGAGATACTTTGAATATTTATTCTCTTAATTGTTACTTAAAAAAAAAATACAAATCTCTAGGTTTTTCAACAGTCCAGGGTTTTTAGGTATTTAGGAAGCTCTAAGGCATATTAGAGGCTCTTCAAAGTGTTTTCAGTATCCATCAGCCTAATGGAAATTGGGCATTTCCTCTGGATCATGCTGTGCATTTCAATAAAACATTTTTTTAAAACTTTGGCTGGGATTTTATTGTTACTCTCTTGATAACTAGAAGTTCTGGTGGTTAAACTTGTTGTTAATTTCCTACAATATAACTGCATGGATACAGCCGGGCGTGGTGGCACATGCTCGTAATCCCAGCATTCGGGAGGCTGAGACCAGTTCACAGTCAGCCTCAGCTACCTAGTGAGGCACTCCACAACTTAGTGAGACTTCGTTTCAAAATAAAGAATAAAAAATAGGGCTGGGGGTGTAGCTCGGAGGTAGAATGCCACTGAGTTCAATCCCCAGTACCACAACAAAAAATAAATAAATAAATAAAATGCATGGATGCTTATGCAAGACACAGATTTGTAAGAAAATAATTTAAAAATGAAATTTATAAGGATGTTAACATAAGTGTACTTAACATTAAAAAGATTTGGCACTAGGTGTGGTGGTACACACCTGTAATTGTAGTACTTGGGGGGCTAAGACGAGAGGATTTCAGGTTTGAAGACAGCCTCAGCAACATACTGAGAATCTCAGCAACCTAGTGAGCTCTGTTTCAAAACAAAAAATAAAAAAAGGGCTAGGAGTGTAGCTCAGAAGTAGAATGCCCCTGCATTCAATCCCCAGTATCACAAAAAGAAAAATTAAAAATAAAAAGGTTGCCAGAGGTTTTCTATTAATGTCCTTTTTTAACCTCTCTTGAAAAAAACAAATTTTTCTTAAACACACCTAGTCAGTTTACCTAAAAGTAAATCAAATAGGTTGATAAAGTCCTCTAGATTGCTTGATCATCCACACTATTATTGGTTATTTGTAATTGAACATGATGGTGAGATTCATTGTGATATATTCCTAAGTGCATGTAACACTGTTGGGTATGTTTGCTACTTCTCCTTACCTTCCTTTTCTCTCCCCTCCTCCCTCCCCTGATATCCTCCCCCTATTGGCTTGTCTCCTAATTTGCATGATCGTTTGCATTCTGTAGATATGGTATGAGACTTGAGAAGCCAGCTTCACCAGGATACTTGGGGAAGCCCTCCCTCTCTGTTGATCTTACCTGCAGTCTTGCAGTATGAGCTCAGGCCAAAGCTGCAAAGGGGAGGACTAGTATCCTGGGGGACATGCTCTTTAGACAGTGTGAATAATTGAGGTTTTATTTACTGCTGAGGAAGAAACACATGCTGGCACTTTTATTACTATTCTGGGACTGAATGCATCATTTTCTATGATTGCCGTTGCCCAGCCAGGGTGCTACTTGGGCGATCTGGCAGAGAGGAAATGTTATCTCATTGCAGATTCTCTTTTTAATTATCAGGGATTTGGAATTTCAGTCCAAGAGATTAAAGTTGTGCAAATAAATTAAAAAATATGCAACACAAATAAAACCTCCTAAAGTCGGTTCCTAGTTATATTTTTTAAGCGTTTTCAAAATCCAAATCAAGGTCATTTCTATAATGTAGCAGTGATAATCTTTTATCATGTCCTGAGAAAATCTATGAGCTTGATTTAATTCTTTTGTTGTTGTTGTTCTAAAGTTATTAGGATGAAGAAGTTAATCTGTCTTTGCATTTTAATTATCATTGCAATCAGAGAAATCTGGGGACATGGATGCCAGTAGCACTTTTACCCATGGGTGTTCAAATTTTTCATATCTTGTTTACTATCAGAAATAAAAAACAAAACAAAATTTAACAAACAAGCAATGGCACTGCACTTGTTGGAAAGACCATGAACTACATCTCTTAAAATCTAACCCTTCATTAATTCTTCAAGTTTTCACATGAGTTTTGCCATATGGGATAGCAGAAAATTGCCATGGAAATGATTATGAAAGTTAAGTTTTGCTTACCATAGCTCTAAGTCAAACTTCATGCAGTTGAAAAATAGAAATATGACTAATTAATAATATTTTTAAATGCTAATAAAGCTTTTTTTAAAATTTACTTTTGTTCTGCAGAATATTTCCTCTTTCTCTCAGTTAAAAGTAACAAGCCAGGCAGTACTTGGGAGGCTGGAAAAGGAGTGCAACTTCAAGGTCAGCCTCGGCAACTTAGCAAAACACCTTGGTATATCTGAAAGCAAGAAAGAAGTGAACAGAGAGACAGGCATGGTAGCACATGCCTGTAACCTCAGTACTTGGGAGGCTGAAAGGGGAGGATTGAGGACAGCCTCAGCAATGGAGCAAGACTCTCAGCAACTTAGATCTTGTCTTAAAAAGGGGGGGGGCTGGGCATGTAGTTTAGAGGTAAAAATGTCCTCGAGTTTAATCCCCAGCATCACAAAAAGAGCAGTGGATATGGCGGGAGTGGCAGGGGTTGACAGTGAAATGGATGGAGATGTTGCGGAACTTTATGAGCACAGTAATACTTGTGGATTTGATTTTACTTGCATGAGAAACTATATTGTTACCAGGACGGAAATGATACAGCCTAATGGCTGCTCTGTAAAGATTATTTGGTGCTTGCTTGGGGGATGGATTCTCAAAAGCTGAGAATGGACACAAAACCTACTGGGGTGATGAGTTTGAGTTTGGTGACATCTTGAATTAAATTATAGCAGTGGTGATAGAAGTAGTCAGATTCTGGGTATATTTTTGGAGAATATTAATTTTGGTACTGGGGATTGAACCCAGGCATATTCAGCCTCTGAACTATACCCCAGCCCTATTTTGAAAGAAGGTCTCATTAAGTTGTGGAGGTTGGCTACAAACCTGTGATCCTTCTGTGTCAGTCTCTCTAGGTTGATAGTGTGTCATCATGCTAGGCTTTTGTGAATATTTACAGTGCCTTAGTGGACAGGCCTGAAGTATGAGAAATACAGAGGAATCAAAGATAACTCTAGAGTTTTAATCAGAGCAACGAGGGATGATGTCATTTACTAAGATGAAGACCAGGCAAAGAGTTAGCTTGAGGGTAGAAAATCAACCATTCTCTTTGAGATACATTAAACTTAAGATACAGGACATTCAAGTGGAGAGGTGGATATTTGAGTCTGTAGTTTGGGAAAGAGAGTGGTACTAATTATTTGGACCCGGGGATCATCAAACTATAGATGCTATTTGAAGCTATGAGGTAGAATGAGATCATCTCAAGGACTAGAATGAGAAATAACAGGACCAAGACAAGAATATTGGATAATTTGAAAACGAGTGGCAGAGAAGTCAACAAAGGAGACTGGGAAACAAACCAAAGGGCTTGGAGGAAATCTGGGAAAATGCAGCGACACCAATGAGTATCTGGACAATAGAATAAGCCACTGTGTCAAATTCTATAAGGATATCTAATAAGAGGACAGATAATTGGCTATTGAGCTGGCAAAAGGACATTAGTGTACTTAAAATGGTTTTCAAAGAGTGGTAAAGGGAAAAAGCTTAATTGGAGTAAGTTGTATACAAAGTGGAAAAAGCGTTTCTTTTTGTGACACTCAACCTACCTAGAGAAATACAAATAGGAGTTCCTTAATGGGGTTTAAAAAAAAGTGTAGCTTTTGTTTTTGTCTCCAAGACATCACTGTATAGTCTGAGGCTGTTCCTACATAGCCTTCTTGCATCTTAAGTGAAGAGTATTAAGGAATTTCTACCAACAAATTTATATTCTTAGAAGAACACCTAACAGCCTCCTACTACTACCTTATGGTCTATTTAAGCTGATCTGATTAATAGAAAGCCATATTATTTTTAGCATAATAGAGCATTGTATCTAGGACAAGCTCAGGAGAGAGTAAGTAGGCAGCGGACGCCCTGGTTTGTAGATGGTGGATGAGAAATTTAAATAATTTACAAAAATGAAGTCCTTTCCTCAAATATCAAACAGTTCAGTGAATTATGTTGGCGTTCCTGGACACTAATGTCAGTAATGAGAGACTATATTCCATTACCCATGACATCTGGACTGGGAACAAAAACAGAATGTCAGCAGATATAGTAAAGGTTACGATAACTGATCTGGCTGATGATGCTGCATGTTCTTTTGACTGCCCGTGGGGGGACAAGACAATCTTTTAAAAGCAAATAAACACATTAACACAAGGCAGGCAATGGTTTGAGGCAGTGCCAAGCTGTAAATAAAGTGTGTGGACTCCTCTCAGGGGTTGTGAATTGGGGGAAGGTGCGTTCTGCGGCAACGTGGTGTGCGCTTTCCTCTTCCCCGTGGAGAGAAGTTGGAAGTGTTGTTTAAGGGTTAGTCGCTCATGCCAAGATGAGGCTGTTCATGTCCTCGTTGTTTCCTGACTCCCCCTCTGTGAGCATATGTTCAGCCTGGCTCCTCCGCGTTGTCTGGAGGAGGCTTCCAGAGCGGTTCTGGGCAGAGCTTGGCACTTGCTGAAGAGCATCTGATCCCGCTTCATTTCCCTATAGCCTGGCTCCCTGCTTCAGTCACTGGCAGGAAGCTGGTGATTTGGGTTTGGGGCCCTCTGCATGAGGTGTGACATTGCGGTTGCTGCACGTGTGAGATTATGTTCGTGGGTTATAGAAGAAGGCATTTTGATTCGTTTTGCTAATATTTGAGCGATGGAGAGAGAAACTCTAGATATATTCCATAGTCAGAAGAATGATCAGTATGACTGTAGGGAAATAATGCACAGGAAAATAGTTTTTCAGTTAGGAGGCATGCTCTGAAAAAATGAATGGGCCAGGCATGGTGGCTGCAAGCTTGGAGGCTGAACCAGGAGGATTGCAGGTTCTTGGCCAGCCTCAGCAATTTAGCAAGGCACTCTGCAACTTAGACCCTGTTTCACAAGAAAAAACAGGGCTGGGGTGTAGCTCAGAGGTAGCATGCCCTGGGTTTAATCCCCAGTAAAACACACACACACACACACACACACACACACACACACACACACACACACAGAATAAATAGGACAAATATTAGTGTTACTAAATGGCTACAAATGTTTCCTATAGAGCAGGGTTGGAACCTCAGTTGTTTCAAATCCAGGAAGACCATGTGACTGTTCAGTTAAGGATATAACACTTCAGGTTAGTGGGCCCTATACAGAAGAGATGGCACACCCATCCACATGTACTCAATTGGGGTGGGACAAAACAAAGTCCATAAAAAATACCTTTGAGCTTTGAGATTATTTCGGTAATATTTCATTTTACCAATGAAGAAATGAAGATTTAGTCTCTTGACCTTCCCTGAAGTCCCACAGGTACTTAGAAACAGTTAAGACTAGAACTTTAATGCCTAGTGAGTTCTAGATTAAGCTGTGTCAGACAGGTATGCTGGTGTATCCCAAGACTGGGTAACTAGATATCAATATTGAAACTGGTAAAATATCAAGATACTATAGTATGTTTTTTTTTTTTCTCCCATGATGAGTAGTCTTTCCAAAATTCATTTTTAATTCCTTATTATAAAAGTTTTTGCACCAAATTTGTTCTAAATAATGTCAGAGGAAAATACAATCATGGTAATTGAATCCTATAAAATCAGTGGTATATGCCTAGAACTGAGAAATTCATTTGTACATCTTAGGAGAGATGGCAATTTATAAATACTTAATGTCAAACAGTAAAGAAATACATCAGATAAATTATTTGCAGCCATACAATGTAGACCTCCCACACAGAAGGAAAAAAAAAGACAAAATTTTAGGTAATATAATTTAAACAGGAATCTTTGTAAAAATGAGAATTTTATACTTATGAAGTGTCAGTTGTAAAATTGCTTTGAAAAAGTTTTGCATTTCCCACAAAAGTGAAAGGAATGCATACTGTGAGACAAAGCTCTGTAGCATGGTGAAGCTCACACATGTGCATTTGGAGACACAATGTTCATGCCAGCAGTATCCTTAAGAGTCACAAAACTGGGAAGAAGCCAAACACACATTTACATTGACAATGGATAAATTATGTTATGTTCATCTGGTGGGATAGATAATACTTAGTGTGAGAATAGTTGGACTATACCTACATATACTAATAAAGATGGAACAAAATAGAAAGCTACACAAAAACAGTCTAAACTATAAGGAAAATAAAATCAGAGTAATAATTAACAGAAATAAGGATAGTGGCTGCCTCAAGAGAGAGATGCAATTGGGTAGGGGAAAATGGGGGCAGACTTCAAAGATGATTGAAATAGTCTAGAGCATCTGCATTCTTATTCTTTCATATATCTAATATACATAACATATATAATATATACTTTCATATAAGTACTAGGTGACAAAATATAACAGTTATAAATACAGCTATAAATAGTTAATATAATATTTGAGCAATTGTTGTCTGATTTTTTCCCTTTATTCTTGAATGATGGTTGAGTATTTAAATATAGATTAAGTATTTTATATATACCCACCCATACATACACACACATTCAGCTATCCTTTCGTATCTGTGGGGGATTGGTTCTAGGACCTCCTATGGATACCAAAGGCCACAAGTGCTAAAATTCTTCATATAAAATGGCTTACTATTTGCATATAATTGATGTACATCATCCCATATGTAATCTAGAGATAACTTATTCTCAGTAATCTCTAGATTACTCAGAATACTTAATACAATGTAAATGCTATGTAAGTAGTTCTACTGAATCATTTGGGAAGCAATGACAAGAAAAAAAGTCTATACATGTGTGTTAGGTTTTTGTCACTGCAACCAAAATACCCAACAAGAATAACTTAGAGGAGGAAAAGTTAATTTTTGCTCATGGTGTGTGATCTCAGTCCATGGTTGGCAGACACCCACAGATACAGAGGGCCAACTGCATGTATTTCATATTATTAAGGTTTGTTTACTGTGGAAACATGCACAACATAAAATTTGCTCTTTATCTTAATCTGAGTGTACCCTTTAGTAGCATTAAGTCTATTTATCTTGTAGAACCGATCTCAAAAACCCCATCTTGCAAAACTGAAGCTCTTTTTTCATTAAAGAACTCCTCATTTTTCCTTCTCTTCAGCCCCTGGCAACCATCCCTCTCTTTTGTTTCCATGAATTGAACTACTTGGGATACCTCATCTAAGAGGAATCATTCAGTTTTTATATATACCCTTTATGTGTGCATAGAAATATTTATAATTTAAATCAATGTATATCATCCCCTACACTATAGATCTTCTCTAGATTACTTAGAATACATAATACAATGTAAATGCTACGTAAGCAGTTGTTCTATTGTATCATCAGAGAAAAATGGCAAGGAAAAAAATCTGTGCATGTGTGTTAGGTTTGTGTCACAAACAAAAATACCTGACAAAAGCATCTTAGAGGAGGAAAATTTTATTTTGGGTCATAGTTTCAGAGGTCTCAGTCCATGGTTTGCAGACTTCATTGCTCAGTTGAGGCAGAACACCATATTTATTCTTAAACTTAATAATTTGCATATCACATTAATAATGCATTTATACTTTTGATGTACATATTTATATCAACATATGAAGGGTTACATAGAATTACTGTATAATTCCTGGAATACAAAAACAATAAATAATCCATATTTGTAAGAGCACTTTCATCCCTTCCCCCAAAGAGAACACCCCAACTCTGTTCTAGTTATACGTCCTATGCAAGATATAGGATACCCCTGTGATATTCAGTCCTTTTCATCAGGCTCGTATATGGCATATATGTACTTAAAGATAGTGTGTGAGGGAATTCCTAGATGGGAGAGGTCTTAAGGAACCTTATGCATTAGTCTGTCAGTCATATTGTGCGTTCTCTGGCCCCACCTGTTTTCTCAAAGTTCTCTGCAGTCTCTTTCCCATTCACCCTACTTAAACAAAAGCTTCCTGCTGTTGTACTCAGTCCCTTTTGCTCTGAACTCTTTGGGGGCCAGAAAGACTTAGTAGTTTCTTTGAAGTGAGATAAACATTGATTTCCTCTGTGTCATGGGGTCTCCCAGAGGGTGGCTGGCATCCTTCAAGTGTTTGCATTTGGTGGGATAACTCACTCTGTTCCACATTGTTTCTGTTTACCTCGGTGCACACCGGCTGTGAGTGTAGCTGGGTGAGGGCAGGTTCTAGCTGCCACTCGGGGCCTTTGCCCATGCTGCTGACTCCAGTTTGGGTTGTTTTCAGAGTCTTCATTTCTCCAGATAGCATCTCTGATCAGGCTCACCTCTCCCAGAGCTTCTAACCCTCACTAGTCCTTCTCCGCAGCTGGAGCCTCATCTTGGATATGGTTAAAATCTTGCCTCTAATCTTTTACGTGGCATATCTCTTCCTACTCAACCTAAAATAGTATATGCAAATAGAAAACACACACTTTTTCATGGAAAGGGGCATTACCTGTCTCTGTATGCCAAAATACCTGACTTTCAACTCCTACTCAGACAGGATCACCTAATGTTTAGTGCTTTACCATATTGTATGGTAACGTTAGGAGGCATTTTTTGCCATTATTTCCATTTGGTCAAAATATCTCAAATGAAAATTTGGAGAACAGCTTTTGTTTAAAAACAACAACAACAACAACAACACACACACACACACACACACACACACACACACACACACACATCCCAGATCAAATACTCAGTTAATTTTCCCTCTACATAAAGATACCTCTTTTCTAATGCAGCCAACATCAGGCATAGTGCTTGTGGAATATCTAAAAGCTGTGACAATTTGTCTGGAAGTGTGGTTTTGAAGTAACAGCAGAAATCCTTTGGATAAGAGGAAAGCTTGGACCCCACATGCAACCAAATGTTAACCTAGGAAAATGAAAAACATGCTGTTTTGAGTTTCAAAGACTGTAGACCGTTCTGTTTTCTTTACCCTGTGTTTAAGATTCTCCTGGATCAGTTTATAAACTTGAGCCCCTCTTGGGCTTTTGTAAGGTCAGAAGCATGCTGAGAATTTTATGTTACAAGGAATGTCACTTGAGGCTTTTGTATTCCAGGACAACATCTATAGGAAAAAGAGCCTATCTCAGTGCTGGTAAGCTTTTATTTTTTATGTACTTTTATTGGTGTATTGTAATTATATATCATACTAAAGTATAGAGTGATAGAAATATACATGCACAGATTGCTGGCTTTCTTTTCATTTCTTATCTTTTCTTCCACTGATAATGCTATAAAGATGGAAGATAGACAAGATGCATGACTTTGTTTGCAGGGGGAAAAAAAAGGCTAATCTTTACTGAGCCTAAGAGAATTGCTAAGCAATCAGAAGTTAGCTAACGAGCACAAATAGACCATCTATTCTTGAAGATGCAATAGGAAAAAAAAAATGCCCAAAATAAACTCTGAGGGAGGAGGAGAGAATGAGGGATTCGCACTTTCCCATACACTTTGTAACCAAAAAGTTGACAGAAAAGTGAAAGATTACTTGGAAAAATTGAGAAGTTAAATCATAGATACATTGTTTTGATGAAGGAAGGCTTTTGATTAAATAAGTGTGACAAAATACAGAAGAACCTTAGGAAGACAAACAAGGGTCTATACTTTATATAAAGGTCCCAATCATCGGAGGCTTAAAACTGATGTGCTGTTTTAGAAATTAAGAAGATAAAAGCTTTTGTTATTGTAGAAGAAAATTCTGAAATTCAAGTCAAAAAGGAAAAAAAAAGTCACCCTTCTGGTGTTCAGTGTTTAATTGATTTATATTCTTCTAAACTTTAACAATGTAATTGACATACGCAAAGTGAAGTCTTGAAATTTGAAAACCATATCAGCCGGGTGTGGTGGCGCACGCTTGTAATCCCAGCATTTGGGAGGCTGAGACTGGAGGATCCGGGTTCGCGGCCAGCCTCAGCTATCTAGTGAGGCACTCCGCAACTTAGTAAGACTCGGTTTCAAAAATAAAAAGAATAAAAAGTAGGGCTGCAGGTATAGCTCGGGGGTAGAATGCCCCTGAGTTCAATCCCCAGTACCGCAAAAAAAAAAAAAAAAAAAAAAAAAAAAGAAAACCATATCAATATTTGAGATATATATTATGCTGATGACATTTATTATTTATTTACTTATTTATATTGGTGCATTGTAATATGGTAATCATACATCAGAATGAGGCACAAGCTGGTAGAGGCATACATGAATGCATCACTCATTTAGCCTTTTCCCAATTCCCACCCCATACCCTTCCCCCTCCCTCCTTTTCATGTTCAGCTTAGTGATTGACTTGGATTTGTTTGTGAATGTACATCACGTGCATTAGGGAGTTTCCCTCTCCCTGCCTCCAATCACCTCCAGTTAGGTTACCTTCTTTGCTCATCTACTTTTTCATCAGCAGTCCCTCCTATGACCCACTTTTTCCCTAGCGTCTGCATATTAGGGAGAGGATAGTTACTTATTTAAAATCTCTTTTTTTTTGTTTTTTAAAGTTACCTCTTGCATCCTTTATAAGTTATCTGCTTCCAACTAGCAGTATATACAAGGGGAAGAGTTCTTGCTAGCTGGTCAGATGCCAGGCTAATGATCTAGGATGATGAGAGTTGAAAAAAAGGGAAGACTAAAGGAAGTGGCAGGCTGGCTCCATTTACATCAGTGGTGCAATGAGGGGAAGCAGAACTATAGAGGCCTGAGCAGGAGGAGGAAGTTCGAAGAGTCAGAATAGTTTTAAAATGCAAAAAAAGTAGAGAGGAGAGGAATAAATTTTAGAAGTGTGCCTATGGGTTTAAAATTAGATTCTCCTTGAAGTGCTTCAAGGTATGTAGATAAATTGGAATATGTTTTCTATGTATATTTGGCTATTCTTTGAATGCAGCAGAGTAGACACTGTTCTGTATGGAGCCCTCCCTGTTTGGGTTTTATTTAAGTAATAAGTCCTATGATGGGCCCTAGTAATGAAGATCTTGGACAGTAGTGTACTAACTTTGGTAAAACTTGTCACTGAGTTCTTAAATACTTTGAATACCAATGATTACGTGAGGTGTGTGTGTGTGTGTGTGTGTGTGTGTGTGTGTGTGTGTGTGTTTTCCTCTGTCATTCTGGCCATGGACCAGGAGTTAAATTCAGTTAAGTGAAATTGGCTTTTGTAATTACTTGTTGGACAATGAATAGAGACGAGGAGAGAATCACTGTTTTATACTTTGCTATATCTTACATACATTTCTACAATGGATTTTATATCCTTATTTGGGTATTTAAGAGGCATGGAAGGAATGAAGTTGGGAATATGACTATTAAAATTCTGTTGTGGTATTTTCCCAATTTCTTAAGGACTTTGGGTCTTACATTTCTTAGGCATTGAAAGTTATGCTACTTGAGCAGTTCTTTGAGAAGATCTGGGCTTCTGTCCAGGCACCTGCCAGGCTGGCTCATGCAGAACAGAGAAATATAGGCAATTTATCTCTGGCACTTTCTGTTCTGTGTGTCCCTGGTTTCTTGCTGTGTCTCAACCAGCAAGGATTATCTTGCCATTTGTGAGTTGTCCTTAGCTTCCATTGCAACTGAGTGCACATGACCTTTCCCATAGGAATATTCTCTCCCCCAACCCCAATGGAGATCCTTAAAAGACTAAAAGACTTGACTAAGAAACAGAAACCCCAGTGAAGCAAGGGAGGTGGTCTAAGGGAGTCTGGAGGAGGAGAGGGAGAATTAATGAAGGAAACAATTCCAATGACATTATGTTCATGGGTAAAATTATCAATCAATGCCAATCTTGATCTCATGGATAGGTTGAAGGGGGAGCAGGGACAGAGCCAGGGGGAAACTCATCAAGTTCTGTGAGCATGTAAGTCACTATCATTTGAACTACATGATGATGTGAGACTATAATGCACTAATAAAAGTATTTCAAAAGGAAACTTTTCTAAAAATAATTATTGGTGACACATGCACCAGGTACAAACTTGTTCTTGGAGTTGTTTCATAGAAAATACTTAGTTTTAAATTTGTGATAAAACTTCTGAAGTCACCAGTTTCTCAGATGTTTATGAAGCGAATAATGATTAAAATTGCAGCGAGCAGGCCAATATCCATGAGGTCAAGGTTCAGTGCACTAGTTACTTCAATGTTGAACCTTTCTGCCTCTGGCAACCATTTTCCAGAAAACTTGTGTGTGTGTGTGTGTGTGTGTGTGTGTGTGTGTGTGTGTGTAACTTTGGATGGATTGTGTTCTTTGACTTGATGGTCTTGTCTAAGAGAAAAATTGGTATAATGTAATTGGTTGACAGCAGTGTTTCTCAACTCTGGCTACATATTTCAGTCACCTGAACTCTAAAAAACATCATTCCTGGGGCCATTCATGGAGTTTCTGATACAATTGGCCTGGTAGAGAGGCTTTACATCAGGAATTACTACAAATACTGCAGGGAATATAGCTATGTTGAACACTGCTGGACTGAGTGTAAAATGACTTCATTTTTCTCTAAGTCTTCCTTTATGATCCTTCCATTTTTAGAACGATGCATTAATTTATCAAAACCTATTTGAAAAAAAGAGTCAAGATATACTCCAAAGAGTAAAATAGTAGTGATTTATAAGTAATCAATAATTTTATACTCTGCTGACTTTTAATATTCAAGGCCTCCTAAATGGCATCGTTAGAATAAAAATCAAGCAAGAGCACAGCTGTGTTAATTATGAAAACAGATTAAAGCTTTAGTCCTTCTCATTTGGGTTCCTTACTGAGTCAGACTTTTTTGTCTTTCTTATTCATCCCCCTGCTATTCCCATTCCCTCCCTTGTTTCCTTTCCCTCTCACTCCGTTTAACTTTTTCTCCATGTACAAAAGCTTGATACTGTAGACTCCTTGAGGTCTTGCACAGGTGCCAGAAGACAAACTTTCCTTCCCTCATCTGCAGTGAGGCCAAGGGAGGGGTCCGGAAGATGAAAAACAAATTTTAATGATAAATCCCCTCCCTTTCACATTTAATCCACGCCTGAAGATATTGTGGTCTAAATTGCAAAATACATTACTGTTTTGGAGAAGGCAGCGGCCTAGGTTCACTCTCAGCAAGTTCAAATTGAACTCCATGGAATATGGAAGAGGAGAAATTATTTACAATCCATTCAGTTGCCAGCACTTCCTTTGGGCTGAAAAGAACATACATTTGTATTCCTGCTCTACACTGTTGTGATCCTCCATCTCTCACCATCCCCCAGGACAGGGAGAGAGTTGAAAGGGAAGAAAGGGGTGCTTGCTAAGCTCCCAGGTTCCTGGCACAATGAATAATGAGAATAAAATGTATGTCTAGCCCACTAGTCTGTCTTTGGTGGCACACAAGTAAATAGTATACAATAATGGGTTTTGTGCAGTACAATTATGTTTGTTCAGAGGAATAGGTACATGAATATACAGTATCTGAACACAGGAAACCCTTTTTCTTTATATTGGGAAAACATATTTGCACTTAAAGCAAAGCAACTGGACTCAACATTGTTATTATGGGGAGTCAAAGAATATGACTTAAAACTACAGTAATTTTCTTCATCACTACCATGACCTGTTAAAAGGAAAGCAAGTTCAGTGATTAAATAGTCCCATCATGAACTTTTCCATCTGAATGACCATATAACGCTGCCTCCATCAAGAAAGCAAAAGTAGAAAATTAGTAAGTTGCTCTGATAAATATTAAGATCCTTGAAAAATATTCAGCCTGTTTCTAATAAGATCTTCAAATGGGAACTGATACGCATGAAGGTATGACTTTTTGAAAACTGTTTAATAGTGCAAGCGTTGATCTATTTTGTAAAATCTTTTGCTGTGGATGCATTGCACGATTGTCAAATCATAGCACTAAAATATGTTTTCGTACTCTATAGCTAATGTTTACTTTTAAAATAACAACTGGCAGTCTCTAGGATCATGAACCAGTGTACTGGATAGTTAATTTTCAGTGGAATCAATAATACAGCAAACTGGATAACATTTGGATAGAAAAGTTTACTTTTGGAAGTGATATTTTCAACTTGCCTTAAAATTGCTGCCAAAGCCATTATTCTTCACCTAATGAGAGACTTCCCTGGACTCTTAATGAACATAGCCATTCTCCAGTGCAGAGTTCAATACTGACTTGTGGACCATGCTGTTCTAGTCCTGAATTGAAATTCATCAATGCCTGTCTTGTTGGTAAAATCATTAGGAAGCAATGCATTATTAAAGAGTTTTTCAGACACATGGAGTTTGGAATTGCTATGGATAACAAATGTTGTTAATGTTCTCCTGCAAAATAGCCATAGAGAAAGGCCATGGATCTCAAACTTGAAGCTGTTTTGAGAGCCTGGAAAAGAATGTTGTAAATACTTGTGTTAGGTATGAACATGTGGTGAGGGCTGCTTTGTATATTAGCTAGAAATATAGAGGCATTCACCCTGCAATGGTGACTCCCCAGGAAAATAGTAATGCTGGATTTCTTTTTTACAAAAAACCTTGAGTTAAAGCCTTATCATTTAGATGAACTTCCTGCTGTCTTTGCTAAAGAGGACAAAGTCCAGAGGTCAACGGGTAAGTAGAACCCTTCTGTGGCTGAGTTTGAAGTTTGTTGATTTTAGGAGTACCCCAGAAGGAAAGGCAAGCGAACTGTAAAATAGTACAAACAGCTTCAAATGTCATGTTCTAGTTTCCAAGACACACATTCACTCCTGTGCTGTCTCTGGCTTTCACACATTTGATTTGATCTTTACAAAGCCTGTTTTAGTAATATAATCAATGTTTTCATTATAATTAATTTAGAAAATTTATTTTTATCTTTGCATATTAGATGCTACTGTGAGTGAGGGATATTGTTCAACTGCAGTTGCTTAGCTGCATTCTGTGCCAATATTTACAATTTAAATGGCTTTTACTGTACCCCAAATACATATTGCTAGAAAACGATTTTCAGTTAGTTGACCTGGGAGCAGTGAGCACAAAGCAAACATTTAAGTTTATTAAATTTTAATACTTTTATTGGTGCTTTATAGTCTTACATTATGATGTAAATAATAGTGATACTGACATACAAGTACACAGCATTTGATGGGCTTTCCCCCAGCTCCCTCCCGACTTTCTGCCTTCCCTGTACAGGATATTGAGGTTGACATTGGTATTCTCACATGGGTATGTAATGTCGATGGAAGTGATTCCTTCATTGATTCTCCCTCTCCCTCACTACCTTTCCCCAGACCACCTCTCTGGCTCCCCTGGAGTTTCTCCTCCATTAGCTGAAGTCCTCTCTGTATCCGGATCTCTCCCTAGCTTTTGCTATGAGAGAAAACAATATGACCCTTAATTTTCTGTGACTAGCTCATCTCACTTAACATAATCTTCTCCAGGTCCATCCATTTTTTCTACAGATGAAATTATTTTTTCTTTTATTGCTGAGTAGAATTCTATTTTTTAAATATTTTTATTGGTGAGCCAGGCATGGTGGCACACGTTTGTAATCCCAGCATTTGGGAGGCTGAGACCAGAGGATCTGGGTTCATGGCCAGCCTCAGTTATCTAGTGAGGCACTCTGCAACCTAGTGAGACCCTGTTTCAAAATAAAGAATAAAAAATAGGACTGGAGTGTAGCTCGGAGGTAGAATGCCCCTGGGTTCAATCCCCAGTAGCGCAAAAAAAATTTTATTGGTGCATTATAGTCTGACATTATCATATACTTCATAGTGATAGGGACACACATTCACACAGCATATTGTTTATTAATAAAATCCCTTTGAGTGAATTTGGAACTGTATTGGAACCCATTAACAGGGACAGCGGTAAACAGAAATCTTGAGTTGTCTATGGAAAGATAGATTACAATCCTTTACCCGGTCTGCACATAAAATTAGAAAGATACACAGAAGAAAGTGAGAAGCTAGTGGAGTTAGCAAAATATTTGAGCCTCTTTGTGATTCAAATGACTGATGTTTTAAGTCTCATACTGCTTAAGAAGTAGAATTACAGTAGTAATTAACGCTGTTTTTAGTATTTGGATATGCCAGGCTCCACTAGGTTCTTACCTTGTATTAACTAATGGCTTACAAGAGCCCCATGAGGTACCAATATTGCTTTCTTAAGGGGGAGGTATGACGAGAGTACGAAATCCATTAGGACTTGAAATCAGACAAGAGCCTAGTGGGTCTAGAGCTGTGCCTCTTAAGCCTCTCTGCCTGCTACCATTCTGGGGATCTAGGTTTGGGAGAGACTACAGATATTCATTGTAAATGAAGACACTGACTTTGAGGTCATTAAAAAAAATTACAAGTTCATATAACTAGTTTGTGGCAGAATACAGACTAGAATTGGTATCTCCTAATGCTTAAGGCAGTGCATGGCTAGGCCAGGGCTAGGAATGTAACTTGCCTGCCTCTTTGTTTTTAGTGTGGCTTTGTTGGTCAGAAACCATGAGGCAGATAAGACCTTAGTACCAGGCCTGCCTCTGCCACTATCTGATTTACTGATTAAGGATTACTGACTTTCTGGGATTTGGTTACCTATTCTATGGACAAAATTAAAGAAAATGACCTCTAAGCTTTTTTACTTCTGAAATTCTCTGATAAAAATTATTTTTATGTAAAAAACAAAAACAATAATTAGATCTCTTCCCCTAAGTTTTCACTTGTCATTTATCTAAAAGAACTTTCGTGCTATTTACTGGTGCAAAACTTAGTTAAATACAGAAGTATTTGTTGTGGATAGAAGTTTGGAATTTAAATTTGGGGGGGGGCTATAAATTTTTTTCCTCAGTTAATGTGCTACATTGAAGTCTAGTTTAACAAAGGCAAGTGATAAATCATATGTAGAAAGAACACTAGTTTATTTTTAAGACTTTTGAAGTGATATTTTAATGAATATTATCATAAATACTTGTATAATGTGGCAGATACCAATAGGCTAATAAAAAAATTCTCCCCTTATTCTACTTCAATTTTCTTACCACCTAAAGATGTGAAACATATTTATTTATGCATGTACTTAATCATCATCTGCTCCCTACTAAAGTGTAAACTCCCTGAAAGGTATGACTTGCTTTGATAGTATTTTCAATCAAGAGCACAGGTCAGCAAACTTCTTCTGTAATGGATCTTAGGCTTGGTGGACCCCACAGTCTTTGGTGTGCTACTCTGTTGCAGTATAAGAACAGACACAGAGCCTATCTAAATCATTGTTTGGCTGTGCCAATAAAGTGTGATTTACAAAAGTAAATAGTGGGCTGGATTTGGCCCGCTGTTCATAGTTTGCTAACCCTAATGGAGAGCAGATCCTATCCTATAGTAGAAGTTCTACAGCTGTATACTCAGCCATATATTAAGTTAATGAGCTGTAGCAATAAGTTCTTTCATTTATGTGTATGATAAAAAAAAATTTAAAAAATTCTAATGCTTTTTCATGCATCTTTAACACCTTCTGGGCTAAAGCTCCCAGGGTAAAGATGCATTGCTCTGACATTCTTTTCTGCAAGATGTAATTTATCTAACATTTGGCCTTGTGGACACCTGGTAAAGTTGGATCAGCTCTCTATTTACCTTCAACAAGGATCCTTTCTCTTGTTTTTTTGCCCTATCTTAAAACCTATCTTTTCATGAACAATCTTTTATTGATTTTTTTTCTCTGACACTTCCACCTTTTAAGCTTGTATTGTTGCCCCAAGAATCATGTTCTCAGCTCAAATTATTTCTTTAGTGTAAAATCTCAAGCTTTGGAACTACCATATATACCCCTGTGATTCAAAAAATTCAGAGGAAAAAAAAATTTCAGGATTTTGATTTAGGCTTAATTTGCTTTTATTTTCCCATGTTAAAGGTGTACTTTGCTGTTTAAATAGGAAAAAATGAGTAAGGGCAATAGTTCAAACTTGCTAGATCCTTTAAAAATTATCAAACATAATTTTAAATTGAAAAAATTAAGCAGAGAATGAAAGAGGAGTTTGGAGGCTAAGGATATTTAATATTTTTTATTCTCAATTTTAAGGTTTTACATAGATTTGGCCAGATTTATAATTAAAATTAAAACTTAATTGCTATTGATGTTAGCCCCATAATTAGACTTTTCCTTTCTCATAAGTTAGTAAGTTAGACTGTTACTCTTTCATGAGTGCTGGGAGAAAATAAAATGTTCCTAGGTTAGGGACATGGGACTTTACTGATCATGACATAGCAGACGCATTTGTGTTGGTCTCCTCACTCCCAGGTCCTGCAGAGGTGACACAATACAGCCCAGATAGATGCTCAGCACCAAGTGGGCTTGCATTGTAGCCAAGGAACATTGACTCTGGGGAATCTGCAGTTTTTATAATTCAGCAAAACCTGCTCTTTGTCCATGGGCATAGGTACTTCATCTATTACGGTTGCTTATGACAAACGACCCAGAGAAATGGACGGGAGATAGAGAAATCAGGGCCTTGTGTTCTTGGCTTCCCTAGTATGAGAAATAGGAAAGTAATGGGGCTGAGGAGGACTATCTCTCCTAATGATAGTAGAATGACTGAAAGCAGGAGGTTATTTGAGCATGATTTGGAGTCGTGCAAGTTGACTCCTTGAAAGTTAACTCCTTGAAAGAAATAAAGAAAAGGAGAGTTACACCACACCTCACAGGAATTCCATTGAGCACCATATGGTTATTTCCTAGAGACTCTCTTTCTTAGGAATGAATATTTTTCATCTATCTCTTTCAGATAGCAAAGTTTAAAACACATACCCAATTAAACACAGGTTTTGATTACATAAAACTTATAAGAAAGTAGATGCTTGATCTTTCATAGTTGAGATTCCCTACACTGGTTAAGTTCATAGCTATTTAATCTCTTGGTCCTATAAATTGTTTACAAAGTTAATTTATTAAATCATTTGCTTTCTACTTTTTGCTAGATTATTATCAATATGAAATTCCTTTAAAACTTTGTCACCAATTAAGTGGTTTGTGACACTGGTAAATTTTTACACAGTTAGTATATAATACATTTACATAAAAAATTGGTGTGAAGCCAATCAGCTGTAGATTTTCTTGGTATTACTACTGGCATCGTATATCCATTGCCATTGCTCAATAGGAAGCTCAGCCTAATTTGTTAGACTAAAAATGAAGGATAACATTTTTTTTTCATGCTGCCCCAGACATGATAAGGTGGGCATAAAAACATGAAAAAGAGCAAATTAAAAGTTCTTTATTAAAAAAAGACAAAACTGAGTGAAATAAAAATCAAAACATTTTGAAATTTGAACACAAGTGACAGGGCAAGAGCTCTTTTGGACAAAAGAATTTTGAGTCATTATTTTCCATGTGGGCTAAACAGAAATAATACTAAATCTAATGAGGGAAGTGTGTGTTTTGAATTTTGAGATTCTAATTATGCATTAGGAGGGAAACTTGATTTCTGATTCAGTTTTTAAATGTTGATGACTAAGAAGTCTCCGCACTATGAGGTAATGTTTAGAAATCCTATCCCACAGTATTCTGAGTTTGATATAGAATCTTTTGCTTAATATTATGACTTTAGTAGTATATTGAGCTGGGCATGGTGGCACATACCTGTAATCTCAGTACTTGGGAGGCTGAGACTACGGGGATTGCACGTTGAAGGACAGCCTTAGCAAGTTAGTGAAACTGTCGGCAACCTAGTGAAACCCTGTTTCAAAATAAAAATAGGGCTGGGGACAGGGTGTGGTGGTGCACTCTGGTAATTCCAGTACTTGGGAGCCTGAGACCGGAGGATCCTGGTTCACAGCCAGCCTCAGCTGCTTAGTGAGGCCCTCTGCAACTCAGACCCTGTTTGGAAATAAAGACTAAAAAATAGGGCTGGGGTATAGCTGGGAGGTAGAATGCCCCTGGGTTCAATTTCCAGTACTGCAAAAAAAAAAAAAAAAAAAAAAAAAAAATAGGGCTGGGGGTGTAGCTTACAGGTAGAATACCTCTGTGTTCAATCTCCAGTACCAAACACACACACACACATTAAAAAAAATGGTATTGATAGATGCATATCTTGTTAGAAATTAACAATCAAGAGTGAGACTAAACATACACCTTATTAGTTAATTTGGATAATAAGCTATGGAAATGCAGAGATTTAGGAAATTGATATAATCCAGTGCATTAGTAGACCAAATGAGAAATATTTTGATCAATGTAAAAACCAAACCAAACAAAAACCCTTGATACAGATGAATGCCATGAAGTAAAGGACTTCTTAAACACTAGTCACAATTATATAGTGCTTTTGGATTAATGTCATACCCAAATTAAGGTTTTCTTCCTCATAAAGGTCACCATGTGTACAACTCATAGGTAGTTGACAAACTGGAAAAGATATTTGCAATGCCTAATATTAATGAATTACTCTCTAAAATGTAACTTTTTCTAGTGCATCAACAAGAAAAAGAAATCAAAGGTGTATAAATAGGCAAATTGCAAAAGAGGAAAAAACAAAGGGCCAACAAGAATGTGAGGGATGCCAAATTCAGGTAAGCAGAGAAATGAATATTAACAATGAAATACTACTTAGAATGGAATTCTACTCAGCAATACAGAAGAACAGAACTATGTTATTTGCCGGAAAATAGGTGGTCCTGGAGAACATTATGTTGAGATTAGCTTGTCACAGAAAGTGAAGGGTCATATGTTTTCTCTCATATGCAGAAGCTCAATCTCAGTATCTACTGTATGCAGAAAGAGGGGAGTGGGAAAGGATCCAGGGGAAGCCTGCCAAGTGCTGTGTGCATGTGTGTTGTCATCACTGTGAACTACATTATATCGTGAGATGATAATGTATCAATAAAAGAATTAAAAAAATACCCCTAGAGGTCATCAAATTTTTTCTTAAGAGCAAGATAGTGGATATTTTACGGTAAGCATTCAATACTACCCCTATTATATTACTCAACTTGGTCATTGTAGCATGAAAGCAGCCTAGACAATACATAAACAAATGGGTGTGGCTGTCTTTCAATAAAACTTAATTACAAAAATGGGCAGATAGCCAACAGGTCATGGGTTACAGGGGTTTTTCCACTGCCAATAATTAGAAAGATGGACAACCTTTTCAGGGATGCACAGATATGGATGGCGCTGGTAAAAGTTGACTTATAACGATAGTCACACTCTACCTTATTAACTTACATCATGTTAGGTATCCTACAACCCAAACTTTCTGCTTCTGGATGTATATTCTGTAGCCATAGTTGAAGAAAGTCATAGGGCACCTGTCTGAGGCCGTCCATTGCAGCAATATTTGTGGTGCTAAGAATGGGAGGCAATCAATTACAAGGTGGGTATGGATGGCTAAAATGTGGTTGTGAACTTAATGGAGAATCAAGCACAGTTTGTCTGCAATTGGCTAGATGGCCAGTTTCATGAATGGAATTGGGAAATATCTCCAAGTGAGAAAAGCAGAAACAGAAATATAAAACAAAACTCCATTTATGCAAATTAAGAACTATGTATATAGTACCAAAGCAATTTTTAAAGCACACATGCAAACCAAAGAAAACATGTAAGTGCACTGGAAGCTATCCATAGACGAAGGTGTGAAAATGAAGATTAAATGAAACAAAACATGGGAGAGGTCTTTAATGGAGGCATGATGATAGGGTGCTAAGAATTTAGAAAAATGATGAGCTCAACTCTGCACTGGAAATGGGTACAGAGGCAAACCTAAGAAAACAGGATGAGTCGATTGATTTGGAACTGACCAAGAAGGCAAGCTTTGGCCTGACTTGAATGGCTTAGCTCCCCAGCAGCTCCTTCTCCATGGAAGCACAAGGCCTGCATTTCTTCTCCACGATCTTCCTTGGATAATATGAGGCACAGGAAATCGTCCTTGGCTCTGCTCTGATTCATAGGTAAAACCCCACCTTTACCAACTGGGTCCTTTTGACTGGCTTGGGTTCTGGAGCGCTTGTTTCAGGATCTTTTCTTTAACTATCATCTTGTAGACTTTTAGATGTCAAGTCTAAATCCTGTGTTTTGTCCCTGCTTTCTCTATTGCTCAGCTACTGGTCACTTCCAGTCCCATCTTTGATAACATCAAACTAGACCCCATGAGAGGGTAGATGGGAATTTTAATAGCAAAACCAAAGCTTCCCTTGTATGAATGCAAGCTCTACATAGATACTATAGGTTTCTTCTCTATGTTGATGTGTAAGAGAAGCTACTATTCTAAAAATAAGTGAATGAATAAAGGAAACAAGATCAAAGATTTTCAGGAAACTTTATAGTTTGAATCCTTATCATATGTAAACTTATCCAGTGAAAAGTTGAAAAGTTGGGAATTTTTATTTTTTGGTGTAAAATTCAATGTTTCAAAATAGGAATAGCCTCATCCTTGCCAATCCACATACTTTATAGCTGGTGTTTCAACATTCCTCAATTAAATAAAAGTAATATATTAATCTGGCTAAAATGATTGCTTCTTAATCTATTAAGTAGGACAGAAACAATATTTCTGAATGATTTGAATATTGCTATGTTTTAAAGCAGATAACATTTGAGGACTTTATTTAACTATTTTCTTGGATAATTGTACACCTTGGAGCAAAAGAGTCTAATATTTGGTGGTACAAATTTACAGAAAGGTAGAATATATTTTGTTTTCTTTAATGTAGGATCTTTATTTTTATGAAGTACTCTGCACGGCATTTCGTCAAATATTTTTGCCTTATACATAGGAATATGGTTTTGTTTAAAACTTCCCTTGTAATCCAACTCAGGAGCCATTTTTCTCCAATGTATCCTGTTCATCAGACACTTTGTAGGTTATCTTCATCCTTCTTGACAACTTTCTAAGTTGTTAAGAAGAACAACTGCAAGTTAGATTTAAATTTCCTGTTACAATACATATGTGATGTTCACTTAAAAAGTGAAGAAATCATAGGGATAACATTTTTTTTCTATAATCTTAAGGACAGTGTAGTCACAGCTTTTTAAATTCTGTTCCACCACTAGAGCCATTAACCATGCTTCATTATCCCAGTTCTAAACTTTAAAGAGTCCCACTGCCAGGGTCATCAGGCACTTGGACTAGTTGATGGTTGATGACATAAAGCCAGGACTTAGAGTTGTTCGGGGCACATGACGTTCTTTGACCAAGCTTGCATTGACCTTGGTACTAGGCTATGTTGGGACTACTACCAAGCTGCTTGCATTGACCTTGGTACTATGCTATGTTTGTGCAGCAAAAGATTCCTCTTAAAAAAAGTTCTCTCTTGTGAGAATCTATGATCAATGTCAGAGCTCAGAATTCTTAGCTTTAGTGGGTATGCTTTGCAAACCTCTCTTCTTCATTACTACTTGATTTTTCTCAACCTTCTGATGGTGTCAGCATTTATTGACTTTTTGGGGGAGTGTGTGTGCAGGTTTGATTTCTCTGGATGGAATAGCAGGATACTGATGCCTTTATTTTTTCTTCCTTCCTGCTATAAAAGTACCCCTTTTTCTTCCTGGTGACAAAAGTGATCTGGCTCCCTGTGATTGTCATCTTACTCAAGCTGTGCAGCAGGGATGGAAAGATGTAAAAGCGCTCTGTGGTCAGCAGACTTTCAAAAGGTTTTTAAAAATTAATTTGTAATTTTGATCAGAAGAAAATGTACTTGACACCTGGGTCTGTAGGAGAATATGTCTTTCAAAAACAAGTGAACATATATCTTGAGTAAGAAACACAAACCCGCTGGACTATAGTAAATCAAGCAAAAATACTGACTATTGGATTTAAGGTGTCTTAGGGGGATTTTTTAAAAAAGAGGATTTTCCCCATTCCAATCTTTGAAAAACATAATCTTCTAGATTTAAAGAGATTGGCTGATGTTTCAAAGGGGGGAGGGTCTGAGCTATTAAAGGTCTCCTGAGCAGTCAGAATGTGACACCTCTGAATACCCGTGTGAATCAGCAAGTTGTTTTTAATTTTTATTTCAGAGCACTGAGTGGGTAAAAGCCTGACTTGAATGAATCCAAACAAAGTAGGAGATTGGACATGAACCCTATTGTATGCATAAAACCAAGAATAAGAGCTGATAGCTTTTTTTCTTTGCCAATGTAAAACAACCAAATACAGAGCTAGGTAAGCACCCTTAAAGCACTTAAATGTTAGATGACTGACTATAAATGCTAGAGAATTTTGCTGCTGCTGGGAAATGGAGCCAAACCACAGTCATTGGCTTTGGGTGGCCTGTTTAGCTTTGTGTAGCTGTGTTAAGTTTAGCAGGATCACACATGAAACTCAAGCTACAACTTTTGTATGTAGAAAATGTCTTTTGTCAATAAACAACTTGATTTTAAAGGCTAATGCAATCTGATAATTTAAGGGATTCATTTGTATAATGCTTTTTTCTTTTTTTTTCGTTTTTGTGGTTCTGGGTTTGAATCCAGGGGCATCTTGCCTCTGAGGTATACTGCCAGCTCTATTTTATTTATGTTGAAACAGGGTCTCACTAAGCTGTGGAAGGCCTCTCTAAGATGTGGAGGCTGTCTGCGAACCTGTGATCCTCCTGTCTCAGCCTCCCAAGTAGTAGGATTACAGGTATACACTACCATGCCCAGCTAATACTGCCTTTTTCTTGGGGCTCATTCTATCAGGGTTTCAATCTGGAAGCAGGTGTTTCACGGAAGGGGTATGGCCTGTGCGATTTCATGATGAAGCAGAAGAATTGGAACCCAGGACTAAGATGTCCTTGGTTTTCTCTGGTATCTTCAGCAAAGTCTCTATGTGATTCTGTTCTTTCCCCTTGTAGGCATTAATAGACAAAGCCTGTGGGTGATGTCACTACTGCTGTGGTCACTTTTTCATTGTCTTCTCCTGGCTTCAGGTCCTGAATGCTGTTGTGTCTTGAAGCCAACTGGCCTTCCCTTCTGTCATCCATTCCCAGTGGCTACAGGGGCTCATTGGCTGGTACACTCTGTCCTAATGCAGAATTCACAACATGGAGAAAAAGGCAGCTGGAAAAAGTGATGCCCAGTGTTTCCAGGGGTCTGATCAGGTTTAGTTGGATGTGTCTTGCTGGGGTTGGAAGGCATTCTCTGCCCTTCCTCCATGCTTCCCTTTTCATGTTACTTTTATCTCTTTCTCTCTTTATCCCATATGCTCAAGGACTGAAGTAGAGAGACTATATTCTGGTTGCCTCATTACTAAGGGATTTTGCTGGATGCAGAACTTTCAGTATTAAAACCTAAAAAGTCCCATGTATATCATGGGGCAAGGGTGACTGTAGCTCATCATGTCCTAGTATATATTTTTCAAAGATATAGAAGAGAGGTGCTCAAAGTTTCCAGACTTTACATAATAAATAAAAGGAGAGTCTAATTACCTTGTTTTAATGAGTGCATGCTGTATGCATGTGTTGAAATATTACATGAACCCTAGTAATATGTTGTTAACCCTATTAATACATGCTAATAAAGTCCAAGGTAAATTGAGATGAGTTGGTTATCCTTTTCAATTTCACTTTAATGAGTAATATTCAATAGTTAATAGGACTCTTTTCTCTATGCATAGGAGGAATTTCATGACCCCAATTTTTCAACCTTGTTAATGGTATTCTGATGAGGATCCTAAAGGAAGACAGCTTACAGAAATGTTTGTGTCCAAATGCTATTTTTTAGTGCTGGAAGAATACCACTGTTCTGGAACTCTGTCTCTATCTCAGAAGAAGAAAATCTTGAGCCAGCTCAAAGTGAAGATCACACATTTAAAAAAATGAGAGAGCCGGGCGTGGTGGCGCACGCTTGTAATCCCAGCATTCGGGAGGCTGAGACCGGAGGATCCGGGTTCGCGGCCAGCCTCAGCTACCTAGTGAGGCACTCCGCAACTTGGTGAGACTCGGTTTCAAAATAAAGAATAAAAAATAGGGCTGGGGGTGTAGCTCAGAGGTAGAATGCCCCTGAGTTCAATCCCCAGTACTGCAAAAAAAAAAAAAAAAAAAAAAAAAAATAGGGCTGGGGGTATAGCTTGGAGGTAGAACGCCCCTGAGTTCAGTCCCCAGTACTGAAAAAAAAAAAAAAATGAGAGAAAAATGCAATGATTATCTTTGTCATATTAAAAATCTCTTTAAGATTAGAGCAAGATTACCACATCTAATTGAAATAGCAATTTTCAAAGTAAATTTCCATGACAGCAAAGTCTTAGTATGATGTTTGAGGGGTTTGCTTTAGCTCTGACAAAGTAGTGTTTGCATATATTATATAGTCTTAAAACAGGAATATTTACATTTATATGTATTTATGAATGAAAGCCTTTATTAAAGTCAACAAATATACTCAAAATAATGTGTTCTTTAAAAGTCATTTGAGTCTATAGGTTAAACAACTGCACCTTGAACAAACTGAACCCTGAGACATTAGTGAAAATTTTTCATCCTATTCCATTGTCACAGGTGCCCATCTAGTGCATCTTTCCTGAATTGAAGCATCATCATCTTTTGCTTCTCTGTGATCTTTACCAGCTCAGTACACATCAAGCCTCAAGTGTGCATTATGACCTGTGTTTTTCCTGTGTGGGATCTTGGCAGGTTGGAAGCACCATCCCAAGATGCATGTAACTGCTGTTAGTGCCTAATGCCACCTGACTGATTTCTTGAAGGTGTAGCTAACTTGCAGCCATTATACCTGGTCTCTTGAAAATGAATAGATTTTGGTGCTAGACCCAGGATCTAACCTAGCCTTGAGTATGAGATGCTGGGGGGCAGGGTTTGGAACTACTGATTGTGATTTTCTTAGCTTTTAGGGTATAGTCTTCAAATATTCCAACAACAGTATGCTTTCATTCTAATCCTTCTGCCATCATTTAGTGCATTTAAGAAAATCTTTTTCTGAATATTTAGATGTTTTCCTGAATTGATTCCTAACCAAGTTTGATTTTAGACTAGATCTTGGCTTCCTCTCTTCATAAGTATTCCTGGATGTCTGGAAGATCTCTCTCTCCATATCTGCTTCTCTTCCTAGTCAAGTCTGTCTTATATAAGGCCATCAAATTAGTGTTCTCAACATTTCTAATGATTTTTATTCAGGGCTTCTACCTCAGTTTGGCAGGGAAGGCTGCCACCATTTGGCTTCAACCTTTTCCTGTAAAGCTTCTCTGCTGAAATCAGCCTGACTTTCCTAAACATTGTAGTTTTTCTTCCACCATGTCTTCATTCCTTGTCCTCTGTCTACCTAGAGCACAGGTTCAGTTTCCCCCTTCCCCTTTGCCTTCTGTGGAAATGCATCTCTAGTTTTCAAGGCTGGCGCCTGGAGAACCTTCTCCATGGAAGCATTACTGGCTTCTCTGTCTGCATGACTCACTCGGCTAATTTATCCTCACCCAATCTTTCTATTATACCTCTTTAGTTTTGCAAATACATTACCATTTGGTTGAAAATTGGACATTGGAAAGTTTGCCCTATGATTTGATGAACTGTTTATCACTTCTGCTTTTCTAGGATGCCATGTGAAATGGGAGCAGGATGGAACACATCAGTCCATTACCCTGGGGCATGATTTCTGCTCTTGGACGGACTTTTATCAAAATATTAAGCTGACTCTCTCCCTTTGACATTTTTAGCTACTGTCTGGTAACCTTTCTACTTCCTAGGGTGTATTTTCCAGAATTCTTCAGTTTTCTAATGTTGCCATTTCTCCTTTCTGTCTCTCTGGAATTTGCAGCATCATTACAACTTAGGAACATCAGTAGATTTCTCCTGGGGATTGTGATCCAGTAAAGCTCATAGGTCCTCTAGGATCTTATCCTAAACATGGAAGAAATGAATGGTCCTTAAATATGAAACTTGACTTTTATGCAAAAAGTCAAAGCATTTGCATAAGTAATAGTATTAGAAATTATCTTTCTTTGGTTTCATGTCAGTGAATACACTGAAGTAGAGATTTTGTAAAGGTTATCTCCAGTGTCAGGAGTATGGTCTGATACTCATGGGTCATCTTTCATTCCTGTAGCCCATGATGAAGTGATTCTCCACATTTCTAAGTGTTTAAATGACTTGATGCTTTCTCTTTTATACTTCTCAGTCTCCAAGGACACAAATTATTCATAATTTCTTTCTGGAAACTTCTGAATGCTTTTTACTTTACGTTAGTATAGAAGTTTTTTCCTCCTCCCACCTCCCACCCCAGAGGCAGACAAAGACTTTTGATAGTAATGTAACAAATTCTTAATTCCAATCTTCTGATTAACTAAAACAGAAAACAAATACTTCAATCTATAAATCTTAATTTTCTTTTGGTTCCACTTCATCCTTTCTCTACATTTTAGAGCCTCCTTTTACCTGAAGATTTTGGTATTGGCTATGTATGTATTTCATTAAAACTCAAATTCCTATCCGCAAACTTCGAATCTGTAGTAATAACTAATAAATGCTAATGTTAATACTTCTCTTGTATTACTGATGGAAGACTTGATTTCATTGTGTCTGATTTTATAAGACTTCCTGAATTATATATGATGAAATGGCTCTCTTCAATGAATACATTCTCTGTGAAGGAAAGCAAAGGTTTGGAGAGAATAGCAACGTGTATTGTTGCAGGTAAGTTTTGTTCTAAGCTCTCCCTGCATGTTATCTTCACTAGTACCATATGGCATTTTAAAGATAAGAAGATAGAAGTAAGGCAGTTCAGAAATTGCTTTTATAACTACTTCTGGCTGGAAAGAGTCTTAAAAAGTATATATTTTTTGAAAACTACAGTATTTTTCTCATTCTAGCTTATATACACACAGATAGGCAAGGCATAATTCAGAAACTTTTTCCTGAACTGTTTCCAAATTATCTATTTTACTTTATTCCTCAATATTGCATAATAATTGAAGACCAGGGATGCAAAACTTGATTCACTTAATGTCTAGAATAATTCTTTGACCTCGTAATCATTTGCCCTCACTGCCTATGGTCATATGTTTTCTCTCATAGGTGGAGGCTAGAGAGTAATGGAGAAGCAAGAGGGAATTTAGACAATGGAGGAGAAGCTCTAGTGAAGCGATGGTGGGGGAGGGAGAATTAATGAAGGAAACACTTAACTGACATGATGTATATATGTGAAATTACCAATGCCAATCTCGATATCATATATGGGGAAGGAGAGAGAGAGAGAGAGGAGGGAACCAGGGGAAAGCTCACCAAGTGCTGTGTCCATCTATGTTACTATTGCTCTGAATTGCATTACGGTGTCAGCCTACACTGCACCAATAAAAGTAGTATTTAAAAAAAAAAGCCTCACATTAATGAAATGACTTTTCCATGCGAGGGACTGTGACAGAGCCACGGCAGGCCCTGGATCTGTGATGATGATCCTGAGAATTCGATAAGTGGATTTCTGACTCTTTACTGGCCTGCCTTCCTCTGCCTTGGATTTTGAACACACCAGAGCATACAGAACCTGAGACAGACATTAAGCTTTGTTTTGCAACTTGTCCCCACCACTTCCTTAGGTTAGTTACTCAAGCTTTTCATGATTTTATCTATCTATCTATCTATCTATCTATCTATCTATCTATCTATCTATCTATCATCTACTTATCTACCTACCTGCCTGCCTACCTACCTACCTATATGCCTCCAGCCTCAACCCTTTGTTTTACTGTTTGTCAGTGTGGGGAGGTCAACACATTATAATCAGTGGGAAGCCAGGTATGGTGGCACATACCTGTAATCCCCATACTTGGGAAGCTGAAATAGGAAGGTCACAGGTTCCAGTCCAGTCCCAGGAATTTAGCAGGGCCCTTAGCAACTTAGCAAGACTCTGCTTTAAAAAAATAGGGCTTGGGAGCTATGTCTTGAAGGTAGAATGCCCCTGGGTTCAATCCCCAGTACCACACACACATCAGTGGGTGATCCTAGAAATGTAAGGACCAGGATCTCTGGGGTAATGGTCAGGAATCTACTGTGAAATTAGCAAGCATATTGTAAAAGCAGAAGGATTGCAGGTTTAGTTTCATCTTAACTAGGATATTTCTGTTATCTCTTGACATCTATGACTAAGAGCAACAAAGGAAATTATTCTAGATGTGTCTTGAAATTGTGATAAGACAATGTAGTCAGACAGTTTGGGTGGATGAAAAAATTAGTCACTGTTCACCTTAACAGAGACGGGAGATTAAGAACTCATATGAAAGCCAGATGTGGTGGTATATGCCTTGTAATCCCAATACTTGAGAGACAAAGAGAAGGGGAAAACAAGTTTGAGGCCAGTCTCAGCTACTTCATGAGATCTTGTTTTAAAATAAAGTAGGTCTGGAGGTCTAGCTCAGAGGTAGAGCACCCCTGGGTTCAATTTATAGTATTTTTTAAAAAAAAGCCAGGTGTGGTGGCGCACACTTGGGAGGCTGAGACAGCAGGATCGCAGGTTCATGGCCAGCCTCAGCTACTTAGTGAGGACCTGTGCAACTTGGTGAGACCTGTTTCAAAATAAAGAGTAAAAAATAGGGCTGGGTGTGTAGCTCAGAGGTAGAATACCCCTGGGTTCCATCCCCAGTACCACAAAATAAACAAACAAAAAATGACATAAATGGACTGGCAGGGCCATGGCAGGCCCTGGGGCTCTGACTCTGTGATGAGGACCCCAAAAGTAGGATAAGTGGATTGCTGACTCTTGACAGGCCTGCCTTCCTCTGCCTTGGATTTGGAACACCCCAGAGCATAAAGAACCTGAGACAGATGGTAAGCTTTGTTTTGTAATCTGACTCCATCACTTGCTGAAGCTTTTTGGTTCTTATCTGTCCTCACCTGTAAAATGAGAATCATTAAGTGTTTTTCTAAGAATTAAATAAGATAATATCAAATGCTTAGCATCATTTTGTAAGAAAAAAATATACATTCATTGGTGCATTGCAGTCTCATAGCATAATGTAGTTCAGGGTACAGGGACATCCATGCACACAGCACTTGGTGAGCTTCTGCTGGCTCTCTCCTCACTCCCTCCCACTCTCCATACATAATATTGAGAGTGGCATTGGTAATTTCATATATGTACATAACATGAGTGGAAGTGTTTCCTTCATTAATTCTTCCCACCACTACCCTCCTCCATCTCCCTCCATAGCTCTACTGAGGTTTCTTCTCCTTTATCTAAAGTCCTTGAACATATATGACCTTTCTCTTTCTGTGATTGGTTCATCTCATTTAACAGTGTTCTCCAGGTCTATCCATTTTCCTATGAATGACATAATTTTATTTTTTGTTGCAGAGTAGAAGTCCTGTGTATTTCCCATAATTTTGTATTCCATTCACCAGTTGATGGACATCTAGGTTGGTTCTATGACTTGGCTATTGTGAATGGTGCACTATAAATAGGGGTATGCACGTATCACTATAATACTCTTATTTCAATCTCTTTGTAAAGATACCAAGGAGTGGTATAGCTGGATCATGTGGTGGATCCACTTTCAATTTTCTAAGGAATCTGTACACTGATGCTTAACATCATTTCTGTTTCATGTTTAAGACCTTAATCTTGGGAAAGTAGAGGAAAACAGAACAGTAGGTTACAAAGCCCAATGGCTCCTAAGAACCGTCTCATTGATTAGTATGAGAGTAGACAATAACCACTGACAGACATTTATGTAGTTTGAGAGTTTCCTCATTGCAGAGTTCTTTAGCAAATCACCCTCCTTTTACCATAATCACTTGAAGATGAGCAGGGGTCAGAGGTGGGAGAGAGCCCCTGAATGTTCACCTTGAACTCAGCACAGAAGCATTTGTTCTAGGGCTCTCTTCTGGTCGTCCTGTAGGTTTTTGGCACCTGTTCACATAAAGCACTCATCTATGAGTCCTGGAAACTTCTTCTGCAAATTTACTTAATCCTGAGACTTTGGTTTGTAGAATGTATTCTCTTCCCCCACAGTGTCCAGTATCAAGTGGTCCTTAAGATTTCATACATCCTAAGAATACTACGTATCCCTAAAGAGACTACATTGACAAAGTTTTCAAATCAATTGATGTAATATGTCACATTTTTATTCCTGTCATTTTTTATTTGTTCTTTGCTTTCACTTAGGTACCTACAGATTTGTTAATCTTTTTGAACTAGGTTTTGACTTTTTAAATTTAGTTTTTTCTAATTTCAGTAATTTCTTTTATCTTCAGATTTATTCTTTTATTCTAACCTTATGAAATTTAACATTTGGCTCACATTTTTCCAATCTTGTTTTCTGTATTTCCATATGTATTTCCCTTTCATACCATATCTTTTTATTTGTAGTGTTTTCTTATCATTCAGATTTAAAAAATTAATAATTTTTACTTTGATTTTTATTCAACATGTGATTTTTCAATCTTTAAAGTATTTGTAATCTATGGTATTATTTGGATTTTTCTGTGACTTTGATTTTTAATTTTCATTGGATTTTTGTGTGTAGAAGTACTGTGGGTTGAACAAAGGGGTGTTCTTCCTATGAAATACACCCCAGCCCTATTTTATTAACATTTAAGTTACCATGCTGGCATCGAGCCTGTGATTCACCAGAGTTAGCTTCCAAGTACTGGAATTACAGGTAGGGGCCACCACACTCAGCTCAGAGTCTAATTCCCCACTACTACATTATTAGTCATACCGATAGCATGCCATAACTTCAGTGCTAAAATATTTCCTTAAAAGCACTACTTGTATTTCAAATCTGAGATTGTGGACTGACTTACTTCAATTATGTAATTTAATGGAAGAAGACATGTCCTGAGCATCCTTGGAGCCAGTTGGATCTTTAATCCTATGATAGAGGAAGGTTCCTGCAAAGAAAATGTTGTTAGATTAAAACATTTCCTTGCTCAGTATTCCCACAGGGAACAGAGTTCCCTTAAGCAGGGTAATTAAGAATAGTGTGATGAAAATACTAATTAAAAAATTGGGGACAGAAATACCAACAAGTGACTGGGGCAGGCATAGCAGGGAGTAGTCTTACTGTGAAGCCTGCAGGGAATCTGGACTCCCCATGGGAGAGAACTGTAACTGTGGCTCCAGTTGTAGGAGGGGACCATCTCATAGCAGCTGTGTTCCTGGGGAAATGCCACCAGTGCCTGGCGGGGAGGGCACAGGGCAGTTGTGGGGTGGGTAGAACCAATGGGCTGCTCTCTCCCCATCTGTGGACTCTTCTGATGGTTCTCCTTAGTTTAACTCAATTGAAGCCAATCAAGAGATGTTGTGCCTTCTTCTCTCCTCTGATGGCAGCATTTGTTTGCAAAGCTACTGCATGGATATGCTGGTGGAGTTCCCTAGTAAGAATAACACTGAGAAGGTACTACGTCCAAAGTTACCACTGGAACCAAAAGACCTATGAGACTTTTTATTGTTCAAAAAACATACTTCACTATAGGAGTCAAAAAGGATTGCAGATGGATAAGAACTAGGGCCACCAAGAACCATGAAAGCAGGGATCTCTTTATTCAAATCTCTACCATTAAATTTGCATGCATCCCTAACATATTTATATACAAACTTAAAACATTTATTGCCTTGTTATTTATTAGATGTACCACATAAGGACTATGCCATAAATTATAAAAGGACGAGACGATTAATGTTTTAAAGATAGGTTTTATACTCGTTTTATTTATTCATTGTAAAAGCTTTTGCTCCCTGTACTTATGAGTTTTAGTCATTCCAAGTCCCACCAGAATGAAGGTGGAGATTTTATCTGAATTTATAGGTCAATTTGGATAGGATTGACATCTTTATAAATTTGTTATTAAAGCCCATGGACATAGATCTCATTTATTATATTCCCTTACCTACATAGTTTTTATTTTCAATAGCTTTGTTTTTCGCATCAATGTCTTCATATTTTACAGCTGTATTTCTAAGTATTTTACATTTTTGATACTACAGTAAACATTTTTCAAAATGTGCTTACTTAGATTCTGCTTATCTGAGTTTTCTATACTTGAACCAGAATATGACAGTGGTTGTATTAGTAGTTGGCTAAGGGAGAGTAGGGAGTTGTTTGGGTATCAAGTTTCAGTTATATTGAAGTCCTAGAGATCTTCAGTACAACATAGTGCACACAGAACAATACAGTGTTGTGCATGTCACCGTTTATCAAGTGCGTAGACCTCGTGTTAAGTGTTCTTACCACAAAAACTAAAGAGGCACGAGGAGGCTTGGGGAGGTGATGGGCACCTATATTACCTTGACTGGCGGTGGACTCACAGGTGAATTCATTTGTTCCTCTTCATCACAGCCTCCCGATTGAATGTGTCGTTACTTGCATATCAATTACACTTCAATAGAGCTGATAAAAAAGGACATAACCCAATTTTTGATGGCTGGTATAAGGAAATCCATTTGGCTTTTTTTTTTAATTAGTCTTACATTTACAAAGTTAGTAGGCTCTCCCTCTTCTAATATTCTTTTTCTCTTGTTTTCTGAGATTTTTTTTCCTTTGACTATCATAGCATCTGTGACTTCTGTAACATTTCAGACTTATCCTTTCTGATATTTACACCACATAAAAATTGTCTTCCTGTGGCTGATTCGCAGTTGGATGTTGAGTACAAGTGCTAGTAACTAGTATCCTCACCTCCTCTGGATCCTTGAATCTGATGTTAAATTGATGCTCATTGTTAGTTTGTTTCTTTCTATGTATAGTTATAAATAATGAATGTTAAATCATGAAATGTTTTTCCTGCTTTTGTTTTGAAAGTAAAGTGATATTTCTTTACAAATGCTATGAATCTATAAATGATTTTCTAATGCCTCATAAAATTTGCATTCCTAGGATAAAACCAACAATTGTATAAAATACAGAAAGTGATTTGTAAAGTATTTCCTGTATTTCTGTGTTAAAGAATTACTTGTATATGATGGATATACGATTGACGGTATGTGTTCTGTGAAAGTTAGTAGAAGTTGCTGCGATAAAATCTTGGCCTTCCATGCTAATGGGTAAAATTGTCAATTCAAGCCAGCTCTCAATGGTTATAAGAATATTTTCCTCTTGATTAAGTTTTGGTAAGGTATTTCCAAGAATATATGTTTATATTTTCATATTTATTAGTAGAATGTTATGTCAGTTTTTAATATTTCAGTATTGTTATAACATCTTTTTATTTGTATTGTTAATTTATATCTTTTCTGAAGAATTGATTCTTTTTGTTCTCAGTTTTCCATTAGAATACTTATTAATTTAACCTTTCAAGTGATCTGATATAGACATAGAAGATGTTCAATTTCCCTGACACTTCCTTAACTATATCCCAAATGTTTTGAAATGTAAAATTTTGTCATTCATTTATAAATATTTTCTCTTTGTTGAGGCTACGATAACAAAATACATGGACTATGTGGTTTAAGTAGTTTTGTACCTGCACAGACACTTTCTTGCTGTGTTCTCGTGGAGAGAGGGGGTGTAAGCTCCTTGGTGTTTCTATTTATAAGAATACTAATCACACTCCAAGGGCCCCCTTCTCCTCAACTCATTCAAACCTAACTACCCAAAGGCCCTAACCATCTCTACATATCCTCAATTTGAAGGTTAGGGTTTCAAAATAGGAATTTCAGATGGATACAGTTTGGTCCTTAGCACTATCCCAAGTTTTCTTTGACTCATGAGCCAGAAATGAATTTCTCAATTTATAAACATACTTAGGTTATTTACTAACAGTTCACTACTTACTTTAAATAAAATTGCCTTGATTTAAAAAATGTGATTAACATACTTTTCTTTAAATTTGTTGACATTTTTCTTTAATATTTTAAATGTTGATACTTTATGTGTGTGCTTTAAAAATATATCTTATGGTTTTGCTTGCCTTGGCATATCTATATGTCTATGTGTTCATCTAGTTGTACCTATGAATATATTTATAAATTTGATCAAGCTTATATTAAGTTGACCAATTGTTTTATATCTGCCCTGGTTTGTTTTATCATTAGTAGGTGATGTATGTTTAGATCTCATGCTACAAAGGAGATCCTGTCGGTTTTGTGTGTGGTCTGTCAGCCTTTGCTCTGTATTTCATAATACCCTATTATGTATGTATACATTAAGGATTACTATGTTTTCCACATGACTTTGTTACCATTATATACATGGCTCTTTTGTATCTAATAATGATTATTTAAAGTGCATTTGGTCTTTTGTTCAGTTTTTTTTTTATTAGTGCATTGTAATCATACATCTTTGTTAGGTACAAGCTGGTAAAGGCATACATACACACATTTCTCATTTAACCCTTCCCCAATTCCTGCCCCACTCCCTTGCCCTTCCTCCTTCTCAAGTTGAGTTTAGTGATTGATGTTTGTGAAAGTACATCATGTACATTAAGGTGGTCCCCTCCCCCCATCACTTTCAGTTAAGGCACCTTCTTTGCTCAGATGAAGGTTTTCTCCTTCATCTGGAGTCCTTCTTAACTCCCCCTGTCTCCCTAGCTTCCGCATATTAGGGAGTGCATATGATTTTTTACTTTTTGTGACTGACTAATCTCACTTAGCATAATGTTTTCCAGTTCTATCCATTTCCCTGCAAATGACATGATTTTGTAAAATTCCATTGTGTACATATCCCATAGTTTTGTAATCCATTCATCCATTGATGGACATCTTGGCTGGTTCCATAGTTTGGCAATTGTGAATTGTGCGACTATAAACATAGATACACATGCATCGGTCTGATAGTTTGGTTTCCATTCTTTTGGGTGGATAACCAGAAGTAGTATTGCTAGATCATATGGTAAATTAATTCCCATTCATCTGAGGATCCTTCATACTGTTTTCCAAAGTGGTTGCACTAATCTGCAATCCCACTAACAATGTATTAGGGATCCCACTTCTCCACAACCTTGCCAGCATTTGTTATTGTTTGTGTTTTTGATGATTGAGGAAATGTTTAACATCAGTTTGTTCTTCATGGTCCATAATTATTTTTAACCATGTTTAGTTTCTTCTCATTCTGCTTTTATCAAGTAATATGTGATTTGTCTACTCTTTACCTATTATAATATTTACCCTAAAAACTAGTACACTTAATAAGCTAAATCATTAAAGTCAAACTGATAAACATTTTAAACAGTATCCACCCAAATAAATAAAAGACTGTATGGCCTTTTCATATTTCTCTCTTCCTGATACATGCCCTGTTTTGATTACTATTTTTTTTCACTTTCATTTTTTTTAACTCCCCTCACCAGGAATTATTACTATTATATTATCCAGACAACTTTATTGTGTTAATTATCAACACAGTTACTAATTTGTTTTCTCTTCATTCTCTACTTCATCTCAGATTGTAAGGTTTATTATATTCTGTCTTATGCATGTGAGACAACTTTTAGAAAAGGTCTCTAGGTACTGAACTCTTTCAAGGTAGTGAACTGAATTTTATTGATTCTAAGTATGTCCTATGTGGCTTCCTTGTTTTTGAAATTTGCTATCGTGGCTAAACTGGAAATTTGATTCTAAATTTTTAGCATGTGTATGTGCATCCACATGTGTAAACATGTATGTTATTTTTGCCAGTCAGCTAAATTTTTATGAAAGTTTCCTAAAACAAGTGATAGAGATCAGTGGACCTTGATTGTTTAAAAATCCTTTACATTAAATATTTTCTCAACATAAAGTGTATGATTGTATTTTTCTTAATTTAACTTCCTACAAGCATTTTGTTATGACATAACTATAAAATGTACAATTAAATAATGTGTGAAGTGGTTTTAACCTGTTACACTGTTGGAAAATATTAGCTTCAAAACACGTAGAAGTTTCTAAATTTACATTTCAATAGAAACTATTTTGATTTTTAATACTTGAGGTAAAAGTTTTAAATGGACCAGATCTGTTAAGTGGTATTAAATAATGGACAATGAAACTCAACAATTGAAAGCTAACAAAAAACTCATAGGGAAACTGCTTATAATTGAGATCTCATAGTTACATCTCCATTTTTTATACTCTATTTTTGTTCTGCAGACTTTTAGCAGGGTAATACCATTGCAATCTGGAGGGCTCCTAGGCAGATGTGATAGACACCTCTTAACTAGTTTTCTGCCATCTGATGCAACCCAGGCAGATGTTTTGAGAAAGAAGGTGCTCACTTGGTTCGCCTCTTCAGCCATCAGAATCTCTGAATTTTATTTTAGGGTTCATTTTGTCGATTTACCTGGATATACCAATATTGAAAATAAGTAATTTTATAACTTTATTAAGATATCAAAGACAATACAATGGATTGAGAATGTCCAGTCATACCTTTTATGCTTTACCAAAGCACGGACTTACACGCACTTGTGCACATAGGAAGTTGACCACACTTGGAATGATGTACACAATGTTTCTGGTACTGACACCCAGTATTTCTTTACCAGGGTATTGGCGATACCCTTTGGCAAATATATATTTATTCTGGTCCATTTCATGTTCATTTTAACCTCAAATTCATTCGGAGTGTGACAATTTAACATTACTAGCAGATACTACTCAGTTCTCAAGTAAAATGCTAAGGCTGTCTTGTTCTTTTTCTAAGTAGAACTCTACAGGATGGTGCCTTTGTGTGTGTTGCTCCTTTCTGGCTGGTGCTAGTCTCTCTTTGCTTTGAGCATTGAATTCTGCCTCTTGAATTCTCTTCTCAATCTCCTTTGAACACCTTACTAGATGCCCTTGACTCCCAGTCTTGTCTCAATTCCCTTGACATAACACAGGAGGTTCTTTTCTTCTTCACCACCAAATAAAATCAATGCTTCTGTCCTGCAAATGGTGTTTGCTAGCAGTGCCTGGTGGCCCATGCCTGTAACCTCAGTACTTGAGAATCTGAGACAGAAGGATTGTAGGTTCAAGTGTCCTTCACCCACTTAGCAAGACTCTAAGCAACCTAGTGAGACCCTGTCTCAAGACAAAAAGTGGAAAGGGTCAGGGGTGTAGCTTGAAGGTAGAATTCCCTTGGGTTCATTGTCAGTTACGCCCTCAATTGTTTTATAAATAGCATTTAATTTATCCACCCCTGTTTTCTCATCAGTTGCTCTCACCATTTCTCAATAACTAAGATACAAGGGAATGATCACTTGAGAGCAAGCTATTCAAAGTACAGTTCTGATCTTACTCTCTGGGTCAGCCTTTGGTAGAGATATTAAAAAAACAACAACACAGACCCTGCCTTTTGGCCCTTGCTTGCTTCTTTGCTCTATTATACTTTCCCTGTCTACACCATCCATTGCATTTTATGCTCTAGGGTTTCTTTTTTTTTTTTTTTCTTATCATTACTTAAATTGCTTTTAATCACACAATTTGTGCTTAGAATGCCCTTTTTCTTCTGCCGAATTTCTCTTCATCCTTTCAATCTCAGATTAGGTATCTTTATCTCCAGGATACCTTCATGTTGAGCCTCCTACAGATTCCTCCCTGGACAGGCAGTGCTCGATGTGGAATGCAGGGCCCTGTGTGCACAATGGTGAAATGTTCTACACATGGGTCTTTTCCTCCCACCCTCAGCAAGCTCTTATGTAGAAGAACTATTTGTCATTTTTGTGTATCCAGCCTTTCATATAGTATAGGCTCCATACATGGCTAAATCTGTAATTTCTTACATAAATCTGAATATAATCTTATAAGACTCCAAATATTACCATCCAACAGGATCTCCAAATGTATTCACAAGATAACTTCAAAAGATGAAATTTCGCCCCCACTGAGGATATTAAATAGAACATGCTGTATGCTTTGAAAGTAATGCTACAGGGTGATTTTAAAGCATTTTGAGTACTGCTCACATTGTTACAATAAACCTAGTATCTCCCCCAGATGATCAATTCAAAGAAGTAAACAACCATTTGAATATATGTTTGTTAAAAAACATAATGGTTTTATGTTTTAGTTTCATCTTGTTTTATAATCATGCTAACATTCGAGTCTAAAGCAGAGTGATTTGGAGTCTGTGTCTAGGGCTCCAGTAAAATGAGGCTAACAAGGAGGAAAGAATAATTTAAAAATCTACATATTGTGATCATACTAAAGACCAAGTTTCCCTGAGGTGATCATCAAAGCCTAACATCCATTATCTATTTTTTTTTGTACGGAGGACTGAACACAGGGATGTTTTACTACTGAGCTCCACTCCCTGCCCTTTAAATTTTTTACTTTGAAACAGGGTCTTTCCAAGTTACCACATGCTGTCCTCAAATCTGCAATCCTCCCATCTCAGCCTCCCACATACTGAGACAACAGGCCTGTGCCAGCATGCCCCACTCTCATATTTATTCTTAAAATATCCATTCTTCTTTTACTTCTCCATTTTTTTGTCTTCTGCCTTTTGTTCTTCTTGGAAACATGTGCTCTCTCTTCTCTTAAAGATTCTTGAGAGAGCAGGTGGGACATCCCCATAACATTTAGAAAGATAAGATTGTATGAAAGAGGACAAGACCAGCTGTGGCATGTTATTAAATGAAGACCAAACACTACTGAGAATGTAAATCACTCAAAAGATAGCGCAGTGTTAACTCTCTATGCCAATTTAAGGTAGGTTAATTCCATAGCTTCACCTCCCAAGGAGTACACTGTAAAAATATCAAAATTTATTTTGGTAGGTCTATGTTGAAATTAATCACACAAGACCCCAAACTCTTTAACATTAAATAGCATTACTGAAGATGGCCTTAATGATAGCAGGAGACATTTATAGTTTACTGTTGAATTATCATAGTATATACACTTGTTGATAGAGATGTGATTCTCAATGATTTACAAAAAAGAAAGTGGAATTAAAATGCTTAAAAGTTCTTAGGAATCTTACTATTTTTTAGTTGACTTCTAGAGTACATTCTAGATTACCCTCAGTGGCTCCGGCTGTTCTGAAGCTGAGGAATGTGTAGGAGGACTGCCACATCAGAGCACAGCTCCCTTGGGATGCATGGATGCACACTTAGATGCTGAGCTGCAAAGATATGAGTGTTTGTATGAGTGTGTCAAGTCTATTCATTTTTAAGGGGACTGATGAACTTTCTGAGGCTATTATGTGGAACTAAGTAATTGGTGTACTTAATTGGCGCAAAATGATGATTTTCTAAAGAGCAAATAATTCTGGTAGTTTTCTGGTCTTTGTCTTTTATCTAATTGTGTTGATGGGGTTGATAACTGAAATTCTCATATAAAACATCTAAGCCAGTCATGGTGGCCAGTATTTGGGAGGCTGAGACAAGAGTTCACAGGTTCAAGACCAGCCTCAGCAACATAGCAAGACCTTATTTCAAAGCAAAAAATAAAAAATGTGCTGGGGTGTAGCTTGGGGGTAGAATACCCTTGGGTTAAATCCTCAGTATTACACACACGATCTGTGTATGGTAGAGTGTATAGAATCATAAGAGAGTGCTAACTAGTGGGTTGTTTTATTTATTTATTTTTGTTTTAAAAATTCGTTATAAAGCAAAACTCTGGGCTTTAGTGAGACAGACCTTCTTACTGACTTGGAGTTTCAGTAGCCTCATTGCTTGAAATTTTCAGAGGACTTTTAGTCTCTGTGGGGTCTAGTTCAAGGTCTTAAGAACGCTTCTTCACGCATAATAAGATTAAAGTGAAAGCAAGCTAATTATTTCCTGAATTCCATCCCAAAATCGAGATTGCATATGTGCATTACAGCAAAGCCTGCCTTCGTTTGGTCCTTGCTGGTAATTCCCTTAGAAAAGTAGAAAAGCCCATGGTGGCACTCACTGAACAAAATTGTGGCTTATTTCAAACCATACATTTCCAGTGTTGGTGATACTGTCCCCTGGGGGGGTGTATCTGGAATGATCTAGGGGTGCAGTATTGGCCTTTGGTGCAACCAAGGGGGCATTGAATAAAAATAAGAGGGCAATGTAAATGCTCAGAGGGTGTTGTGTAATTTTTTTTTTTTTTTTTTTTTTTCAGTACAAAGAGGATGGTAAGCCAGGATGTTTGGCAATCTTTTTTTAAAAATTTTTTGATACTGAGAATTGAACACAGGTGCATTTTACCTCTGAGATACACCCCCAGTCCTCTTTATTTTTCATTTTGAAAAAAGTTTTCACTAGGTTGCTGAGACTCTCAGTACATTGCTGAGGCTGGCTTGGAACTGTGATCCTCCTGTCTCGGCCTCCTAAGTACTGGGATTATAAATATCTGCCACCATCCTTGGCTAGGAATCTATGTTTTGAAGAGAGGACTGTTAGAAAACAAACACAATCTTAACATATTACAGCAATTTCTCAAGTTTATTTTGGGGATTAATTACAAACAGCAATGGAAACCTGTAGCCATAGTTTAGTGCCCAAAGAGACCAAGTTTTATATTGAAATAATACACGATAGGAAAGTAAAGCTGAGTGAATGGAGTAAAATACTTCTTTGGGAAAAGTAATCTTTTCTCTAAGTTATTAAAGTTTTCAGACTGCTAGGTTTTTGATGAGCTTATTTAAAAATCTATGGGGGGAAAACGAACAGCTTGAAATGCTGACATTAAAAAAAGTGAGAAATACTTGATTCCTCAAGGATTCTTTCCCTCACCGCCCAAAGTTTGATTTTTTCCTATTTATCTCCTTTGTCTTTTGATAAAAAGAAGAGAATCCTTTGAGAGGACAATTTTGAGGTCTTAATCCATACTTCTTTCCAGTTTATCTTTTACATTCAAAACAAACACCTTTAAAAGAATCCTTCTTGGTAAGAGAGAACTAAATGGTAAGCTTAGGTATCAGCAGATAATTAGCTTTCCATCTGGGGGGATTGTCAATGAACTCCTTCTCCTGAATATTTATTAAAGGATTTGTAAAGAAAGCGCTGTTTTCAGAGAAAAGGAGCCTATCGAGTATTTCTACACCACCAGTTGAACGGGAAAGGGTGGTGTACAACGATGGCCCATCTCACAGGTGACTTACCGTGGATTGGAATAATAAAACCCGGTGTCCATGTTGAAAGGAGAAGACGACGTATTGATCTCATGCTAAATGTTGCTTCCCATTTCAATATCTTAATTGACTCCTTTTGATGAGGTTTTGAAATTCTGTGCCAATTGTAGATGTTCTTGAATCTCAGCACCCCATTTGTTGTCTTGGTGGTGGTCCTTGCGTGCTATGTGGGCTAGGAAAGCACCTAAAAAGGGGGATTCCTGCACGTCAGAGTCTGAACTGACCACACAGCAGGAGGGTGTGCTGTGTTACAGACCTTGTTAGTGCCTAGAGGTTCAATAGGATGCTCTGTCCACGGCTCCTGCCTCTACCAAGGTCTTTGCAACTTTCCCCGCTACCTCCTCTACTGTTCATGCTGCTGCTCACCAGCACAGGTGCCAGTGCTGCCCGTCTAGTCTACATGGCTGTCGCTGCCTTTTCGGACCACCCCCCCCCCACACCAGCTGCCTTCTCTGGTGGTTGCTGCTATTCTCTCATATAGAGGGGGCTCTCTTATTTTTCTGACTTTGACAGAAAGGCAGAAATCAAAATTGAAGTGAAAACTGAGCTAGAACAAAATTGTTCCCAGGGGCTTTACATAGCCCTGTTATGCCGCTACCAGTTTTCTTGATCTGGGAACAGAGAATTGAGAAGATGTTTGATTTGCTCACACACTTCTTAAGGGGTCTTTGCCACTCTTTCTCACCAGCGTGGGGAGAGTTGGGGAGGGAGGGTGAGCCCAGAGAGCAGAAACCTATCGACTAAACTCAGTGAATCCCAAGTAGGCTGAACATAGATGTTTTCTGAAAAATCAGGATCCTTGTGGCTCCTGTCACTGACAGTGGAGCAGGAAAGGTGTATAGCATAACCATACCCAGCAGGGGCTCTAGGAGAAGGCTCTGCTCTGGCTGAACCAATAATGCTTGGCATTTGCTTTTGGAGAGGAGTGGGGAATTTAAGGTCAACTCAACATGTAATGTACAACTTATGAAGTTGATGGAGATACTAACCATCTAGAATGAGATCAGGTTCAAAGGACCTAAGTAGAGTCTGAGTTTGAACCTGTTGATTTTTTTTTTTTAAACAGTGATAAATATATAGAGGAAGACAGAAGTTCAGAAAGGGGCTAGGCTGAAGGTACAATGTTACCAGAGATGACAGCCAGAATCCTGTATGAGACTGTCAATTTAGAGGGGGAGGAACGGAGAAAATCTGAGGAAACATGGTCTTCCTGTATTTGTGTGGAGGACAGAGGAAGATGAGAAGGAGGAAGACTAAGAATGATGGAGATAAAACTGAGATTGCATTTAATTTAACTGGAATGATTAAAGGAGGAGAGAGCTTCAAGAAGAAATGGCCATTTCAAATCATGCTTAGATATCAAGAGTGGTGCAAACTAGGATGAATACTGTATTTCATCATTGTCACAGTTCATTTTAAGGGAGTGATTTCTTTAAAGCTCTAATGACCAAACCTATACCATTGATAACTGAGCTACTCACATGAATTATGTTGTTCTTTTAAAACATTTTTGCACATGGTTATTTAAGGGTATACTATAGCATGTTTATAATAGGAATTTGTATCATTAATTTAACTAACACCAGACATACGTTTAAACATTCATACAACCTATTAAAAACCTCATTTTAATGGTAGAGATTTACTACTGTTGATGTGTAAAAGCATTTGTGATAAGCCAGTGTCAGTGATACATCTATAGTATATGATCAGTTTTTACTAAATATATTTACAGATATATTTTTGGATATTTTAAATAGTGACATTGGCCAAGCGTGGTGGTGCACACTTCTAACCCCAGTACTTGGAAGGCTGAGACAGGAGGATCACAGGTTCATGGCTAGCCTCAGCTACTTAGTGAGGCCCTCCACAACTTAGTGAAACCCTGCTTCAAAAATAAAGATTAAAAAATGGGGCTGGTGGGGTGGATTGTAGCTCATGGGTAGAATGCCCCTGGGTTTAATCCCCAGTACTGAAAAAAAAAAAAAGTGACATTGGCTATTTCTGGATGGAGGGGATATTAATTAATCTGATTAATTTTTTGGCATTTTCTAATACTTAATAAAAAATGGCTACTATGGTAATTTTAAGGGGGGAGGGCAAATGTAGGAAAAGAACCCAGGATGAGATCGCATAGTGAGCAAGTTCAAGGAGAAGATTTAGGGTTGAGGAATTGGGCATGGATCTAGTCCAAAAGATGAGTGAGAACAAGATTTATAGAGTAAGAAAGAGAAATAACTTAATGAGACAAGAGTCTAGAAAGGGTTAGGGTTGGCACAGGTTTAATTCCAGAAAGGAAGGGAAATTCTTAGTGTGATGAAAGGTTTTCACAGGGATAGATGAAAAACTGATAGAGCTCAGGTCAGATGGACTACTTCCTTCCACAGAATTGTGCAAGAAAGCATCAGCTCAGGGTGAGAGGATGCGTATGGAGACTTGAGAGATGGGGAAATCTTAGAACACTGGCAGAAGCACACCAGAGAAGCAGTCGGGGAGGAGGAAAATGCTGAGTGAACAGTATCAGGAGTCCTGCAGAGACTGGGCAGCCTGAATTTACAACATACCGTTTTGTTTTAATCCCTGTCATGAGTTAATAGGGTTAAAGCCAATCTCTCATCTGTATCAGCCCGAGAGTCCAGGAAAGTGAAGGATTGTTTCTGCACTAATCATGAATGATATTGAGCTGCTATTGATCCAAGCAATGTTGAGGAATAAAAAAAAAAATGCCTTGACAAAGCTAGGTGGAAGTCTACATACAGTTACTCAAGAGCAGAAACTATCTGTGTCATCACAAAATGCATGTTCAAGGGCATAAACCCATCAGTCCCGGTGGCAGGTATTTATGAGGCCACTAAGTTCTTCAAAATTTCTGCAGCTTTAGAAGTCAAACTTGCTCAGCTGAGTTTTCTAGCCTGCTAGCTCCCCGTATACTTGCAACATTTTTATTAGCTTGAATTTGGGCTGGTTTTGCCTTATACATCTGGAGGGATTGATAGGGGTTTAGTTGGGGAGTTCCACTCTGGGCCATTTTCAGTGTTTCTGAATTCCGTGGGAAGAAAATTAAGCGGATCTAAATATGTCAATAGGAAATCTGTCGGCTGGTGGGGCACATTTTCATTTCCTCTCCGTTTGTGCTGCGCAGAATTGCTTTGGAAGAATTTGTACTGCATTGTAGGAGCGCTAAGACTGATCGTCGAAAGTCCATTCCATGTTGTAAATGGAAAGGGGGCAGAAAAGGAAGCATAAAGATTAAAGAGAAGATGGAATGACTTTTTTCATTCTGTCAAATGACTGTTTATATTGGGCAATACTGCTGGCTCGTAGGTTCAGCTTGGAAGTTCTTCAAATCAGAGGAGCCATTTAATACATAATAGAGAACTGTACCGGCGAGTCATTTATAAAAATGAAAACATTTCATATCTGCTTTTTTACAGAACAAGTTTCTCACTTCTGAGTCGTGCCCTTTTTTTTTTGCTCAGATCAGGGAAATCCGGAGTGGAGCGCTACATCCAATAAATTAAAGATATTAGAAATGTCAGTTGAGCTTGTCCAGTGTATCTATTTAGTTATAACAGGCAAATAAAGGATGTGTTTGTGATATCACTGATCTTTGATCATAGATCTTCTGACAATGAGATGATAGTTCAAAACTCTGATCATTTTAAAATCAGAGACAGTTCTCGTTCCTAGCAATTATTTGAGGCTGAAATATAAAACATTTATACATAGTGCTCATTTATTTAATCAAATTCATTAAGAAAGATGTTCCAATAATAATAATTCCTGTTTGATTAGTTGATGTCCAGAGTGATTAGACTTTCTCAAAGTCAGGAGTGAATTGGAATAGAATAAGCGAATGCTTTAGGGATGGCGGACATGTTCATCACCACATCCTCTAACACTTCCTGCTAATTTTGCATTTGTCTAAGGATGATAGTGAAAGAAAAAAGAATAGAAGGCAGTAAGGTGATGTAGTATTCAAGAGAATCAGAAAACAGTAGGGTTCTGAGAGGGCCTAGGTTAAGGACTTCTTGAGCAAGATAGTTTTTCTAAAGCTCACTTTCTGTTGTTACTGTTACTGTTTTTCTTTCTCTATAATACTATAGCAAAATTAATAGCTTTAAAGATTTTTTGTCGCTTTCTCTTCCCTTTCCCTACACACACAAAAAAAACACCTTTATAGGATGTTATTATTGTAAAAACCATCTTGTATAATTGTAGAAAAATAGCTTTTACGTGTGTGTGTATGTGCGTGTGTGTGTGTAGACCTGGGAACTGACTCCAGGGGCATTAAAACTCTGAGTTATACTCCCATCCGTGTTTATTTTGAAACAGAACGCCACCAAGTTGCTGAGGCTGACCTCAAACCTGACTCCTATCTAAGCTTCCCAAGTACAGTTGTGTACCACCACACCTGGCTAGCTCTTACTACTAAAAGGTGAAGTCTTTGAGTATAATTTGAAAGGACTGAGCGAATTTAATTCTTTCTTAACATCAAGAGTACCAGGCAAGTTTTTTTCCCCCATTAGAAAGTTCCTTTTGGTGGTGACTGTGGCTTAGGCAGTAGCATTGTAGCCTCATACATTCAAGTTTTGCGGTCTTATCACAGAGGTATTGACAGTTCTGAAAATAAGCAAAGTACTTGCATTACCAGTTCTTTCAACTTGCTTTCTAATTTTACTTATTTGGAAAAAGAAAATCATCAATTTTTCTTTCTATTTACAACGATCCATCCCAAGCCTATTTATGCTTAAAAAGCAAATGCTTTTTTCTTACAGGAAAGGCATAAACACTTTTTTAATCAAGAAGTTCATTCATTCAGTGAACATCTATAGAGCACTCATTCTGTTGAGCACTGTTAGACACTGAGATGTAAGGTTTAATTAGGAAGTTGGATGTATGAACATCAAAGGAACGTAGTATGTGGTAACAGCTATCTCATAGGGTCAAAGGGCTAAACTCACGAGTGTATGATGATTTGGTTTAAGGGACAGCAGCTGGATTCATGGATGGCTTGACATTTTCCTGGGACTTAAATGATAAAAATTTAGAAGTAGGGGAATAATTTCTGAAATTAGAGAGTAAATTCTTCATTGCATCATAGGATGCAATGAGTTTATTGAAATGGAGATGAAATATGAAATGATGGTAGGGGGATATAGGTAGAAATTATACTTACTATAGTTAAATTAATTAGCAATTTACATGCTACCATATGTTTAGTTTTACGATCTTAATTCCCCTGAAACCAACAAGCTTCTATGTTTTTGGACTTTGATATAGGACCTTATAAAAATCAAAATCTGTTGACTACTGAATAGTTGGCATGTTTATTTTCCTTGGTTATAATTTGTAATTTTGGATAGATAGAGCTTATGTAATAGAAAACTGAAAATATTGGTGAAGTTAAAGACTCAGTAACTGATGGATGTTATAGACTATATATTTGTGTTCTTAAAATTTGTATATTGAAATCGTCATCCTTAATCTGATACTGTTAAGAGTTTTGACCTTTGGTGAGTAATTGGGTCCTGAGGTTGATGCCTTAGCAATGAGTTTTGGTGTCCTTCTAAGAGACGAAGGGGACACAAGATATTTCTTTCTCTGCCATGTAAGGATACAATGAAAAGGAGGCAGTCTGAAACCCAGCAAGCACTCTGACCAGACACCGGATCTGCCAGTATCTTGATCTTGGACTTCATAGCCTCTAGAACTGCGAGAAACAGATGTTCTTTGTTTAAGCACCTAGTCACTTACTCTAGAAGCTTGAGATTGTTACCAAAGTCAGGTACCTGCAGTAAGTACCCTCCACTCAGTTATTTAAATCAGTCCACTAGCATTGGAATGGAGGCTCTGCCACTCATTGTCACTTCTTGAGAAGTAGATCAAGTCAGTCTATAAATGGTTATTTTGGCTTGAATTATTCTTTACTTGAACACATGTGGTGGTGTTGGAGTAGGGGTGGGGGGGCTAGTGTGCAGGGGCTGTGTGAGTGGAAGGGGCGTTGTACTCACAATGTCATATTGAGTGATGTTGCCTGGATGGCTTAACCCTGGACCCAGTGAAAGTATTTATACCCTAGAAATCGAGTGCTACAAATCAGAGCTTCTTTCCCCTATGCAACCGGCTGGTTTAAGATTAGGCTACTGGATCCATCTTTATCTGATCCACTAACCTATGTTCAGTTCTTTCTTGTGAGTGATAAAAGATAAAATTGATAGTAAAGCTTTTTAAAAATATTTTGTTTTTCAGCGTGTTTAGGTCAATGTGTTGCTTACCGGTATCAATTTGAATTTTTGTTTATGCCATTGATTAAAAAAAAATAGCTTTATACAAAGGTTTACTCACCTAATATGCAGGACTCTGTTCATATTGCTGCTTGAAACAGAAACTGTTTGCAAGCCAAAATTTTTAACTGGTCTAGCTTAAGGAGTTTTAGACCAAAAAAATTTTTTTTCTAAAGAAAATGAAGAATATCTGTGTCGGCATGAGACTGTAGGATGGAGATGAAGAAGCTGTTCCTATCTTGCTCTTTCTTTCAAAGGATGTTCTCTCAATTATCTGCTTTTTTTTTTCTGTACCATTTTTTTCAAAATCTCTGATAATTAACTTTCTCTGCTTAGCTTTTAGAACCTAGGTGACTGCAAACATCATTCTGCTCTCCAAATATGTATGCATCTCCTAGAAAAGTCTCCCATATCTCTGTCTTAGACATGTTTAATGAAAAAGAAGTAGTTGGCTCTATCTAGCTTCTCGATCTGACCTTGAGAAGCATAGTCACTGCTATTGAACCAGGAGTGGCCACAAGAAAAGAATCCCCTAATATAAATTCATGTATCCACTCTCAGGTTCAGTGCGGTCTACAGATGGGGCCCATCTTTATAGTGTGGGCCATGGTTTAGGCATATACCCCCAAATGTGTTCACCGTAAATTTTAGTTAAAATGACACATACTCTTATTGGAATAACTGAAATCCTAATTTATTTTCAGAATACACTAATAGATTAATATGTTATATATATCTTTCTTGCCATATTTAGCAACCTATCCAACCATGAAAAATAGCTAACACTTTGTAGTTTTCCAACAAATCAAATTATTAAATCATTTACTTGATTGTCACCATGCATAGGAAGTGTTTTCCTTTATTGTTTTAAAAAATGCCTTTTATATTCTGGTATTACAAAGTGACCTAATTAGCTGGAAAAACCATGCAATCAGCTCTTTAAAAATCCATAAAGCAAAACATAATCATAGCAGCCCAAGAAATAAAGTATAAATTAATAATACAGAGCAGTGGGAAACATACCTAATAAACATTATTAGTTCAAAAATAGAGATTTCATGTCACTGCTATTAACAAATCATTTGCTAGATAATAGTTCTTTCTTACTGATGGAGATCTAGTTGGATTTATTTTTCTGTGGAAGGGAATGTGAAAAACTGCCAAAATCTTCTAAATTTTCTTCTGCTATCATTACTGACACTATTAAAACATCACTGTCTTTCTTGGTGGAGCTGTTGAAGAACCTGTGTCCTGAAGATGGCCATGGTGGTGCTGCCTGTAATCCCAGGATTTGAGAGGCTAAGACAGGAGGATCACAGATTTGAGGGCAGCCTCAGCAACTTACACTCGAAGCAACCTACTAAGAATCTATTTCAAAAAATAAAAAGGGCTAAGTTAGAATCTTCCTGGGTTTAATCCCCAGCATGCGTGCGCACATACACACACACACACACACACACACACACACACACGCGCGCGCGCGCGCGCGCGAAGTGGGTCCTTTCAGAGAAGGATGTTGCAGAGGTCACCCAAAGGAAATGGAAATGGGAGGTCAAAATTCCAAGATACACATTTCCTTGGAACTTACATAATTTAGTTTGATCAGGGTTTTATTACAGACACAATGTCTTTTCAGTCATTTGGTTTTTAAAAGAAAGGAAATAAAACCATCTGGGTGATATTGTTGGAAGGCCACACAGACAGACACCTGCCGGTTGGGCCAGGGTGGGCTTGGTCACAGTGTGAGAGCCAGGCTCCTTGAGGATCTCAGATGTGGGACACCAAGGTGAAGCCAGGATCTGGCCCAGGCTCTTCCTTGTTTGCACTTGGCTAGGTGTACTCTATTACCTCTAAATGCACAATTCCTGTGACCTTTGAAAATCACTCTCTTCCATTAGGTGCTGATGAGTTTTTCCCATGCGCAGTGTCCTCCCAGCCCTCTGCGGGGATCTCAAAGTGACTGTGATGGCATTTGACTTGCATGCTTTCCTGCTGAGAGGAAAGGACTGTGAGCCTGGCATTTAGGGGGAGAGGAAGATTAAGTGGGCTAAGATATGCCACAAGGAGCAGTGGTGTGGAACTAATGTTTCTCTCAGGAAATGCGAATGTGTATTTTCTGGAGGTGGATTTCAGCTTGGGTGACACAGAGGGCTGCCTGGAGTCCTTGGCTCCCTCCTCCTGCCACCAGTGGGGTGGGGGGTGGGAGGGCTGCATGGTCCAGGGGCTTGTGGAGAGAGACTTCACTTTGGCTCAAGGGATCTTGGGAAGGGATGGAGTCTTCCACATCCAATAGCTGCTGATGTGGGTGGAATGAATTTGAGCCCAAGAGATTTCTTTTCCTATTTGTTTCTCATTGCCAACTTTCAAAAGTTATAGATTCTTTATCTGAAGATATTTGCCTAAAGCTTAGAGTAGCTACCTCTGCAAGGGGACAATGAAAATGAGATTTGAATGCTGGGGAGGAACGAGGAAGAATCTTAAAATGTTGTTTTTCTTTCTTTATGAAAAAAAAAAGGAGCAGATTAGAAGCTATTTTCAATTTTTATTCCTTCTGAAGTGCCGAAGAAAAATTTTAAAAAAATGTGTCAAGGATTAGAGTGTAATTCCCATTTCTCTTCAAATACCGTACACGATAAACACAGGATTGAATTATGCAGTTGCACTTGAGCGCACTGGTTTACCAAATGTTTCCAGGTTCCTTACTGGGGGCCAGACTCTGGGCTAGGGATGGAAAAGAAAGGCACGTGCAGGTATGAGATAATGCCGAACCATCAGAAGGATGGAATTAATCAAACAAAGTAGATGAAATTTGCTGGAGGTTATGTTGGGCAGGAGAGGTGGAAGGCAACTAGGGCAGCGTTTGTGCTTGGAAGGGGGTGGTCTTTAATATCGGGTGCAGTTATAATGTCTCCCTGAAGAACAGGTGCTTCAGCTGAGACAAGAGGGCTCTTTTCTGAGTGAGGAAGAGAGTAGGGAGAAGAGAGGTCCTGAAAAATGGAACTCGTATAGCATTTGGGAATGAAACTGGATGTGGTGGCACATGCCTGTAATACCAGTACTTAGAGGCTGAGACAGGAGGATTGCAGGTTTGAGGACAGCCTCAGCAGTTGAGCAAGACTCTGAGCAACCTAGTCAAGCTGCATTTTAAAACAAAATAAAAAGGACTGGGGGTGTAGCTTAGAGGTAAAATGCCCCTGAGTTCAATCCCAGCACCAAAAATAAGTAAGCAAATAAATAAATAAATAAATAGAATTTGGGACTGAGGAGATGTTTTCAGAACCTTTGACATTCAGCCTTCTTGGGGAATAATAGGAGAGGCAGTAGGATTTAGTCATGGCAGGACACACCTCCTTCTGTACTTAAAATACCATCCTAGCTCCGGTGTGAAGAGCAGTCCAGAATGAGCCTAAAACAGTAATAGAGGCAGAGGAAGCAAATGGCAGGGGTCTGAGCACGGTGGCTGTGGTACAAATGAAGAGGGAGGCATGTTGAAGAGCTGTTTATAGGCAGAATTGTTGGTACTTGGTGTCATAGGGATGCAGAAAGAGATGACATCCAAATGTTCTTACTGGCCCAAAACTTGCAAAAAAGCATACAAGGTGGTCGACAGTCTGAGTCTCTGTGTTGTTCCACATGGGATCATGTTCAGCTCCTCTTACCCATTTCTTTATTGTGGAATCATAAAGAGAAATAAAGTCCTGTGCTTTACTATATGTTGCCTCTCTTCATATCCAGTCTACAAAGTCCCTGTTGGTAGCCCTATTTGAGAGAGAAGGAAGGTCTCCAAGAGTGTCATGAGCAATATACTCGAGGTCATTTAGTCATTTTGTTAGAGCTTTGGGTGAAAGGTGGGGTGTACTCTATTACAGCATTTCTTCTCTTTCCACCACAAGAAATAGGCAGTAATCACAGCTCCTTACTTTTAAGGACCCATTAAATGGCAGAAGCCGTGATAAGCATTTATATCCACCCTCTCATTTGACCTTCACAAACACCCTATGAGGAACCTATCTCTGTATTTGCCAATTTACAAATAAGAGGAAGGTGACTCAAAGAAAATATAAAAAAACATGCCCACTTTTCCATAGCAGAGGAGATAGAGTTGTGATTCCCAGACTTCAGAACTCAGTTTATTAATAATCACCTAAACTGCCCACTTGTAAAATGTCTGGTGGAATTAAGTCTTGTTTTGTAACCACTTAGAGCTATGACTCACTAGTGCTTTTTGTAATGCCCCTAGGATGCAGCACTGTGGGGTGCACGTGTGTGTGTGTGTGTGTGTGTGTGTGTGTGTGTGTGTGTGTGTTTCATTATGTAAGTGTTTATTTGAGGGACATCTAAGTGGAGTTTGAAAGGTTAACTTTCACAGTGTTTTCTTAATTTTGCACTTGATCAGGGGAATCTCTGGATGATCCCTATACAGTGATAACAAATAAAGTGTTACGAAAAAAATATACTGATCAATCCAAAAATGAGATAGCTTGAAGAAAAGGAAATATTTATTTATTTATTTATTTATTTATTTTGCTTGCAATACTAGAGATTGAACCCAGGGGTATTCTACTTATGAACTACACTCACAGTCCTATTTTTCTTTAGAAACAGTTATGCTAAATTGCTAAGAGCCTTGCTAAGTTGCTGAGGCTGGTTTCAAATCCGTGATCTTTCTGTCTCAGCCTCCCAAATACTGGGATTACAGGGATGCACGACCATGCCTGGCTGACTATCTTTAACTTAAAGAGAAATGAAACATTGAAAACAAATGTGAAATTCTAATACTGTGACTGGCAGCCAAGCCCGGGAACCTATCTGGATCCCACCTGGCTGAGGTGAGCCACCCATGGCTGAAGAAATAAGCAAATATTATAAAAAGGGAAAAAAATGAATTTAATGCAGTTTGTCCCAAATTAGGAAGAAGCAGCTCATCAGTCTCTCCTGCTTCTATAGAAGTGGTTACAAGTTTATAGAGACAGAAGCAAGAAGATGAACAAGTACAGATTTTGCTAGACTGTGTTAGCCAGAAAACAAGCTACAATTCTTGTTTTCTTGGCACCTGCCTGGGACCAGGGGATAGCTTCTTGGCTTCCATTCTTAGCATGAGAAATTTCAGAGAGAAAATAACTTACTAGGAAGCTGGGGCTTTTTAATTTTAATGGAGCCCTGCTACAACACTAGTAGTACTTGCTTGAATCCAGTCAGTCCATTACTTTTTGAAAGTAAATTGCTTTTATCACAACTGATGGGACCCTCATGCCCAGTGAGTCCCAAGAGCCCTAACTTCACTGGAGACCATGGACTCCACCTCTGTCTATTTCCCTTATAGTTCTTTACTTGAAATCTGGCTTCCAGAGTAGAGAACAGTCAGAGAAGAAATAAGATGATGTAAAATAGTTTCTACTTGGACTACAACATCCCTCTTTCATTCATTCACCCTTTCTCTATTGTTGATTCTTACAGAATTATTGCTTTAGACTCTGGTTCTAGCAAAGAAAGTTTGAATAATTCCTAAGGAATAACTTTTCAAAGCGTATTCACTTTTCCTGATGAATGAACTATAGTAGTAGTTTGCCAAATTGCACCTCTGTGTCTCACCTTCTGAAATACCTAATTTACAGCAAGAGAGATTAGAAGTGGGGACTTTCAACTATTCTTACACTATACTCTTCTTTGTCTCAACTTTATGGCTGATGAGGATATTGATATTATATCGTTACTGCCAATGAAGTGGGGTATAGATGCAGATCACTGAAATTATAAGAAACAGTTGTGTTGAGTTAGTCTATGGCTGGACTTCATTATGGTAGAGGTAACTGTGAGTGGATGAAAGACTGTGGCCGTGACTCTTCTGAGTAATAGACAATCTTTCAAGGGATGGACAGAGTTTTGGGGAGAGTGATCTGGGTAGGTGAGGATTTTTCTCTGCTGCCTGCATTTTGTCCCCAGCAACATTAGGAGATGACGTATACCATCCTAATGTATTGTAGACATTAATGAGAAAATGATTTATTACTATTGGACAAAATGTTCATGCCATGATATAATATGGTTGCATCTTGTTAAGCTTTCTTTCTTTTTTTTGATAAGCTGCTAGTATTCAAACCACAGGGTTTTTTGCCTACATAACCTAAAACAGTTTGCAAAAAAGATAATAGATGGCAATTGCTTGAAGTAGGGCAGAGGAAGAAATAGAGTAGATCCTGTGCAGTCAATTCTTGCATGACTTTCACTTAGTCTAAAGAAACCAGAAAAGCAATTCATGTAATAGAACTGGCTAATATGTCACGTTATCACAGGTTTTGACCAAAACATGGCTTGAAAGAACAGACCATGACCTGGACCTAAACTACAAATTCTTCATAAGAGCACAAGCCTCTGAACAAACATTTCTGGCTCCCAATACTTCCAATGTATCTCTCTGCATGGCCCTTTATTTAGCTACATACTATGAAATGTACATCAAAGCATGAGATAAAAAAAAAATTATCTTATTACTGCATTCACATGATTGTCTTTATTTCCGAACTGTATCACAGGACCTATTCCTTTGTAGGTTTTTCTCTTACATACTTTGGTCTTTTCCTTCCATGGGTCTGTCTCATCTCATCTGTCTGCCTATCCTTATATCATTATTTCCCCTTATGTCTCTGTCTATCCTGTCATATCTAAATGCGGCATACATGTGTATACACATTCGCATATAAACAGCCACGCTGCTAGTAGAGGCTCTGGTGACAGAACGTGCTATAAGCACATTGAATGATAAATGGCTAAAATAAGTATTCTTTGGCTCTTAATTGTGAGATGCAAATACCACTAGTAGCTCCTTCACCTTGTCTCATTGTCTCCCTTTCTTACAGGGGTGTCATTTTTTTTCTTACCCTGTGTGGGGTAAACAGATTGTCAAGCCCTTGGTAAGCCCACAGGGAAATACTAGATAAGACCTAGGAATGTCTCCTCTGCCTCCTTCATCTTAGTGCAAATGAAAGGGATGCATGATGAACATTTGAAAGGAGAGAACATTTGAATGTCAATATATTTTCCATCTCCTTTTAATTATCCCCCTTCTTTCTCCTTCTCCATCTGTCTTTAACACACAAACAGGCATGCTCACTTAAAGTGCTGTTACACTCTAGGAGGTACTGTTTAGGAATATGAAAAATTGCTGAAGGAACAGAAAAACATTAACCAACCTACATTCTGATTAATGTTGCAAACTGCATTACTTGCTCTTCTTTTGAAAGCGGAAGTGAGCATCTCAAGTATGAAGTAGTGTAAGGTACTTACATGAATTTCCACTTAATTCTATCTCTTTTACAGAAAATATCAGAAGAAAAAGAGAAAATTATGTAAGTAAATATATTAGCATGTGAAATCTACACCTGCTAGATATTCATAACAGACTGTTGATCAGCTTAATACTTCTGAATCATAAAGGAAGCAATAAAGCTTAGTCTGAATAGGTGCAAAGGATGTTAACCAAACTTTGTAAGTGTAAGGAAATATTTTTTCATGTGTATACATGTATACTAGTTTAGTCTCAGTCTTCAAAGTTATTAACTAAGAAAATTTTTAAATGCAATGAAAGTAGAGACTTGTTTTATTAACATTCACTGCCTCTCACAACATACATAAATTTGAAGAAAAGTTAAATGAGAAACATATTCTAATAGTGATATATATTATTGCTTGTTGTAGAAGAATATATAATTGTGTATTTCCAAAGTTGCTTTAAATTTATGCTCAGTAGAAACCTTTCTTCATTAATGTATCAACATAGTTTATGAATTTAAATTTAGACCTCAATATAGAAATGCTGTAGTTTTTTTTCCCCAAGTGTTTGAGGAATTAGCTTCTGGGGCACATTATTATAATTATGATTTGCTAGTTACTTACTAAAGATTTCACTTTGCTAGCTGAATTTAAACAAATTCTTAAGCACCATCACCATCAGAGAGAGAATTGTCTTTTATTTCTGGAAATATTTTGATTTCATATTATTATTTTGCCCAGCTAAGCTTTCTGAATACAAGAATTAAACACACACGGGAAGGAATGTCCTAATTCCCCTGAATGTGAAGTAATATTCAACTACAGAGAGGAAAAAAAAATACAAATCAAACATTAAGCCATTAAAGTGCACCTAATAGGCATTTACTCAATGGGCCTTATGAATGCAAGTCGTGCCCCATTTGAAATCTAACTGAAATGATTGCACATTTCATTAGTGAAGATAATTACCAATTTGTTCCTTGCCCCCAAATCATGTACATATGAAGACACCGTTAGAAGGTAAACAGTACTTCATTTTAAGAAGAGGAATAAAGATGACTTATTTGAATAGGGGCAGTAGAGTAATAGATTTCTTTTTTTAGCCTTTTTTTTTTGGTAAGAACTGATGTTTCAAACTATTGATAATTTTATAGCATAGCTCAATGTAAATTGATCATTCTTCCTCTATCAAGTTTCTCAGTGCATTCAGTTATTTCAGTTTCTTAATGTTAAAACTATACTCAGACTTTAAATACTTGAATGACTTAAAAGATGAATATTAAGTACTTCCCTTTATACCAAACTGTTATACATCTAAACTAAATTTATTTGGGTAACGAGGAGGACCAATGTTTTTGTTGTAGCATTGCAACTAACCAGCTATGCAACTTGGATAAATAACTGAGGCTCTTTTGTAAGAGAACCCAAGGATTTTTGGCTTTCTTTCAGCCTTAATTTAATCATTCTGTTGTTAAAAATTCTAGTGTATACTCATGCATACAAAAGGGGCACATGTACTGCCTGGTAATTTCTTATATCAAAAGGTGTATATTGGCTTCCAGAATAGGTGGTACCTGCAAAACCTTTATTATTTTGGTGATGCATTATTATATATTGAGTGCCCATTCTATGCCAGGCACAGTGTTATGTACCAAGGCGACAGTGCTGAGCAATACCTACTATGAATTTGCTCTCATAGTTCTTAAAGTCTAATGAAAAGTGGGTATTTATCAAGTGTAACACTGTCATTAGTCCGTATGCCTTTTTTGTATGGCTGCATATTTATTTTAATTCTAGAAAGTTGATTTATATGCAAGTGACAGATGTAAGCCGTAAATCTTAAGTCATAAATCTCAGCCTAGTCCATCACCAGAAACCCCCAAAATAAAAACATGCAGCAAATAATTTCTCTCTGTCTCTCTCTTTCTGTATTGCATATAATCAAGAATGCCCTCAGTGTCTATAGAATGGTGAAACATTTCTATGCTCTTGACTCTATCCTGGGAAAGTCTCTTTGTTTGGTTGTCTTCCTTACTACATCTTTGCTTTCTTTCCCTAATTTCTAGACTTCAACCTAGTGTGGTTTTGTTTTAACTCCCAAGTTCTCTTTGCTGCCCTTGTTCCTCAAATCTCTAAGATAAAGCACCATTCGGCTTTGGATCTTCAACTCTTTGCTGCATGTGGGGGTTTCAGAAGACCATCCAACACTTTCCAATATGGGTGGGTGTTTTCTTCTGTTTAAGTACTTTTTTTGGTGCATTGTAATTACACATCTTAGTAAGATTCAAATCCATACAAGTAGACATGCACACAGGTCTTGTGTATATTTAATGCATTTTTATGCAAAGATAGTCTTCTCTCTGGACAAGTACTTTGGACAAGTCAGAGCTATGGAGGAGAGTGGGAAGGCTTTGGGTCACTAAAAGAACCACAGTAATAGATGTGCAATTATAAATTGAAATTTTAAGTACCTTGAAAAGCTTTCCCCCCAAAAAATAACTTTTCAGGGAAGATTTGCCTGAGGAAGTAAAAAAATAAAAATAGGGCTGGGGGTATAGCTCGGAGGTACAATGCCCCTGAGTTCAATCCCCAGTACCGCAAAAAAAAAAAAAAAAAAAAAAAAAAAGTATGACATGCAGCAGCATTTGAAGAGGGCTGGGGAGACAAAAGGAGGGTCCTGGAAGATGTTTCTTTGAAAAATACAAAGCGAAACAGGCATTGTGGCACACACCTGTAATCCTAGGCTTTGGGAGGCTGACACACAGGAGGATTGTAGGTTCAAGGCCATCCACAGCCCTGTTAAAAAATAAAAGGGTCTTAGATCAGCCCCTAGTACCAAAATAACACAACTCCACCTCCCAAAAAAGAAAATGACAACAACAATAATAAAACAATTCTAGCTTGGAGGTAGAATGCCCCTGGGTTCTGCTGCTAGTACCAGAAACAAAAACAAATCAAAGACCCCCCACCAAAAAAAAAGTGCCCACAAAACAGTAAATAAGGACAATATTCACTTTCACAAGAGAAAATGTTGATAAAATGAAAATGGCATGTCTAGAGCAAATAAATTTACTATTCTAAAATGTTACCTTTGTTGAATTTTGTATACTCAGAACTGGTAGGAGAATGTGTACAAATATGTATATATGTAAGTTCACTGCTGAATTAGTTGTAACAATCTTAAATCTGAAGCTATTACCCAAAAGTCAAAAGAAGGAACAACAAGAAGTCCAATGTCCCTTTCAGTTATTGAAGCTTCGTTTAAAAAGTTTGCTGACTTTTTATATGGAAAGTGTGTTTAAATTCTGAGTGTTTCATATTCATAAATATTAAAAATGCTTCAGTCATATCCAGATTTTAAAAAATGTAGGAACTTATGACTCCTGACAGCAAGTTTTACCTCTATCCCTGGTCATGTGCTTATTTTCCTTCCCTAATACCATATGCACATTTCCAATGCTTAGGACTAGAGTTCTCCCAGTGAGACCTACAGATGGCATGGGGGAAAGCATTTAATTTATACTTGATATTTTATTGTATTCAATATTTTTTATTGCTGAACCCTCAGGATTCTAAATATTTAAAATGTCTTAATTGCAGTTAAAAGACCACTGCCTATGAGTTTAAAAACCTGGGTTCATTGTCAATAGCAGACACAGTCAACGAAAGATGCTTGATGGTGCTGGTTTCTTTAGTAGTGCATTTAATCTGTTTCATAACTTTTTAATAAGATCTTTTACCTGAAGCAGCATAATCTGACCACTTCTTAGATATAGGATGGCAGTCTAGAAGAGATTCTTTGAGAACGTAGGGAAACATAGCTTTTTAAAGCATTTAGGTGATGGTTTTAAAGCAAACAAGAAGAGACTCTAAAAATACCTGCAAATAATTTGAGAAGAGTAATTTCGGGTGTGTAGTTTGGCATTAGCACTTGACATTCATCTAGAGCTTAGGGACAGGGAAAACTTGAAAAAGTGCTAAAATAAAATTTTTAAAGGTTGTGGAGAATTTGTTAGATAACTTATCTCAGTGAGGATCTGTTGTTACAGTATGTTTTCATCAACATTGAAGAATTAGAATTAGGAAGCTAGAGAGTCGTCAGAATACAAGAGGGACTTTAGATAAAGGAGAAACTCCAGTGGAGTGATGGAGGGGCTAGGGTGGGGTCGTGCTGGGGCGGAGAAGGAGAATTAATGAAGGAGACACTTCCACTGATATTGCGTACATATGTCAAATTATCCATGCCAATATCAAAAACATGTATGGGGAAGGGGAGGGGGCTGGAGGAAAGCTCACCACGTGCTGTATACATGTATGTCCCTATTACTCTGAATTACAGTATGATGTGAGACTATTACCAAGACAATGCACCAAGAAAAGTATATTAAATAATTAGAATTAAATGTTTAAGTGCTTGGATGAATTCCTTGAAATAGTAATCATGGCCTTAACAATCTTGTATATTTGAGAAAGCAAGTTAGGTAGCAAATCCTTAATTTATGTTCACATTTAGGCCTCATCGAAACAGGCAGGGAGAGCTATGTCTTCTATTAATCCAAAAAGTGAATACTTTTAAAATTGAAAAAAGTTACAGTATTTACCAGATCAATTACTAAAACTAAACCTGGCCTTTCTACTTAGAAAACTCCAAATGCAGAGGAAGAGGATCTTGGAGAATGTGCTAGTAAAGGGCCCAGCCATGGCAGCAACCCAAATTTTAGAATTAAATTACATGATATTGAAAATAATGTGGAATACAAAGTTGATCTAGGTGACTCAGTACGTGCAAAGATTGTGAAGGTGGTCTCCATTATAAGTAAGGAGTGATACATCTCATAGCTATTAGTGTTCAATTCCCGGGACAGTGTCTGATGCATAAAAAGCATTCAATAAATAATAGTGAAGTATATTTTAAGTATTTTTTTATTATTTTAAGGGAGTAATTTTCAAATAATTTATATTCTCAGATCTAGCTTCTTTGTGTCGAATTCTCTCCTTTTTTTAACATTGTCTATGCACGTGTGTTATATGGTGAGAATTCCAAAGTGATTTGAAATGTTTGTCCAATTGTGCACCCTAAATTTTCTACTTCAGAGTAATTTATGGCTTTTTCTAAGTAAAAATAACAAATAAGGCCGGGCGTGGTGGCGCACGCTTGTAATCCCAGCATTCGGGAGGCTGAGACCGGAGGATCCGGGTTCGCGGCCAGCCTCAGCTACTTAGTGAGGCACTCCGCAACTTAGTGAGACTCGGTTTCAAAATAAAGAATAAAAAATAGGGCTGGGGGTATAGCACGGAGGTAGAATGCCCCTGAGTTCAATCCCCAGTACCGCAAAAAAAA
>PVLC010000522.1:151840-205400 GCA_004027655.1 Graphiurus murinus | reverse complement strand
GAGAGGAGAGGAGAGGAGAGGAGAGGAGAGAAGAAAAGGCGGGTGGGCTGGGTGTGGTGGCGCATGTTTGTAATCCCAGTACTTGGGAGGCTGAGGCAGGAGGCCCTAGGCAATTTAGTGAGACCCTGTTTCAAAATAAAGAATAAAAAATAGGACTGAAGTGTAGCTCAGAGGTAGAATGCCCCTGGGTTCCCCGGTACCACAGGAAACAGAAAGAGAGAGAGAGAGAGAGAGAGAGAGAGAGAGAGAGAGAGAGAGAGAGAGAGAGAGAGAGAGAGAGAGAGAATATGCTGAGTATGGCAGCAGCCCTGCCATGCTCCTGTCTCAGCCTCCCAAGTGCTAGGATTACAGGCATGCACAATCAAACTCAGCTATATACCCTCCTTCTTAGCAAAAACTCTCTTTTGGGATCAAGCTTATTGTCTTCCTCCCACAAGAGAGTTTCTGCCTTCACTCTTACCTGGACAGTCTTCACTCTTACCAAACAATCTTTTGTCTTTAATCAGTCAGATACTTCTTTCACTAGACTCGTTAGATTTCCAGTGTCATGAGTGACAATAGAGAAAAGCACAAAGGACTAAGCCCTGTTGCACTCCACTATCTAGATGTCAGGAGAAGAGGAAGATCAACTGACAAGACCTACAAAAAGTGAGCATTGAGACAGGAAGGAACAACTGGGTCATACGCTACTGTGGAGCCATCAAGATGGGGAATACTTACTGCAACCCTCAGCAATCTAGTAAGACCCTATTTCAAAATAAAAATAAAAAGAGCTAGGGAGTGTAGCTCAAAACTAGAATATCCTTGAGTTCAATCTTCCCCTTCCAAAAAAGTAAAACAAAAACAGATGAGGAATTAACTGCAGCATTTAGACTTGGCAAGGTGGAAACTGTTGGTGATTCTAACACAAAGAGTTTGGAGAGACAGGTGTGGCAAAATCTGATTGAGTGGGAAAAATAGGAACCAAGAGCAGAATAGCTAATGATCGTGGCTAAGAACTTAGCCAAGGGCTTTTGCTGCAAAGAGGAGCAAGGAACTAGGGCAGTAGCTGATAAGGGAAGTAGGGCTAAAAAAATATTTCTTTCAAATAAAAGAAATAACAGCTGGTGGGAATGACAGAATACAAAACTTGATAATGAGGTAGAGAGAGCAGAGAATTACTTATTGATCCTTTGGAGTAAGTGACAAAGGATGGGATTGGGTGCAAGTCAAACTTGTTGAATGAATGAAAGAAGGAATTAACCAGTGAATCATAAGACTTGTATTTTAAGATTCACAATTTTGTATAAAACTATTTTTTTTTTTGCAGTACTGGGGATTGAGCTCAGGGGCATTCTATCTCCGAGCTATACCCCCAGCCCTATTTTTTATTCTTTATTTTGAAATAGGGTCTCACTAAGTTACGGAGGGCCTCATTAGGTAGCTGAGGCTGGCCGCCTCGAGCCCGCATCCTCCAGTCTCAGCTTTCCAAATGCTGGGATTACAAACATGCCGCACCATGCCCGGCTTAAAAGTATTTTTTAAATAAACAAAATAAATGAGACTTTAGAGAGACTTTAAAAACACTAGAAACCCAGACTATGTTATGCAAATGTCCACTTAATGAATAATGTTTAGTGAGTATCTACTATAAAATGAGCAATCTGGCATTATAAAAATGAAAGAAAATTGCTTCTTGGCCTTTTGGCTAAGATTAAGTGTACAAATGAAAGAAAAATCTAAGACACATTTGCTATCTTTACAGTGTGTAAAGCATAGTTGAGTAAAATATAGTGTGTGTAATAAACTGATTCATTCCTTATGTTTTGTATTTAAAATATTTTTTACTACATTTATTATTGATGTTAAATATAACTAAACTATTGCTATAATTGTTATCTCTGTGGCCAAGTCTTTCTTCTCACTCAAAATATAAGGATCCAAATAGTGGGAATTGTTTTGCTATTCTGAAAAATAAATTGTCTTTCCTCAGGCAGCTTCCTTTATATCCAGATTTCAAACTGCTCTTAATGTTCTCGTTCTCATAATTTTACTCTCTTGTCTAGTGTGTCTCTGGGATTCAGAATCATTCCCCTAAGGACTACATCATTAGGAATGTTCTTTTATTCTTCCAAAACAATATACTGCCTAAGACACTAATTTTTTCTTTAATTGTTGGTTTCCATTTCCATTTTCCTTGCACAGATACTCTTTGTATAATTTTATCATCTTAAGAGTCACTAATGGCTCAGAGCTCAAGCTTGTAGTCAGGTTGGCCAGGATTTCATGTCACTAACTGTAGGGACCTTGGCATGTGTATAACTTCCCTGAAGCCCAATGCTCTCATCTCTAAATGAAGATAATGGTAGCACATGATAGAACATTTGCAAAAATAAAATAAGTAAATATACTGAAAGTAATAGAGAAGTGTATAGTGCACAGTAAGTACTCAGTGTGTCTTATCATCTGTAGTTCACCTGTACTACAGATCCAGGGACTGACATCTTCTACACTATGCTTCACTGAAATATGAGTACAGCATTAGTTTATCCCAGATCGTACGTGAAGAAAGCAAGTGACATATCCAAATCACACTGCAAATGTAAAATCAGGGACTCAAATTTGAGATTACAATTAAATGGCTGTGAACTTTTTCAAAGATATATCATACTTTTCTTATACAATTTTGAGAGTTCGTATACTATCATAATTTTTCTTATATCATTCATAGAGATAATTCCATATGTATGTAGGTATGTATGTATGTAATATATATATATATATATATATATATATATATATATATGCATGCCTTATGTTGACCTCTTCTGGAACTCTAATTTTATTTCAAATGTCTTCTTAATATTTCTACTTTTATGGTCTACTTGAGTATCAAGTATAATATATATTTAGAACCAACCTTTTATTCCCACTACCCATATTTGCTATTTCTCAATATCTTTTTTTTTTCTATTTGTATTATTCTGGTCCCAGTTCTGAGTTTTAAATTATGAAATCCTGGTGGGGCTGGAACTCATTTCAGTGTCAACCCTCAAAATATCTGAGATGCTGTATCTTAATAATCATCTTCACAACTTCACAATGTGGAAGGAATTGTTTACAGGGAAGGAAAGAGAGAGAGAGAGAGAGAGAGAGAGAGAGAGAGAGAGAGAGAGAGAGAGAGAGAGAGAACGAAGAAGAAGAAGAAGAAGAAGAAGAAGAAGAAGAAGAAGAGAGAAAGCGAGAATATGGATGAATACATGAATATGAATGAATGTACGCATGTGTGTGTTCTGAAAATGATGGTTTGAGGTTAGAAGGTAACCTCTCTCTATGAACAAATGAAATGAATTTAGCACCTTCTAAGTACTCTTAGTACTCCTAAAGCAAATGCCTTGCGATATTAATGTAAGAGTAAGAAATGTCATATTTCCACATATATGGGAGCTCAGCAAGTAGAAATTTAGGCATATAATATACTAAACCCCAGAGAATTTACGGAAAGGTTTTCCCATGAGTCATCTCATTTAATTCTCTGTTAACGTCTTTATGAACTATTATTAGCCGATTTTTCAGATCAGGAAACCAAAGTTCAAGGAGCCTTGTCAATAGCCATTACACAGCCATTAAAATAGTGCATAAAAAGGAAGCTTAATTAGGTGGAGGAAAATCACAAAGATTGCTACATGAGAAACAGTGACCTTAATCATTTAAAAATATTATGTGCAAATGTACAGACATTTTAAAAACTAGAAAGCACTATGTGAAACTTAATGGTGATGTCCTCTTGGAGGGGAGATTTCTGAAATTTTATTTTGGAGATCAGTATTTGTCATACACTGGCTGCTAAGAAAAGATGAAGGCAGGCTGGTAGATAGTGTGGAAGGTAGGACAGAAGGCAGTGGACAAAACTGTAGGTGGATGGATGGGAAGTGCCAAGGAGGGTCAGCAGCTACCTTCAAGAACAGACACAGGGAACTAGAGAACAAATGAAAAGATCGGGACACAGAGGGGGGAAGAATAACAATGTTCCGGTATTTTAAGAATGGCAAACAGAAAATAAGCCCATTTCTTCACAGTAAGCCATAAGCTCTGATGTTTAGCAAAGAGAAGAATCTAGATAGTATTTGTTCAAATAGCATGATGGCTTTCTTGTTAATATAATAGTCTACACTGAACTGCTCCTCCTGCCAATGGAAAATCTGCCTTGAACACATGATTCAAGCTTCCCATTGTCTTCAGTTGGTCCAGCTCACAATATATTTTTATTTTCATTTTTAAACTACCTTAACTTTTATCTAGTCAACTTTACCAAGATGCATTATATAGTGATTCTATGGCCATAAAAATATTATGGTATAATCCTATCCTTACAACTAGATTGCAAGCCCTTATCTATTAAAACTTTATCTTATTGTTGATGTCATTGCAAAAAGCTTTTGATGTCATGTGTTATGGGCAGATCTACTCAATAAGCACTTGTAAATTAATATATTAAATTTTAGAGACACACAAATTCTTCACAATCACTAAGTAGAAATGTTAGCAGGCATAAAACTAGATTAGGACCTTTGCAAATTATTTCTTTTTTTTTTTTTTTTTTTTTTTTTTTTTTTTTTTTTTTTTTTTTTTTTTTTTTTTTTTTGTGGTACTGGGGATTGAACTCAGGGGCATTCTACCTCCGAGCTACACCCCCAGCCCTATTTTTTATTCTTTGTTTTGAAACCGAGTCTCACTAAGTTGTGGAGTGCCTCACTAGGTAGCTGAGGCTGGCCGCGAACCCGGATCCTCCCGTCTCAGCCTCCCGAATGCTGGGATTACAAGCGTGCGCCACCATGCCCGGCTTGCAAATTATTTCAAAATAATAAATATGAATTTAAAATAAAATTCCATAATATTAAAATGTTAGAATGAATCAAGGAGATTTAAACTAATGTTTCCTTCAGTAACCATAATTCATTCCCTGTGTGCATATAATATTCCATTGTTATTAATTACACTTCGGATTATATGTAAACATATAAGTAATAGATCACTCTGACAATAAAAGGAACATATAGATAATTACGTGAATGTCTTAAATTACAGTGTGGGAGATATCACTACCTCTATTTCAAAATAACAAATATTTTTCAGTATTTCCCCTCAAAATGCCTTCTGTGCATCATGTGATTAGCTGTGCTCACCAGTATTTTCTATTTGTTGACATCTAATCCTTATAGTAATTTTTTCTGATTACTCCAGCTGTTAATATCTTTTAACTTTTAACTCTTAAACTCCTTAGTAATCATATTATCATGTTTGTCAAGTTATTTATGACATGGCATTTTATATAAATTATGGCTAGCATTTATTACCATAATAAATTATTTGTAAAAGGAAAGCATTTTTATACTAATATTAATGGGGTCAAAGTAGATTTGGTGCAAATTTTTAGACTTACACATAGCAAAACTTCTAAAGGACATCGGGAGGAACCATGGTCATGTTTTCCTATTTCTCATTGCATGTGTTCTATTTATCACTGCAGCCTGAGAGTCTTAGAATATACCATCTTATAATCATATAGTGTAATCATATAGTATAATCATATAGCATAACACTTTGATCTAAGTGCTTTAATTACCTAGCCAGAGAAAACATTCCCAGAAATTCGATTTTAACACATTAGTTGCCACAGATCAGCACAGTAGCAAACAGATAGCAGTCACTAGAGAATATGTGTTGTTCTTCATAATGTTGGTAATCATTTCAAAATATTTATGGTGGGTCTTTAAAAAATAACAAAATCTACTTCAGTGTACCTAAAAATGTCAATTTTTAAAACAAACATATCATTATTTAGACATATATTTGATTTAAAATTTTTAAAATTTCCCATATATGGAAAAAATAAGAAGTTATCTACATATCAGTACGTCTTGAAGTACATTTTGTGTTATGTAATAGTTGGGCACTACTGCCTACTACAAAAACTCAGAATTCCGAAAATATCAGAGAATTACATTTCTATGAAGTTCTACAAGATTATTCTTATGCTCATTCAATTTCAAGAATATATGTATATATATACATTTAAATATATATATATTTATAGGACATATATATAGGATATTTAAATATTTATACATATAAAAGTTCGTACTATTTGCTTCTTTGAAATAGCTTATGTGATACTAAAATGTGTAGAGTACTTCTTCTTTGTTTACTTTTTCTTTTCAGAATTTAAAAATTATATTTCAGAACGTAAGAATTATATTTTATTGCAGTCAAAATGCTATATTACAATGTATAGTAAAAACTATAAAGTGATAAGCATCAGATATATTTTTATTCTTTTTTTTTTTTTTTTTGCAGTACTGGGGATTGAACTCAGGGGCATTCTACCTCCGAGCTACACCCCCAACCCTATTTTTTATTCTTTATTTTGAAACCGAGCCTCACTAGGTAGCTGAGGCTGGCCGCGAACCCGGATCCTCTGGTCTCAGCCTCCCGAATGCTGGGATTACAAGCGTGCGCCACCACGCCCGGCTATATTTTTATTCTTAATATGATTTTTCTAGGAAATACACTTTCAGATATTGAATTTTACATTTCATCTTTTATGCTTTAGATTAGTATATTTACAAACTTGTCAAGCCATTTTTAACTTAAAAATTTGTATAGTCAATCCTCAGTATAAATTCACCTACATCAAAGCAAGGATGTTCACATGAAAATCTGAACCACATTTATGATTGTAAAATATCATATCCTCACAAAAATGTAGCCGAATGGATATTCTCTTTATGTTTTTAGGATAATTTATCTTTTAACAAATAACATATGCACTAAGAAGGTAGCCCTGTGCTCAGATTAAAAAGGTTATAGGAAATTAGGAACAGTCTGTTAGTAATTACTAAAAGAGCACTAACGTTGTTACAGTTATATTTTTCTTGTTTAAATATAGCATGCATAATGTTGTGTCATTACAGTGAAACAGCTACAAAATTAAAAATCATTCAAAAATACTATATTTAGGAAGTAATTAAAAATACAGAAAAATATCCTCTATTTTTCTGGACAGATGTTGGCATTTGGAAACACATTTTTAAAAAATGAATTGCTGTTACTTCTGTCACAAGGAGTCAAATAATTTCTGCTAACTTCCTGCTGTGACTGGTATTAATGCTTATAGCTAGTGTTTTTTTTTTTTTTTCTTGATGCTGAGGCAGTACAAAAGTGTAAATGATTAAAAGACTAATCGATACAATCTGCATAATCAATAGGATGTAGGATACTAGGCCCTTGCATTTTTTAGTCCACATGTATAAAGAGGAAGAGAGAAGAGAAAGAACACAAGAGCCTTGACCCTGGCTTTGCATATTTCAAATATATGTTACATAAAATGCCTCATGTGACCCGGATTCAATACTTTATTAAAATACTAAGTTCAAAAGTCAGATATACATATATATGTATAAAGTCAGATATATAAGTACATATATTCATAATATTTGATTTAGAACTTACTGTATAATATATAAGCTTATATATAAAGCTAAATATATATGAAGTTATATATATAAATAAAGTTAAATGAACAGATTTTGTAAAGGTCAATTAATATAACTTTGAGCCTTGAAGATATTTTCTAGAATAAATAATGTAAATTAATATAAGAATATAATACTGGTAAAGGCATGATTCCATCAATAGTGAGAAAATATTTATTTCAGTATACCACTACAAAATATTGGGTTGTTAAATTGTTTTGTAAATAACTTTAAAACTGATCATCTTTCTCATCGAACTTTGCTAAGACCACCCTAACTAGTTTACAATATGTCCTATTTATAATGTTTGAAGGAAAATCAAGAAAAACAAAGCATTTTGATAGAAATGATTGTTAACAATATTAATTAATAAGCAAAAGTTAACACTGGAAATAAGGGCTACTCGTGCCTCTGTGCATTCAATATATGGTGCAATGCTCATGAAGTTTGTTCTGTCCCCCAAATCCACAATATTGGGTGCCTAGTGCCTAAAACTACTCAATTTTCCACCATAGTCTTTAGTAAAATAAAAATGCCAGTAGACGTACCCTGGAGTCAGACATCCATATTTCAATGCAAGCATTTTTATAAATATATTTTCCAGTCTAGCAGCTATTTGAGAATATTCCTCTGAGGTAAAAGAAGAACAAACTAGGAAGGACTAGGGCAGGGAAAATGTTGCTTTTCGGCAAGGAATAGCACTAAAGGATTCTGTGAATTGTATTTCAAAAAAGGTTTCTGGGAATATTAATTTCCCTTACAAACTTGTTTCTTGAGGTCTTGTCCTCTATTTTCTAAAGGCCCTGTACCCTCTTGGAGAGCATAACATTACTGGGGGACAAAAAGATAGCTTGAATGTTTTTGTACTCCTGATACTTTTCTTGTATACATGGGAAGAAAGAGAGTTAGCAGGTGTCCTAGCTATTGGATATTACTAGTACACACAACTCCATATAGCCTAATTATTGTCTGCAAACTAAACAAGGATAGATTGATCCAAGACCAATGGACAAAAGGCTAGGCACTCTATAGTTCATCTAGAGTCAGACCATGTGTACTAGTTTTTATTCCCTTCAAAGTCTTAAAATCTGAATTCTTAAAAAAATTGTGTTGAAATAGGTTCAGCACAAAATACAAAGGGCAGACTGGACATTTTGTGACTACTTTACCTTAATACTAGAATTATCATCTTCTATTGCATACAAACAAAAACAGTTTCTCTTCTGTCTTTTCATAACAATTTGATTATGTAAAAGAGAAAGTCTTTCAATATAAACGAATCAGCAAACTACATACACATTATTATTAGAATCGGGGAGGTATAAGTTTGGCATGGTAGCACTTGCCTGTAATCCCAGTACTTGGGAGGCTGAAACAGGATTCCATGTTCAAGGCTAGTTTTAGCAACCTTGTGAGACCCTCAGCAGCTTAGCGAAACTCTGTTTCAAAATAAAAATAAATAAAATAGGGATGGGGGTCTAGCTGAGATGTAGAAGTTCCATGGGTTCAACCCTTAGTAACAACAACAACAACAACAAAAAGAACTGGGAGGTATCGTATATAGCATCTGTGGTTTGTCAGAAAGTTCAGAATTAACTAGTGAAAAATAAACAAAGAAATAAAGTATAGAAAGGAATATGTGGAAAAGTTACAGGCATTGAGAAAGAATATCTAAAAAATCTCTATACTCTTGAATATAGGCTGCCCACAGTGTTTTGAGAGTTTTCTGTAGATGGGTGACCCAAGGAAATGTGCATGCCAACTTATGCAATGGAAACCCTCTAGTAAAGTTGAAATGAAACATCCGCAGAAGTCCTGAAGGGCCTACTGTCCTACTTTTTGCTGTTTATCCTTAATGACAAAGGAGAAAGTTGAACATTTACTTTAAAAGTCCTACATTTTGAATTATAATGAAGAAAGTGAAATAAATCTGAGAAGAAAAAAGAAAGAATATTTTTTGAGGGGTGACAAATGATTTTGGGAGAGGTTTTCCATTTTAATGTGCTGTCTACATCACCAGTGATACATATTGTGTTAAGTGAATTCATTTTAAAAGATATTTTTAATGTTGGAAGAATGATAGGTTCATGGCAATAAAAGTCCTCAGGGTAAATATATACTGAAGGAGATGTTAATAAAAATCTTTGGACACTTGTGGTAGGAAGGAATCTATAAATTGTATTGTAGAAAAACTCTATTTGCAAACGTGACACCTACATTTGAATCTTGTTTTACAAAAGTAAAAAATATATATTTTATTCTTGTACTTCTAGCAGTAAGAAGGTACTTAGCAATGTATAGGTCTTCTAAAGCATATGTCAAATGCATTAATAAATATTTGAGTAAATATAATATTAAACAAATGAAGAGTCTTACAGAGATATGATTGTATTCATTTACTTTATTAAGTATTTACTACATAAGTATTCATTTACTTTATTAAGTATTTGTATTCATTTACTTTATTAAGTATTTTACTACTAAGTATTTTGGCCAATACTACACAGTGAATAAGACAAAAGAGTCCCTGTCCCATGTAATTTTCAATCTCAAAGATCACAGCATTATTACTGGACTTTCTTTCTGAAAGAATAAGATGAGATGAGGTAACATTTTGGAGACTCCACTGCCTTATTTCTAATCGAAGGTTTGATATCATCATGGATGTTTCTGCTAACTCTATGATCCCAAAATTACTATAAATTATGAGGATCAAGTGAACTACAAGATACAAAAGCCATTTTTTCTTCCTTCTCCATCAGCCCCAAGCTGATTAATTTAGAAAATGAATGAGTATGGAAATACATCAAGCAATGTGTGCTTGTATATGTTTGTATCACTTTCAATCTCACTATGATGCATAACTACAGTGTCTCAATAAAAGTATAAAAACTTCACTTACTATAGCTATGTTTCGTGTACAAAAACTGGAACCAAATCTATGGAGACTATGCACATATCATTGTTCTTAAAAGTAACTATAAATAAACAGTGCTTTTGGTAAAGCTCATTAAACTAATCTTAAACTATGTAAATTTAATTAAATATTACAATAAATGAATTTCTGCTTCATGTGTATGATCTAATTACATTAATTATTAATTATTGCATTGTTCTTTACCTTTTTGTCTTCTCTCTCTTAACTAAATTATGCATTCTATGAATGTGAAGTTCCTTTCTGATATCTCTTATTTAATATAGTGCATAACATTGTGCAAAGTACATAGTACGTAGTAAATAACTACTTATTGCAATGAATTTCCTCCTTGGCTATATATCTATGGTAATAAAGTAAATGAATAAAAAATTTATTGTGATAAATACAAAATGTTATATCTCTACGAAGGAATTACACTCAGGATTTATTTCCTTTCTATGTGATTTTTTTTCTGAATTTTCCAAATTATTTACAACAGAAATATATTACTTGTATATTTAGCAAAAACCATCCCATATAATATTTCAAGTAACTTCCTCATAGATACTCCGGGAATAGATAAAAGCAAGTGAAAAAATAACAGTACTAATAACCAAAAATTAATATGCATTAAAAATTTAGCAAGGGATTATAATATATGTTAAATATTTTAGTAAATGAAAAGGAAAACTGTAATGGCTATTTTTATAAACACTTAAAATATAATTCATATATTTCTACCATTTTAAAGATTTTTCTAGCCAGGTACCATGGTTCATGCCTGTAATCCCAGTACCTGGGATGCTGAGATAGGAGTATCACAGGTTTGAGGCCATCCTCGGAAATCCTTCCCCAACATAGTGAGACTTTCAGTGAGGCCTTCAGCAACTTAGTGAGACTCGATTTCAAAATAAAAATAAAAAGGGCTGGGGGTGTAATTCGGAGGCAGAATGTCCCTGGGTTCAATTCTCAGTACATTATGCATACATATATATACTATCTTAATTAACTCCATTAGCAAATAAAATTAAGAAAAGTGTGAACAATGTAGGTGGTTTCAAGTAATGAAATCAACAAGATAAGGCAAAAGTTGTCAGGTTCAAGGGCCAAATAAATTATTTTCATGAAAGTAATCACATAATGTACTGTAGATTAAGGAACTTCAACAAAATATTTTTATTGGTGCATTGTAATTATACATCAAAGTGAGCTTCAAAGTGATAACAACTTTTTGATAAATGTTTTCAGTTCCTTTTAGAAAAAGAAACACAAAATTTATTTTCACATTTAACACTCAGTTTCTCAATTGAATTGATTTTAAATAAACATTGATGTGATAGAACAGGATGTATTTCAATGCATTAGAAAAACTCATATTCAAAGTATAGTTGTCTATACATGAATATATATTCATTCTCATATCTCACTTTCCAAAGGTCATAATACATGCTCATATTAGTCTAAGGATGAGGTCCTCGAAGTGGCTGGATGCCACAATTCCACAGCTATGCAGACTCCCTGAGAGTCAACACTCATTTAACTCAGCACTTTTACCCCAAGAAAGGCACAAGATGGAGAAGGAAATGCTCAGAAAGATTTTAAGGGCAATGAAATAACCATCCCTGTGACCAAAGATGATGACTTTTTTTTTAATTCACTTAGCAACTTAGTTTTGCCCTATAATAGAGAAAATTAAAGTCAGTGCAATATGAAGTCCTGAAGGGCAACGGGGCTATCCGTGGCTCCTGTGTACTTTGTCCCACATACATAAAGTCTGAGAAGCTGAAATTTATCTATTATAAAAATGTATTATGTAGATAATAAATATGATTCAGATATATTGCAAGTATGAGTCTTGTTTAGAAACAGAGGATTTAACATATATAAGATTGATTGAAATGGCATTCATAATCACTTGAAATTTTTAAAAATAATTGCATATTGCAAAGTATAATAAAAATAACTTTGTGATAAATACTAATATATATATATATTTTTTTACAATCTGAGTTTCATAACAAATGTATCCAAAGGCTACAAGAGGTCATATTCCAAAATTTCTGCAGATGGTTCTCTACACCTGGTAGCTTTCTTAAACCAGAATGTAGCAGAAAATGCTAAGATCTGATTTATGAGGCAGAACTGGGCTCCAGCCACTGCTGGTCTATCAACTCCACTCCAGTTACTTGATAATATGAGGCACCATGGTGCCAGCCGTCGTTTCACGCTCAGTGAGCCTCACGGGGCTGGGAGAGCAGTCAATTTCTCCAAATGTCATCTTCTAAGTTACCACTTACATTCTTAAGCTGGTTCTATGGATGATAAGCAATTGGGTTTCCTATCATTAAAACTTAGGAAAACATACATAAACATTGCTGCACACTACTTATTACAATTATCTTTGTTAACAAAAAGATAATATGAAATGGCAACCTTACTTTATTTTTATTCTCAACCATCAAACATATTAGTAGACATTAGTTTGATGATGAGCTTTTGATTAAATGAAGTAAAAGTCATAGTGATTTGAAATGCATTTTTCTTCTTGTTCTTAGCGCTATAAGTATGAATATATTAATTTAACTTGAAAGAAAGGAAAGAAGGAAGGAAGGAAGAAAGGAAGGAAAGGAAACAGTAACTGTCATTTGGGACATGGTGATGTGAAACTATTGATATGTTGATTGAATTAAAAAGAGAACTGGATAAAATAACTGTTTTGAAATACACCATAAGCTTAGGATTGCCTAAAAGGAGGCATTGTGTATATTGAGACCATTTGCTAAGTTTTATCAACTATTCTTCTATTTTCTTTAATCTCTCTAGTTTAAATGGTCAGCATTGAATAAACTGAAATATCATTTAGTATTTTTTGGTATAAACATAGTTTGCAAAAATACTTTGTTGAGGGGTGATCAATCCAACAAAAATCAAATAAAGTAAATAGTATGTTATAGCATTTTGCAATATTATTTTACACAAATAAAAATATATGGATGCATGTTATTTAATATGTTAAATAAAACCAAGTAAAATATACATATAAACTTCTGAAACAATGAAAGATATAAAAATCACAGAAAAATAATATATTATATATGAAAATATGTTTATTCTCTTTGAAATAATAAATATCAAGATCTACATAAATTAGTATAATTTTTAATGGTCTTAAACTGCAATATGGTATAAGAAAGGTTGATGAAACAAAAGAGTAACAAAATGAGAAGTAAAAAAAATATATATTTATATATACTAAATAAGTAATTTTAAATTCAGTTATTTAAATTTAATTGGATACTTTTTCCTACTTAACATTTTTCTTTCAGTCAATGATGGCAAGTTAAAAGATCACTGTGAATAGATAAGTTAGTGGTCACTAAATATGAAAATAGGAGAAACCATTTTATAATATTTGCATTTTAAAATTCTCAATCACTTCAAAAACTGATTACAAAGATAATGTAGTTACATCTAGTAATCCATTAATAAAATTTAAGATTTTATTAGAATTTATTATTATGAATTTACTATTAAAAACTTGTTAGAATAATGAATGTAGCTCCTCATACACAGAAAACAGATTTTAGTTTAAAATTTTAAATATGAAAAAGAGAGAGCATCAGAGACAAAGGAAATCTCCAAGGAGAACTTCCTTTCCTCCTCTTTCTATGGGCATCAGCTGAAAGCTGATCAAGGCAATATTATTCCCAAAGGATTAATTTAGTTAATTCTGACTTTCCTCAGCAATCTAGTCCCAGAACCAGCTTTATACAGCTAATTGTATTTTTATATATGTAAAAATTAAGCCTAAATGTTTAGCCCAATGAAATAGCCAGCATTAAATAAAATCATAGATTATTTAAGGACATATTTAAGGAATCAATATGCAATTATGATCTAGCATAATTATTTAAATTAGTGACTGAAAATTGTTCTCAGATCATTACTAAACAGAGAACTTTAATATCATCTAAGAAATAATCAAAAATGCAAATAAATCTCGGCAATGATTCTATTCTAGTACAATTGCCAAAGAACCGAGCACAAAAACAGTGTCCCAATCTTGGCTTTACTGTTAACTAAATGTGTTAATATTGGACAGTCCTATTATGAACTTTAGCTTCCTTACCTGCAAAACAGAAATATTGATCACTATATTATAGTGTTTTTGTTAAGTCTTACAGGACATAAATTTACCATGTAAAATATCTTTGAACATAGCAGGTCATTTTCACTATAATTATGTATACAGACAATGTAAATCATATAATTTTGTTATTATTATAAAATAAAGAATTATAGCAAAAAATTAATGGCTGTCCTAATAAATGCTTTTGTGTTATCCTCTGAAATTTTAGAAAAAATAGGGAATCTTCTTGAAGCATGTGATTTATTTTATGTGAGTTTGTGTACGTTTAGATATCCAGCTCTATATCTTAGCTCTGACTTTTAGAATGATCCCTGATGTCATCCTGATTTATAATTTGATATTACCACTTCAGCTTCTTTTAAGCAGAAACTGAAAAATAAGTGGATAAAGGTTGTAGGGCAAACCCTGAACATTAAGTGGCATCAAATTCCAATAACAGAAAACCAAAAGTTGTCAGCATATTGGGTAGCCCCATATACTGCTGTCTAATGCAGTATTTCTCAGTGGGCTATTAAAAAAAGGGACAACATTCTTCATGGTGCACGTAACAGGTAATTATCTCCCCACCTTCCACAGCTGTCTAAATTCCTGGAATCTTTGAGTTTATTTCCTCACCATACTCACATAACAAAACACTTTTTGTGAATGTGATTATGTTTAGGTTCTTGAGATAGAGATATTAACCTGGATATAACAGGTGGGCTGAGTTTACTATACTGTATGGTAATAAATTTGTGTTATCTCAATCTATCAGGTTTGTGGTAATTTGTTACAGTGAAGTGAGGAACTAATATCATGCAAGACTGTGGGAAATCCTAATAGTTGACTATTATCTGATATTATCTAATGCCAGGAGTGTCCTCTTGTTATTGCCACAGCTGAAAGAGCTCTCTCATAGTTCCATGTTCCTTAGGTAATACAGTACTATCCCTCGCTAAGAACCACTGCATTAATGAACAGTGACTTTCTAATAATAATTGATAATAATACAATGAGATTCTAGATCAAGATTCAAATGTTTTGACAAATCTTAAAAAATCATCTTTGATGTATTTATGGACTGAATTCCTACTATAAATAAAATTACAAAATCAAAACTATTTCACACTATATTAATTATATCTTTCAATGATATGTGGCAAACAACACAGAGATGTTGACAATTCAGTTAAAAAATATGAACCAAGAATGCTGAAATTCAAACAAATTTTTCCCAGTTTCCTCCTTAAGTACACTTCTTAAAATCAAATATGAAAATGATAGTTTAAAAATTACTCATCATTCTTCACTAGTATGATAATTATAACAGAATTTAACATATATATGTATATATAGAAAGAGCTTCAAATTTTCAAAAATTTTAATTAACTTTAAGTTAATGTATCTCTTGGCACAACTGCCAAATTTACTAACGTTTCAAGATTTCAAGCTATCATTCACTGTAAAGGAAATCTAACGAGCTAAGCAAAAAAAAAAAAAAAAAATTAAAATGATATGGCATGCTTTGTTTCAAAAGTTGATATAAGTGAAATACTTTATGTGATAACCTACTTTAATATTTATTGTTTTAATTCTAAATAATAGATATATATTAGATATATATATCATAAAATACATATGATCTTCACTATTCATTGAAATAGGCAACATATTCTATTTTCTAAATAATTTATTCTCTATTAATCAGATAGAAAAAAGATAACCTCATAACCACTTTGTACTGAAAATAAATAGTGTACTTGATCTACACTTTGAAATATTCTTAATCAGCTTTGAGCAATAAATAGCTCAGAAAGGAAACACTGAAATTTTATTTATTGCAATGCTTATTATGCAGTCAGATGGTTTTCATCACAAAAGTCTAATACACTTTCATCTTCACAGAAAAAATATAAAATGTCCTTTGAAATCAAACAGACCTTCCAAAGACATCAGCCATTCCATTGTGAAAATATTACAGCTTTGTCACTTTCACCCAAGAGATTTCTGTCAGTCGCCAATCTGGTGTCACTATAGAATTACAGCTACAGTACACTATCAATGCCTGCTGTGTCCTTTGGGAAACAAAGCTTTGCTGGTTGAACTTTATGATTTAGTCCCAAAGGCAGAAGAACAAAGCTTTGAAAACAGACAGGACACATTCTTCTTCTAAAATTCTAAAGAGACAAGATAGGATCTATTTGCAATTTTTTGGAGTATTATGGATTAAATTGAATATTAAACAAATTTATGTGGCACGTAATTAGTATTAGCCGTCCTTTTGTGTTTGCTTCAACAAATTACATTGCTTTAGAATTTTCAAAAGTACCTGTGCATTTTTAATGTGCCTCTTTTTGCCTTCTGGAGCAATTACAAGCATCACAATGATTCCCTAGATTGAGATGCAAGAATAAAGGAATAGACCTTTCCCTCCTCCTGTTCTTGAAAGCATAGGCCCCAAGATCATTTCTTAAGGCTAACTGTGATATTTCAAATTTTGTGATAAAGTATTAAGTCAAAATCAATATAAATTAATTTCTGTTTTAAATGACTTTCTTCTATCATTTTACTATAGCATCAGTGAAACCTAAGTATAGAAACAGAGTTATCTGAGTGTAATGTAGGTTTTTCCAGGCAGAAGTTATTATATGTGCATTCTTCTATATCCAGGTAGCATATATTTTTGCATGGATCATAACATATTTTATTCCTCTGGATATGGTTGCATATCTATCTTGAATCCTGAATGAATGAATGAATGAATGAATGAATGAATTATAGATATTTTTTTTCTTTTCTATTATAATTTTTCCTAGATTTTGCTCAGTTATTTAAAAAATAGACTATCTTATTGGAAAATAGACTACCATATTTAATCATGACCTACAAAAGCAGTATTTTATTATATCATTAAAGGCTATACATTGTTTGTCAAGAAAAATAGAATATAATTATTTTTCTTATAGCTAGTTAAACAAATATGAAGAGATAATCAGCATAGGACTATTTGTTTCTATGAAGCTGAAATGCTTCCTCATTCTTATTCTTATTCGTTTCTTATTTACTTATTTTTGCTTCCTGAGATTGAACACAGGTGCATTCTAACCACAAGCTGCATCCTCAGTTCTTTTTATTTTTTTGTTTTGAAGCAAGGCCTCATTAAACTACTGAGGGTTTTGCTAAATTACTGAGGCTGGTCTCAAATCTGTGATCCTCCTGTCTCAGCCTCTCAACTACTGGAATAACAGGCATTTTCCACCATACCAGACTCCTTGATCCTTTGCTACTAGTGTTAAAGCTCAAAAATATGATAAAATGATTTTAAATGAAATATTTTGAATTAATGTACATTTGAGCAAGAAATTTCCTATTTAGAGATGAAAACAGAAGACAGTTTATGTTACAAAAACTATTTTCTTCTTAGTTTATAATAGACTGACTGTTTTGATCTATCTAAAATTATACATTTTATGACTACTTATTGCCACAACTTTAATCCTATATAAAGAAATGCAAAAATTAAACAATGTAATGTACACATTGCCTCAAAAAATTGAACATTTGTTTTCCTTGCTTCATTTGAATACTTGGCAAAGTCAAAGATGAATGTATTTTACTGATTACTTTCTTATTTTATGTTGTTCCATGACTAGACACTATAAGGTTTTTGGATTCAGAAGTTAAAAGTGTTTTTAAAGATTAAGATTTTGCTAATTTAGCAAAAATATACGTCGACACTATAATGAGAATTTTCAAAGGTACAATAAGGTGCCACATTTCTGGAGAACACCCAGTTTTTCCAAAGGCTTCAAAAATATCAGAAAGTAATCAATTTTTCAGAGCCTTGGAGAATTACACTCCGAGTTGATTGTGATCTCTGAGGTTTGCTTGAGGTGTTTTTCTCTATCTGTAGATCTAAGTAATGTATTGATTTGCAACTAATAAACATTGCCTCTGTGTGTGTGTGTGTGTGTGTGTGTGTGTGTGTGTTACTTTGGCACAGTAATAGAACTGCTTGAAAGGACTAGTGCTCTCCTATGTGGTATGGTTTGTATATGACATAAAGTTTTATGTGAACTAAATATATTTCCAAATCTGGCAAAATTCCTACCATTATGGAGATAAATTATTTTATAATAAGCAAATTCTGAGTAATTTAAAATCATGTATGTTTTAATGTACTTCAATAGCATAGTAGCAGAGATTAAGATAAAAATAAAAGGTGAATAATCTATACTGTCCTTTCCAACCTTGTAGCCACTAGCCACGTGTAGCCACTAGTCACTGGTCACTAAAATGTGGCCAGTGCTAGATATTTAAATACGTAGAATGAAAAAAAATCTTTTAAGTGCTTTATTCATTTACACATTATATAATCATACCTTGGATATATTGATTGAATAAATTATTTATTTAAAACATTTTAGAGCCGGGTGTGGTGGCGCACGCTTGTAATCCCAGCATTTGGGAGGCTAAGACTGGAGGATCCGGATTCGAGGCCAGTCTCAGCTACCTAGTGAGGCCCTCTGCAACTTAGTGAGACCCTGTTTCAAAATAAAGAATAAAAAATAGGGCTGGGGTATAGCTCGGAGGTAGAATGGCCCTGAGTTCAATCCCCAGTACTGCAAAAAAAAAAAAAAAAAAAAAAAGAACAAAACAACAAAAAAAAAACATTTTAGAACTTTTTAATGTGGTTGCTAAAGGCTTAAAATTTTATATGTGGTTGACATTATATTTCTATTGAAAAGCTCTGGTCTAAGCTTGAAAAATTGATAGAGCTCAATGGGAAAAGGACACCGGGACAGGATCAGCAATTTACTATCAAAGAAACAATAAACCAACAAACATAAAAAGCTACAGTTTGGAGCTTGCTGGACATTGATATGTGGTCATTCTATGGCTATCTTATGTGGACTTGTTTGTCTTTGTATTTGACTAATTGAATGGGCAAGTAGGAGATAGCATGAGACTGAGGAACAGGTACCAGTCACCACCCTCTGCTGCATGTTAAAGTTAATTTGAGAAAGTTTACTTTTATAGTATTCCCACCTGAGCCCTGTACCTACAGACTCTGATTTACATGCTCTGGGTCAGGACACTGAACCTTTTAAAAATACCTCCCTGTGTGATTCTATGGTATAAGGCTTGTGAAATACAGCTCACTAACAGGTTGTAGGATTGATAGACTTATATACAATCAAGAGGTGCAACTCCCAGCTTTACCCAGGCATGTGAGCAAGAGTGAGAGACCTGTGCTTCATCTCATATGCCAGTTCTGATTCCTTGAAGGCTATGTGGTTGAAGATTCAGAAGACACAACAAAACTTGCAGGAATAGAGTTATTCTGTGATCAATTAGCAATGTCTTCCAGTGGGAAATAGAGTGGTAAAAGTTAACTCTTTCAAGAATTTATCCTCCTGACCCACATATTCACTAATCTGATTTCTGGCTACTTTCACCCTCATTAATAACAGTTTCAAATTGAAAATAATTTATAGTTTACTCCCCACCCTTGATCCCACTCTAGGGCCCTTCGAAAGCCCTTACTGACTCCTTTCCTTTCTGTATGCATCAGCGGAAACTTTCCATTACTCCATATACTGCTAAAAATTATCTCCTTAGCAAATACTTTCCTAAGGAACCAATGGAAAGTAGCCATCCAGTCACTTGCTTATTTTTCACCAATTCAAGAATGTGCACTGCTTGTTACTAGAGATATTTACATTCTTTATTTACTTATTTGTATAGAGAACCTCCACAACCAGAGGTAAGGTTGATTTTTTTTTTTTTTTTTTTTGGTACTGTGGATTGAATTTAAGGGTATTCTACCTCTGGGCTACACCCCTAACCCTCTATATTTCTTATTTTTTAAAAACATTTGAAACAAGTTTTCACTATGTTGCTGAGGATGGCCTCAAACCTGAGATTCTCCTGTCTCAGCCTCCCTAGTACTGGGATTACAGATGTGTGCCACCACACACAGTTGAGGTTAATAAGTTTCTGATTCACTACTACTTGCCTCAGAAACTACTGGCACAGATAAAACACTGAATAAAGATTTATTGAATCAATGAATTAACAAATAAATAATATTTATTTAGATAATATTGGCTTTGAAGTTGAAAGCTTTATTCAGAAGGAGGATAACTTTAAAAAATACCTTCTCTGAAATAATGAAATTTGTGATGTATTTGAATTGTTCTAAAATGAATTATACTTCCTGGCAAAGAAAAAATCTTTAGAAGGGTTTACCCGATGTCAACCTCTAATTTATTGAGATCCTATGTGAGTATATTTACAGGCAAGCTGCAATGATTTCAGGTGCTGATTTTTACTTCTGGGATGATAAACCCAATATTTCTTCCAAAATGCTTGACTTTGAGCTACTTCACATATGATTAAATATTTTATCAGGAAAGGGGCTAAGGCAATAAAAAGATTAAATCCAAATTTGTCATTTTTGCATCTTCTTAGAAGTACAAATAAAATGTAATGAAAGATAATGCTAAAACTGGATAAAATTACAAATTTTATATTACATTAATCCTTATTATCATAATTGTTCAGTAGTTACTTCAATCACAACTTATTAAACTCCTACTAATTCTTTCTAAATCCTGGGAGTCTTTTGACTTCAAGTATAAAATAAAATTTGGAGTAAGTAACAGAGAGACAAATTTAATTTATTGGACTATGATTCTGAATTAAAATAGTTATTTCCAAATGTTTTGTCTATTTTCAAAATATCATCTCTTTTGATTAAAATAAGTTTCTATATTTAGAACTTTCATCTGGAAAAGACAAATTCATTCATGTTAATAAACTATAGTCCTAAATGAATCCTTCTCAGACTATTTTCTTTGGAACTGCTACATTTAAAGGAGATGAGGGAAACATTTGATGATTGATGACCAGAAGACTAATGAGTGGTTTGGGAAAATTTTTAGACTGGATCTGCACTGGAAATAAGGAACTATGGTACTAAAATGATTTTGATTATTGCAAAAAGTATTAATAGATTATAGGGGAAACATTTATAGGGTGATATCTTTTTTTTTTTTTTTTTGCAGTACTAGGGATTGAACTCAGGGGCATTCTACCTCCGAGCTATACCCCCAGCCCTATTTTTTTTTTTTTTTAATTCTTTATTTTGAAACCGAGTCTCACTAAGTTGCAGAGTGCCTCACTAGGTAGCTGAGGCTGGCTGCGAACCCAGATCCTCCGGTCTCAGCCTCCCAAATGCTGGGATTACAAGCATGCGCCAGCACACCCGGCTAGGGTGATATCTTAAATGTGAATATTGATATGAAAATCTGCGTGTACAAGGCAATACATCTAAAAATTTCTGTAGGTAAAATTCTGTTAATTCAAAGGCTCATGAATTTCTATATGCATTTTGGCATTGATGCAGCTTACCTATTTGTTGGACTCTTGGTTTAATCCCATATTTTTATGCTGTGCTCCTTTATTAACTCTTTAGTATGAGCCAAGGTGCTTAAAATAATCCTCAAGCTCTTTATTATATGGTCTTTCCGCTGCACTTAATGCCATCAGGCTGTTTCACTTCTGCAGAGGAAAGTGTTTTAAAGCCATAAAACATTTATTAATGCTGATAAATAATGATCACTAGAAATAAACAATAGTAGGGTTGTCTCCCAAACAGAGTCTGCCTGAATATAGTTGCAAAATAAAAGAGTAGGAGTGGACAAAATAAAAGTCCAATGGCATCAGAATCTGAGAGTAATAACTTAGAAACGATTACTTAAAAACACTGACGTATGTTGTTTCTTTTATTTTGAGCATCTTTGTAGATAATTAAAAACCAAATATATGCATTTGTATTATAGAAAGAGCTAGTCTTTCCATCTACATAATTAAGGGGGAGAAATAGTCAACACTGAGCTATCGGCCACATATTTTATTTTCTAATTCCATATATTTTTGAAAGGAGAAGCAAACAATTAGGGTTAATATAATAATTTTAGGGTTAATATAATAATTTTATTTTTAAAATAAATCCTTCTTCTATGCATGGTCTTTAACATCAGCGGTCTTGTGCACCTCAAATGTTTTTAAAGAAGTAATCAGGGACACTCTGGCTTGCTGGATTTCAACCTGGGAAAGTATCAGAGAGAATGCCTCACAGTAAAGCACTTTAATATGATAATTGAACTGCTGAATAAGATAAAGACATTATTGACTATGAGAAATTTCCCATTCAGTAGATAACTATGTTGGGTAAAAGACCACAGAGTTACAGAAAGAGGTAAAATTATTGTTATTTTTTCATGATAGAAGAAACAACATTGGAAGTATACTTTAGTCCATAGAGCAGAAATCATCAAACAGAACTGCTCCATTCTCCCCCAAAGAAACGTGAAATGTTTATGTTGAAAAAGATATTCTAAACATAAACATTTACACACAGTTCTCTTAAATAGTATTATGAAAAGGCAATCAAATTTATTTTATGAACTACTTGAAAGTGTAAAAAAATGTCAGATTAAAAAAATTTTCCTCGCAAAATGCCAAAATGCATTTTGAATTAAACACATTACCAATATAAACAACCACTTTTTTCACACCATAAAATTGGTGAGAACAACGTTGTTATAATATGTTTAAAAACTGTATCTTGGGAATTATATAGAGTACAGTGTTTGTGCAAGAAAATAAAAATGATGAGTTCAAGATCTCACAGAAAAATTTAGTTTAAATAAAATTGTACAATGATTTTAATAATAAACACAATTGGTAGATCATCTGATACATTTCCTTAATTAAACGGCCCATAGATCACCCTGCTGTGTTTTCTGTATTACTGAATGCACAGTCTGATTCTTATTCCCTCCTACTTTTTGTCCAAGGATTTCAGATATTGAATTGCTCTCTATGCCAGATCTCCTCAGTTCTAAGAATGGAAACTATAAATGACCTCTAACCTGAGGAAATTGAGAACCTAGGTTCTCATTTAAACAATAAGGAGGGTCTAGACTAAATAGTCTCTGAGTTCCTTTGATAAAGCACTGTTGCTTGATCTATTGATTGACTGATTGACATGATAATGGGGATTGAGCCCAGGGTCATTCTCTTTCTGAACTACACTTACAACCCTTTTTTATTTTATTTTATTGTTTTGAAATAGGGTCTCTAGGTTTCTGAGAGTCTTACTAAGTTCCTGAGGCTATTCTAGAACCTGTGATCCTTCTAACTCAGCCTTTGAAGTACTGGAATTACAGGCCTGGGCCACCCTGCCCTGCTTGCCTGATCTCTTATCAGTGGCAGACACTGCCTAAACCAATGTCCTAGGTCATTACAGTTTATTTCTTTCTCTGCACTAACACCCTTGCTCCTAAAACTCACTCATCATGGTATAGAAACAGCTTTGGTTTAAAAATTAAACAGATCTTAGTTTAACTCATGTCTTAGTGGCTTAGTAACTGTGATTCCTTGATCATAACTTTATATTCTCCATGCCTTAATTATTACCATTTAAAATGATTATGGGGTTACAATTAAATTATATATATATATATATATATGCATATATGGATGTATCTATATACATGGAAGTTTCTGTTGTTGACACATAGTAGAAATGCAAAATAAATACTTTTAATTGAACGGGCTCTCCCTTATTCAAGAAAATTTTATTCAAACCAGGGCTTACAGAGTGAGTCTCTTCCTAACAGTGAAATTTTAAGTGATAAACACTGACATGTGTATAAGGTATTTTTCTACAAGGTAAGTTTCATCAAATTTTTCCCATCATTCACCTTACCCACTAAGAAAGCTAAGTTGGCTATCTCATACTCTTTCGAACTATTAAAGTCCTTTATTTCTTGAGGTTTCCTCATTTAACAAATCCTTTCAGTAATCTTCTTGATCATACATACCTCTTGAAAACAACATTCAAGAGGGAAAATTAAAATTAACTGAGACTTATGACCATAGCAATGAAACATAATTTAGTGAAAATAAGTTAAATTCTTTGGCTTAGGCTGTAATGAGATTATTTTCCCAAAGTGGATTCTTAAAGAATCTTTTAAAAATGAACAGATAATTGAGAGAAAAAGTCTTAAGTAAAATATACATGTATATATGTCCCAATCTAATCATCACAACCTAATACCATATGGACAAGGTATATCTTTCTGCAGAATCACTCCAGAAATCAATAGAAGTTCATAGAAAACACTTTTTTAAATTTTCCTCATAAAAAAAGCATGATCATGGCTAAAATGAAATGCAGAAATGCTGTAAAGCATGTTCATTGCATTACATTTAATGTATCTTTTTTTTTTTCTTTTGAAACATACTTCTTCAATCAGGAAAAAAACTCAGATTTGATTCCTATTTTAAATCCCCAATAGCCTTAAGGATGTCATCATATCATGTTCCCCTAAAATTATAGCTAGAAATAACTCACAAAAGTCACTGACTGTGAGATTTTTCCATTTGCCTCTGACATTTCTATTGGTCCATTTTATGTTACAAACAAAAATCTCATCTTTATTTTTTTATGTCATATAGTACTAAAAAATCACACAACATTTATGGGCAATATACAGTAGTTTTTTTTTTTTTTTTCTTCCTTGATGAGTCTAATTTTGATTGAATTTGAATGCAAAAGACAGAAACTGGCTCAAGCTATTCTAGACATGGTAGAAATGCCTGTTAGTGCCCATGCCTCTGTGACAGCATAACTCTCTATTTATACATTTGCCTCTCTAAGAAGACTTGCTGAGTTTTCAGGTTCTGGCACTGTGCCAGGTGCATGTGGAATAATCACTAAATATTGGACTAATTACTAAATCGTTCTTTTTTGCTCCTTTGCACAAGTATAGAGGAGCAAAACTTGGATGTGTTGTCACCACTTAAATGCATAAGATTAAATTGAGAGTGGCAAAATATATTTATAGGAAACAGAAGGAATTTGACAAACCAAGAAGCCAGAATTAAATACCTTCCAAAGTAACACTAATCTGTTAGATTTGGCATTGGCTTTGATGTGAGAACCAACAGTCTGTGAGATTTCCTGTGATATATAACAACCACTGCTACTAGATATTGGGAGAAATTACATGTAATTCATTTTTATCATTTACCTGTTTTTTCAGTACCTTTTGCAGCTCCTGTGTACGCTCACTTGTTCCAGGGGTACAGTGTCAACAGGGTGTCCAAAGGCTTTCTCCCCCTAGGCATCCTAAGTTTGAAAATAATACTCACTTCCTCTAGTCTTACTCAAAATTTCTAGTGCCTAAGAGCCACTTATACCACAGTGATGGGATTCTGAATACCATACATGATAGGAAGAACTGGTTAAAAGATTAGCCAAAGTATTGGTCATGTAATAAAAATGATAGGATATTATATATTTTTGATAAATCACTACAAAGAAGCTTATAAAAATAATCACCTAAAATACCATAGGGGTAGGGTTTTTATTGCTATCATTTTTCTGAACTTCCTTTAAAGCAACTCTAAGGAGACACACACACACACACACACAACACACACACACATAAATATATTCTTTTAATTTTACAATATACTGCATAGTTTTTCATTTAGTAAATACAAATATTCAGCACTAATGATGGCTACATATCATTCTATTGTTGAATGTTACATGATCCACCTGAATAATTTTCTATGCCTTTTTATGTCATTCTAGATTATTTCCCTTTTTATTTCTAGCTATTGCAAACAATGCTGGAAATTAGGTTTATGCATATTTGTCTCTTCTATTTATCTACTATTAGTTGGTTCTCTCTTTAAAATACATTTTTAGTAAAGTTTTTTTATAACAAAGCATATCGTTTTTATGTTTTGATCAATATTAGGAAACTGCCCTGCAAAAAGACTATATGAGGACACTCTGATTGACAGTATATATGTGTCTATGTCTATTTCCTTGCACACTGGTCATGTCTGCACTTTTGTCATATTTTCAGTATTTGACAAAAGGCAAAAACTAAAGCATGAGTTTTGGAACTGCTATGTCAACTGTAAAAATCAGCATTTTATTACACTTGATGACAAGTGATGACTGTAAAACATCTTCTAAAGCTGTCACCATCCTTGACCCTCTCTCTGTCTCTAACTGTATCTTCCCTAAATGCATACTCCTCCACCTTTGTCCCTTACACTGGAGTCAGGGAGGCTATAAATCAAAGCTCAGAAATTCTGTTTTTCTTTAGCATCTATCAAAATAGAAATACAAGTTTCATATTTTATGTGCACTTCTATAGTTTCTAGTGAAGTTAAGTATATTAATATTGATCCTTTATGTTTCTGTTCTGAAGTTTTATATTTATTTCCCTAGGAGGATATTTATTTTAGGTTGTTAAGATCATTTTTCCACTGATGTTAAGTAACATTTTTATCACATATTAACTAACATTCCACCTATACATGGATATAATTATTTCTGGACTGTTTTTTCTATTATCATACTATTATAAATAGAACTTTACAATGAATTTTAATGTCTGCGAGGGCATAACTCCTCTTCTAATATTGCCCCATAGCCCTTCACTTGTTTTACTTATATTTTCAGAGATACTTTAAATAAAGGAACAAATTAAAAATTCTAATAGGATATTGTTTGAATTTACTTGAATGCATAGATTAATTTTTATAGAATTCCCATCTCTAACCTTTTAAACTTCATGAACATAACAGTAATGCTATTAATCAAAGTAGTTGAAGGAACAGTGTGGGATGATTTTCCAAATACTAATAGAATTATGTCTTTTACCAATCATGAAAACTCTGTAAATGTATTTTTATTATTATTTTGCAGATGAAGAAAGTGGTGCACATAAAACTTGGATAACTTAACAAGCAAATATTAAGTCAGCATTCCATGAAAGTACATTGAAAAGATAGCCCCTATCCCAGGAATTCTGCAATTTAGGTATTTTCCTCCACTAAAACCTTACTGTTTTAAAGCTATAAATTTTTCTTCATCTGTTGAGGTCATATTTACACATTTTTATTTCAACTATAGTTTTTAATTATTATAATTCTTATTATATTACCAAAGTGTTGGTACTCTGAATACTATCAATTATTTAATACATTAAATGCTCCTCATTTCTAATCATATTTTGGTAAAGTTAGGTTTTCTGCAATTACTAACATATATAAACAATAACATGACCTTCTTATTTCCAATTTGTACTTTTCTAGGTTCTTTTTATTATCTAATTCCCTCTGCTAACAATTCTATAACAATCTAAGTGCCTTATTAGAAATGGACATTAGAATTCACTAAATGTCTTTTTTTCAAAATGGTCACAGGGAATTTTCCAATTTTAGTGCCGATGTCACACTGATTTATTATATTAATTAGGAAAAAAATCTCCTTCCTAATTTTCAGAAGTTAAAATAGCAGAGGGCTATTGACTACTGAAAAAGTTTAAGAATAAATCTTTCTACTTATAATACTGCTTAAGATATCTAAAAAAACAATGTTCCCTGAGGTAATTTTCACCACTTATTGACACAATTTTAACTTATAGTCCCTAAAATACTACCGATTTGATGCAGATTTCCCTTCAGTCATTCCTAATTCCATGTGTTTATATATTATTTTTCACATTTTTGATCATTCATAGCTTCTTTTATTCATTGATTTCAATTTATTTTCAATTTCTGTTACTTGTAATTCATTACTCTTTTACTTATATTTAATTTTCAGGTCTTTTTAAATAGTTTATTTTATTCATATTCAGTAATTAAATATATTTAAGATATGAAGTTTCTTTTGTTCAGTTTTCTGTAAACACACATATATTTTCATATGCAATATTTTTACTGCTATTTTATAAATAGTCTGCAATTGTAATTTCTTATTTAATTGTTACTTATCTCTGAATTTTTAGATTATTTTTAAACTAGAGAATAGTCTATTATTACAAAATTTTAATAATTTACTGAGTTTTTGTGGGTTGTGTGGCTAAATACATGTAACATACATAAGATGTACAGGTTCCTTATTAATAAACGTGTTTTCTTTGCTTGCTTGTATAGTACAAAGTTTACTCTTCATTTATTGATTGAGTGATATTTATTCATTATATCAGTACAAGCATCCTTGCCATAATTTAGTTCTGATGTATTAATCTTTATAAACCATATAAAGTTTGCTAAACTCAACTACAATGAGCTTTTCTTATGTTTTTGTGTATTTAGTGACTTTGTGTTACCTGTTTTAATTCTGTTATAATTAAAATTATAGGGAAATTGATATTTTTGTTTTGGTTTTATGGGAAAATTTTCAGAGGATAATCAAACATTCTTCCTTGTCTTCTCCATTTACTTTAGAATGCTATACATGAAATTTTGTATTTTGTGTCCACATACAATCTGTACCCATTCAAAAATGTCCAAGAGAGCAAAAATATTTTAAGCTAGAAATCACATATTGTGATGTGCAGGATATGTTTTGAATTAATGTGAACATTTTACAATAATACTGTGCTTGGGATTTACAATACTTAGTGATATATCAGAGTATATAAAACTGAGTGCTCATGTTTTATTATTTCAATCATGAAAGGAGGAGTCTGAGAACTAATTTATACTTAATTTTCTTATTTTATAGCATTATAATTTCAAAAGGTATATGACTAATGTCAGCTTCCAACATTTTTATGCAAACCACTATTTAACTATTTTGCTACTTAGAGGATATTAAAGTTCACTAAACATAATATATACATGTTAGTTTGTTATCTCCAAATTTAAATAACTGCATCTATTTATCTTTATCTATCTTTTGACAAAGAATGAGGAGAGAATTAAAATAACCTACTTCATATAAAAAAATTGTGCCAGAGTTGTATTGTTCTATACAATAATGTATAAATGGTTGTGTAATTTAATCTAATTTAATGTGTGTGTGTGTGTGTGTGTGTGTGTGTGTGTGTGTGTGTGTGTGCATGTACGCATTACTGGAGATTGAACCCAGGAGCACTTTACCACTGGGCTACATCTCCAGCCCTATTTACTTTTTTTTAATTTTGAGACAGGGTCTCCCTAAGTTGCACAGTCTGGCCTTGAAATTATCCTCCTCCTGTCTCAGATTCCCCAGTAGCTGAAATTACAGGCATGAGCCACCATGCAAGGATATTTTATATTTAATTAGTGCTGACTTTGAACACTACCAGTACTGTCCAAAGTCACAGCTACTTTGAAGTAGAGAATAGTCTTATCATCACAGAGACATCTTTTGGACAACATGACTGGCAGGTGTTAATAATAAACAATTTGTATTATTCTTTTCAGATGCACAACTGAAGTTCAGGGAAAATAAACAACAGATTTGCTCAAAATATTAGTAATTGATGACCTAAAAACTTTAACTCTGTTTTCTTTGATTTTAACACACTTTTACTGGTGTATTTGAATTACACATCATAATGAGGTTCAGAATGACAGAAACACACATTCACATAGCACCTGGTTTGTTTCCCTCCAGATCCCACCCCACTCCCTCCTCTTCCCTGTACATAGTATTGGTATCGATTACTTCATATATGTACAGAACATTATTTTCTCCTCCCCGCTTCTGCTTCCTCTGCGTCCCCTCCCCCCTTCTCCCCTCTGCACTTCTTTTGCCTTCTCCATTGTAAAATGCAGAATAGACTGGAGTAAAGAAACCTTAACATCAGGAAGAACTGATGGAAGTTCCTGCCCCAAGCATAACACTTATCCCCCGAACATTTAGCCTTGCTCATTCTAGATTCCTTGTCTTACATTAGATTCTCTGAATTTCATTTAAAATTTTTACTAGTTCATACATTTTTCAGTTGGTTCCATCTTGTGACTCAGGTTTCACCATTACCTGTTATCGCTCACAAAGATTTAGCAACTGTGCCAGTCAGTATATTTATATTTCATACCACCTATTGGGACAACTTTTGCAGGTTACCTAGTCTCGACAGTGTGTCTAAACCTAACTCTTTCAGGTCTATCACGGTTGCCCTTTTCTACTGTCGTGGACTAATATAGTGCCCCCTCAAAATGATATGCTTGAATCCTAATCTCCAGTACCTATGAATAAGACCTTATTTGGAAAAAGAGATCTTTGCAGATGCAAATAAATTAGGCATGTGAAGCTGAGCTCCTCTCGGATTTAGAAAGAGCACTAAATGCCATGACCCATGTTCTAATAAGAGTAAGGAGAGGGAAATTTGACACAGCAGTCACAGAGGAGGAAACAGAAGAGAAAGGCAAAGAAAGGTAAGTAAGGCAGAGAGACTGGATTGAGGCCTGAACGAGCTGAGGAACAACACGGATCCAGGACAGAGTGGTGGAACTGATTCCATCTCAGGGTTTCAAGAAAGTATCAAATTGCCACCACCTTGATTTTGGACTTCTGACTTCAAAGACTGCAAGAGAATAAATTTCTGTTCTTTTAAGCTGCCCCGTTTGTGTAATTTGCTGCTGCTGCTGCTGCTGCCTGAGCAAACTAATAAAGCCATCATCCCTGCCATTGCTCTGCAGTTCTTCTTCTGTGCTTTGATCTCCATGAAAGCAGTTGCTTTTCCTCCCACATCTCCTGAAGACGCAATCAAGAATTTCTGGTGATTAACTTCTCAATTAACTAAAACAAGGAAGTGAAGTCTGAGTGAACACCTGACAAAAAATGTCAAAAATACCTGAACGTTAGGTTACAGGAAAATGACTCAGCCTTTTAAAATTAGGCTGACTGGCAGGGTGTAGAGCAACACTGCTTAGTTGTTAAAGTTGTTTTGTGTGTATGTGGTACTAGGTATTGAACCCAGAGGCAGTCAACCTTTGAGCTATACTCACAGCCTGATTTTATTTCTTATTTGGAAACAGGGTCTCATTAGGTTGATGAGAGTCCCACTACTTGCTGAGGCTATCCTCAAACCTGTGATCCTTCTATCTCAGCCTCCCAAGTACTGGTATTACAAGCGTGCACCACCATGCCTGGCTAGTTGTTAAAATTTTGAATGAGCTTAGGTAACAGAAACCTAAGGAGATTAAACGACCTAAGATGTGTGAAAGTGGACCGTTGATCCAACAATGCCATAAGTAGAGTGGAACCCAGGGCTACTGAGGAATGAAGGGATGCCTGATTTAATATGGCATATACACAATGCTGTGCAAATAAATTAACATCCTGTATTATTATGAGAAAAAGACAATGTAAAAACTTAACATTTTCTTATTTTAGATCACTGAGTCAAAAATTATTTTAGAAATTCTTACCTTGTATTTCTCTAGCATCTACCAAAACTGATTTTAATAATTTTTCATATTATAAAGCTTTTAAAACTCCTTTCATTTTTTTTTTTTCTGGTACTGGGGATTGAACTCAGGGGCATTCTACCTCCGAGCTATACCCCCAGCCCTATATTTTTAATTCTTTATTTTGAAACCGAGTCTCACTAAGTTGCAGAGTGCCTCACTAGGTAGCTGAGGCTGGCCACGAATCCGGATCCTCCGGTCTCAGCCTTCCGAATGCTGGGATTACAAGCATGCGCCACCATGCCCAGCTAAAAGTCGTTTCATTCTAAATACACTCCATGTAGAAACACTCTCACAAAATCCAACATTATGATGATCTTTGTTCGTTTGTTTTTTGTCCTGGAGATTGAACCCAGGGGCATTCTACACTTTCAGCCCTTTTTTTCATTATTATTATTATTATTATTATTATTATTATTAATTTTAAATAAAAGTCTCTCTAAGTTGCTGAGCGTCTTTCTAAGTTGCTGAGCATCTTTCTAAGTTGCTGAGGCTGGTCTTGAATCTGTGGTCCTCCTGTCTCTAACTCCCAAGTACTGGGATTGCAGGTGTCTGCCACCATGCTCAGTTAACATTGTCCTTTAATTTGTACCCAAATCCCTACTTCTGTGAAACTGCAGCTTGTTTCCTCCTGAGGTCTAGTGATGAGAAATATTTAGTTTTTCCCATGATCAAGTTAACCTGGGTGCTCACTATAAGTGACAATGTGGATAATCAAGACAAAGGACAAAATGCTGCTCATGAATGCCAGGAGAAGAGGAGTAGCCATAGTATGTAAGGGTAAGCATAGAAAGTGTTCAAAAGAACAGGTAGGGAGAAAGCAACCTATCTTCTGGCAGAGTACAGAAGGGTTGGGTCATCCAGGTGTGTGACTTTAGAGCTGATTAACATCCTAGCCAACAAACTAAACTTCTACTTATAGAGGACTTAGAGGCTTAAATAGGGAAACATATATAATGTTGAAATGTATATTGATATATAAATAATTTTAGTGGTAGCACACAATTTTCTTTTAGAGGAGATGAAGAATAAAAATGCATTCAATTCTAGGAAAGGAAGCCAAGGGGTTAAAGAGAAAAATAACTGTAATTTTGAAAGCACAGTTCATCTTTTGCTGGCAAAAACACAGAATATTTGGGCATGTTGAGAAGAAAACGGTCAGAAGGCATTTAGGCCTTAACCATTTAATATACAAAATAATCTGTTATCATTTGTGTTTACTTTTCAATAAATGTGATATTTGTAAAAGGTAGATGACTCAAAGGAAATGGCCTTTTATAGTCAGTTTTGTCTAATTTGAATTTATGCCATCCGGTAGTGCTAGGTTTTATTCCTTAAAAACATGGGGAGGCCAGGAGTGGTGATGCACACTTGTAATCCCAGTACTTGGGAGGCTGGGATAGGAGGATTGCAGGTTCACAGCCAGCCTCAGCAATTTAAGGAAGTCTTGTGAGACACTGTTTCAAAATTAAAACTAAAATAGGACTGAGCATGTAGCTCAGAGGTAGAATGTCCCTGGGTTCAATCCCTAGTAATACCAAACAAAAAATACAAACACCTGTATGCCTGCTTGTTTGTATAACTTTGAGTCTCACTGTGATAGATAATTACAATGCATCGATAAATGCAAAAAAATAATAATAATAACATATTCAATGAAGAAAATACTGAAAAAAGAACAGAATCTCTGACTAAATATTAAGCACAAAAGTCAAGTATGCCTAGAATCTTTCATAAAATACCAATCCCCTCTTACCTGAGACTTCTACCATGCACACTGGAACTTCCCACTGCTTGCTGACTCTATAAGAGAATAGCAGACAATCAGAATTATTACAATTATTACACTGTGTTTGATAGGAAATTTGTTGAAATTTGTCTGCTGCTGAATTTTTGTCTAAACTTTCTTTTCTTTTTTCTTTTTTTAGTACTGAGTATTGAACCCAGGAACATTCTACCTTGGAGCTAGCTATACCCCCAGCCCTGTATTTTGTTATTTTTTTGAAACAGAGTCTCACTAAGTTGCAGAGGGCCTCATTAAGTAGCTGAGGCTGACCACAAACCCAGATCCTCCAGTCTTAACCTCCCAAGTACTAAGATTACCAGCTTGCACCACCATGTCTGGTTTGTATTAAACTTTATGCTCTGCATTGGATTCATCTTTATACAACTAATTTATTTTTATTTATTTATTTATTTTTTGTGGTACTGGGGATTGAACCCAGGGGCATTCTACCTTTGAGCTACATCCCCAGTCCTATTTTTTATTCTTTATTTTGAAACAGGGTTTCAATAAGTTGTGGAGGGCCTTACTAAGTAGCTGAGGCTGGCTGCAAACCCAGATCTTCTTGTCTCAGCCTCCCAAATACTGGGATTACAAGCGTGTGCCACCACGCTCAGCTATACAACTAATTTAAACATATACTTTTATAAAGCAAGAAAACCCTTTAAAAGCAAGAAAAATATTTAAAAAGCAAAAGCTTTAAGAGAGATACAACACAAAAATTTCAAAGACTTGAAGGCAGAGAAGCACTGGAAATAGAAAGTTTATTTTTGAGAATCTGTCCTTACATATTGCTTCAGATAGGGCACCAAAGAGACTGGAATTAGGGCAATAAAAAAGAGCAAATCTAAGCTGTAACTTCATTCATGTACTAAGTGTCTTTAAATTTTATTTAATTTAGGGAAGCATCCAAACATAAAGAAAATGCTCCCTGCCCCCTGAGAAATAAAGTGATTGGATCAAAATATTTTTTGCAAGTTAATATTTTATTTTAACTCTACTTTCTCTTATAATAAAGATGGTAGACAGTGTAGTGAAGTTTCAAAGAGTTTGAATGTCTAAAAAGATGTTTATTCTGCCATTGTTCCTGCTTAGTAGCTTGGCTACATATGAATGGAAGAATGAAAATCCTTTTCACAAGGAATTTGAAGATGATATTCCCTTTATTTCTAGTTTCTAGGGTTGCCTTACGATATGTTATTCTTCTCTATTTTTTTTTAATTGAGTAGCAAAATAGTGACACATATTTAATTATATTTAGATGCATAATTTAGTATACTCGAATATTAGTTTATAATATGCCTTGATAAAATACAAAGTTGTGCAAGAATCAATATACATGTGTTTACATACAGAGACACACACATACCTATTATGTCTGTAGTGAAAATAAGATGAAATACCATAGAGAAATAACTATAGACAGACATGACACTGTCAGGAAGGAAATTCGTTGCACAGGAAAACTAAATGAATGTTAACTTGTACAGTAATTTGAGCTTCAGTCTAGATAATTGGCTCTGTTATTAAATATTACTTCAAGAAAATTGAACAACAAAAAAAATATTGCAGCTTTGCAACTTGCCATCAAGTAATTTAATGCTGAGAATTCATGGAAATATATAGTTTTTATTACTATACACTATATATTTTTTCCAAAATCAGAAGTAGAGTTACAGTGATATATGATCAGGTTTGACAATGTTCTCTAAATATTTGTTAGAAATTTCTTAGTTTATAGATGAAGAAAATGAAAGTAAGATATTAATAACGCACCCTAGATCATAGCTCTGCATGAAGGCCAAAGCTCAGATTATCACAGCATTCAGTGTTATTTCTATGATAGTAAAATACTAATTTTTTTTTTTAACCAATGTTCACTTAAGAGTAAACTACAAGCCGGGCGTGGTGGCGCACCCTTGTAATCCCAGCATTCGGGAGGCTGAGACCGGAGGATCCGGGTTCAAGGCCAGCCTCAGCTACCTAGTGAGGCACTCTGCAACTTAGTGAGACCGGTTTCAAAATAAAGAATAAAAAATAGGGCTAGGGGTGTAGCTCGGAGGTAGAATGCCCCTGAGTTCAATCCCTAGTACCGAAAAAAAAGAGTAAACTACAACAATATGGAGGTCCCAATTATTGATGAAAATGCTTATGAAAGATATCACATTATGTTACTTTTGTTAAAAGTAAAAAAATATCCAATACCCTATGATGTAGGAATTTTGCTTTTGAGAATTTATCCTAAGTTAATATTTTTGAGTGTCAACAAAAACATGAACAACAATAAAACTGTTCATTTACCTTCCTTTCTGACATGAACTTGTTATTTGGAATATACAACCAAAAGAGACTGTTAAATTACTTCTACTAAATCTGTACAATAAAATGACATGCGGCCAGGAAAATGAGGATGTGACAAAAGATAGCTTTTGATTTTTGATTTTTAAAAACTTTATGCAAAATATTATGATAAATATTCTATAGTAAAGATATATACAATATATATCATGCCATTTATATTTATCTTCTTCAACTGCATGTTTTGCATTGTATTTTATATTTTAATCTGTATTTTAATATACTATTACACTTAAGAATGATTTCAGATATCAAAAGAAAAATGTTGAAAGTAATATAAAATGTGACTTAATCATATTTTATAATAGAATACTGAGTAGTGGTTATAGTGGATGAATGAGTCTTAAATGTATAAATAAAGAAAAGAATCTTTAAAACATTGTGAAAATAAAAGAGAAATTATAAAAAAGATAATTGGCGAATGCATGATGAATTTTTAAGAATTGACTTCTCTCCTTAATTAGTCTTAAAATCTCATTAAAATTAAGTTTTATTTTGGTTATAGTTTTCATCTTGAATTTTGGTGCTATGAGGTTAAACAATTAGAATCCTCAATAAATGTCAATTGCTGTTTTAGTAGCATTTTCATTCTGATGATGTTATTTATCTCAACTTTTATTTACCCTTTTTTTATTCCCTCAGTAATTTTGTATTCCTTGTTTTCATGAGACTTTAATGAATGGTAGTGATAAGGAAAAGGAGAAAGCATTCTTGTGCTCTATGTTTTGTCATTGTATTCTTTGAAGGAAAAGTTCTTATTGGTGGCAGTAGGGCTTCTCTGAGTATTATAGATGAACAGGTCTCAGGAGTGGCTCAATTTTAGTGACTTTGGTCTTTGATTTGCAATATGTGTCCACATGCAGAGCTAATTAGATATGGAGATCATAATTCACACTAACATTCACAAATAAATGAAATGTGTAAACTAATACGCCAATTTACTAATTTGGAATAAAAAGTTAACAGTTCAGAGCTTGAATTGTGCAGAAACAACCAAGCACCTTCCTTCCCTAAAGAAAACATGCAAGAGTTAACACATTAAACATTACCTGTAAGTTGCTTGGTGCTTTTATTTACATGCTATACCCCTAATGCCACTGATGGCCATACAAGTCTGCAGTATAAAGCATCAGAAAGCTGGCATTCACTTTCTTGCTTGGCCCGCACCCCTGTATGAATACTATCAAACTTTGCCTTTGGGATTCTGGTTTTGTTTGTATGTTTTCTATACACATTAGAAACATTTGCCTCATGGATATTGTTACCACTGTCAATATGATTAGAGGTGCCGCCTTGGGAACGTAATCTGTTCTTTTTGGTAGCGGTTCTTTTTGTATAGATTTAGTTTCATATTGTAAAGTGTCTTCTAAGTACATTATTTCTTGATCTTTTTTTCTTTTTTTTTAATCTTGAGACTTTTGAGATGTCTCTATACTTTTATGTACAAGCACATTTTATTCCTGATGTCATCTTAGAAAAGATATTTACCAAAAGGTTTTGTGCATTCATGTTTTAAACAAAAGTGAAAATTTTCTGATATTGTTCAAAGAAAAAATATTTTAAAATAAGACTGCCAGCATATGATTAACTAGAACATCAGAAATAATTTTAAATAGATATATCAGTTGCAGCTCTTTAAAATATATTTCATAACTAGCAAAGCTATTGTCCTTTAAGTTATTAACCCCAGTTTTGCCAAAAAAAATTAAAAATTAGTTTTCTATAATATCATTTGAGAAGTAAAAGGCCAGCCTAAGGAAAAAAAAGTGTTGCAAATATTTTGCAGTTTAATTTTAAATATTTCTAATAAAATGAAAGTGAAATGTCCAAGTTCCAGAAGTAGGAATAGCAAAAATCTTTATTATTTAACTACACTTATAACCTAGATTTTTATAAATCACATTGTCTAGTATTTAAAACAAATAGGGCAATAAATAGATGATCCTCTGTATGTACAAATAATAAAAAAAAACTGATTTGAGGGTGAATTCTGTTTTAAAGGCACCCTGTGGTTACTTTTTTCTTTCAAAAGTATATTATTTTGTTTAACTTGCAATGTTAGTAAATGTAATCTTTATTTAAATATATCAAAACTAATTTTAAGTGTTGTCATATCAAATTTTAAAACAGACAAAATTAGAAAGTATCAATGTTATATAAAATATGGGTTATATGATTTAAAAAAAAAGTTAGAAATCATTCTATGTAATATTATTAGCATGACAATTTAGACATAAAGCTTCTAAATCAATAAGAGGGATTTGAAAACTCAATACTATTATTAGCATTTTTTTCTTCACTGCATTTTTAAGCTATTTTTCTTTCAAAATTTGTAATAGCAAATATTGAGATGTCTAACTTTTATGCAATTTGGATTAGGTCAAAACACAAGCTTTTCCTTTTCCTGTAATTTATTTTCATGTATATATTCCAATCATTTAATTTCAGTTCTCTTCTTTTTTCAAGTCAAGTATTATTAACATTTTAATGTCAAACATTAATGAGAAATATAACTTTATTTAAAATGCTATTAATTTCTTAAAGGTACAATAGATATAAACATAATCACTGACTTACATTTGTATTAAAATTTATAAATTTTGAGTTTTAATCCTATAGTTTCCAATTAATTTTGAAGCAATGAGTATCAAATTTGATTTATTAAAATAATTTTAGAAAATGTATTTCAAGACTTAATGTTATGTTTATTCATTTTAATAAAAGAAAAAATAAGTTGACAATAACTAAAAACGTCAATGTTATGTTGAAAATAATAAGAAAAAAAATTAAGTTCTACTTAAAACTATTGTGAAAAGTATGAATAAGTACCTTTAAGAAAATAGTTATAGGACTTATAATTTAGGAAAGACCTAGAACTTAAATGACACATACACAATATAAGTCTAAATTTTTAAATTCTATGTCTATATGTAGCACTTAATAATATAAGATATTTTAGTGTATTTAATTTGATCATAAAAGAAACATATTTTGCATACAAAGTTGTTACATGTCACATAAAATTAAATAACTAAATGTGTAAGACAATGAGAACAAACTGTTTCCCATCACAAAATGAATATTCTATAGTTAGTAACACCTTAAATTATCATGCACCTATTTGATCTTAAAACAAATTGTGAGTGTACTGATTTTTTATTTGATGATAAGAAGAAATCAAAGATAGGAAGATCTTAATATTTATTGAGCACTCAATTTGACATTATGCTTTTAACAATTTTTATCAAGCTATGGTTGCTTTTAAAATCTAGGTAAATACCACTTCAGGAAAAATGCTTAGGGACGGAAGGTAAATTGGCATGTTTATTGTTAATATCATAACTGCTTAACCTTTAAGTCTATGTTCAACAAGATACTATTATCCTCTCAGGATATTCTATTCTACTGATAGTACACAGTAATTAACAGAGAAAATTAAAACACACGCACAGGAAGCACATTTATCATTTCTAGTTGTCAAATTTGCTGAAATATGATGTTGTTTATTTATTTGGGCTGTGATTCATTTCGTATGTAACCACAACTTAAACCTAAGAATATCTCTCCCAAAATCGAATTGATTCCTAAAAACTACACCATCAACTTCTTCTTAGATTTAGTAGACTGGTAAAAATTAGTCCATGATTATGTTACTATATAACTGCAAAAATATATTTTTAAAAATGGTATAATGTGAATAGATCTTTTCTGCTTTAGTTAAAATGTAATGAGTTGAGTGAGGTATTGGACAAAAGAATACTAAGTATCCATGCAATCCATTAATGAATTAATATCTGTAATCATGATTCATTCTCATTAAATGTGTCTAGATCTTTTGTAATGTATGAATCAAGTTTATGTAGAAATCTGGCGATAGGTACCAGAGAATAAACACTCATGATTTAAGATGTCCTTTTTGCCTTTCTCCCATTGTCACATAAGCAAGACTGGCAAATAGATGCTTTCTGATCTTAATGCCTACGAGCACTAGTTTAGTGAGTCTTAGAACCAGAGCAGTGATTTTTAAATTGTTTACTTTCTACTTGTTCTAAATCTGATGCTAGCATCAAAAATATCTGTCTTACAATAATGATAACCTTTATTGCAAAAGCCTAGTAAGCAAGTTCCTGAATATGCTGCACTTTTTTTGTTGTTGATAATCCTACTAGTAAAGGAGCAGTGTCTATATTTTAGGGGTATACATGAAATAACACATATTTTAACTCTTTTTTTTAACACCATTATTCAGTCCTTCATTTCTTAGGAGAATTATAGTTGCCTTTAATTTAGAAAAAATTCTGAGAATCAGTCATACATTCCAAAACATTTAAAATGTTCATACTGGAAAGCAGAAAGTACTTCTTTTTGGTATGAGGGTGTTTTGAAACAATTAAAATCTTAAAATATATACCTATCAAAATGTATTATTTATACAACTGTTTTCTTCTAATAATATCAGTTAGTAAATTCTCATATGATTTGTTTCTTCATTTTTAATTATACCTAGCCATCCTTGGCAAAGTTCCTACTCCTTGATTGTAAAGATTTAGAAAGAAAAATATGCTCATTGTAATAATTAATAACTGTGATTATGATAAATATAACATATGGTATTTTTCACAAATTGATACCAGTTTTTGATCCCAAACTGATCACTTTTGTTCAGTAATAAGTTATGTGTATAGGTCCCGTAAATATGAAAGATAATTTTCATCACTATAAAGGAAGACCTATTTTTCTTGTCCAGTGGTTTTGGTGCTTAGGTAGCATTATAAATTTGTTATGTAATATGTATGTTTGCATGTACAGATTATCACAAGTTTTATGGTATTTAAGTGAACAGTAGGGAAGTTTGTCCAATAATTTCTATGGCCAAATATATCTCAAGCCATATGGTAGTATTAGAAATGCCTATATAATCACATAGAAGAAATCACCTGAAGACCTGAAGACTTCAAAAAAAGACTTTAAAATAATGACTCTATCTCTAAATATTATATAAGCAAAACTGTGCTGGTGTTATACATGTATGCACATAATAAAATATATTTGTCATAAAATATACTCATCATAAATTGTACATGTATATGCTATATTCTTAATAAAGGTTTATACAAGGAAGTATTAGTTAAAATGAAGAAGGCCTTGATAAAGATATGTGCACCGAATACATCATTAACACTTAAAGATTTAATTAAAGTGGTGCTCAAAGTTGGCAACATTATTTGAAATAAATCATGATGTTCTCATCATTTCTGCTAAGATTTATATTCCAAGACACATTTTTAACTGCCATACTAATCTAATTCTTATTTTTATATTTCAATCTTATTCTATATGAATTGCTTAAACTTTCTATTTTAATTAAGAACTAATGGTATCTGATCCCCCCCAAAAAAGCACCCAATATTCAAGTATATATGCATCATCCATAAATTATATGTGAAAATCATGATCAGTCATACATTATAAGAGGCATCAAACAGGGCAGGTGGCAAGATAGAAATTAAAGGATAAAAGGTTTCATCTTTGCTTGATCTCCACTGACTGATAAACCTATTTTATCTCTTAGAGGATAACTTAGTAAAGAAAAAAAAAAACTTCACTGCTTCTTCATAATATCTCAACCCCCTACATGCTTTTTTAAAGCTTAATTCAGTTTAAATATATTTGTCTAAACTCAATAACTATATGTTATGGTGAAAGAAATCTACCTAATATAGCTAAGACAGAATAAAGTTCCTGAGGAGATGGAATGAAAATACAAATTATGCAAAAAACACACTGGCATAACATAAAGATCAAATACATCTGATGTTTGCCCAGGTTTAACCATTATCATGAGGCCTAGGTTAAATACAGGAACATTTTTTGAACAGATACCCATTTTTGGTCACTGCACTTTTCAAATGAGAATTTAGAAGTAATGATTAAGCTATTTTCCAAAATTCTTCAATGTAGCACATTTCCACTGCCCAGTATTAAGAGTCCTAGTGCAAATTTACTAGATAGGTAAGATAGATATAGATAGATAGATAGATAGATAGATAGATAGATAGATAGATAGATAGATAATCTGTATCTAGCTATCTAATGTTTTCCCCCCATAAACTTGAACTCCAACAGTGTTACCTGATTCTTCTAGTTAAGTAAACTTAGGAAACTCAGTACTATTGAGAGTATTGAGCAATTACTTTTTTAAAGTTTCAAAATGTTACTATATATATATGTATCACGGTTATATCAAAACCAGATCAATTTTATCAACATTTCAGTTATATTGAGCTTATTGAAAAAAATGAACACTTCTCATTTTCCTAAAGAATATGTATCATATAAGCAATTATAATAATACATCCAATTCTAATCCATATTACTAAATTATTATTGTGGTTGCTAACTGATATTTCATTTGCCAATAAGAACCATCAGATGGAAAATATTAAATATGCTTAATAGTGATAAGAAATGAGTATGTATCTGATTTTCATGACATAAAACTTTCAGCATCTTACTTTGAGACTCTTTTGTTCTTGCCTGTGTGAAACGGTAAATTTAGAATGGGATAAATTTAGAAAAATCCATAATCATTTCATCTATGTGGCAACAGGCAGTATAAAATCAGTTCCTTCAGAAATCTATTTATACTATTGTATATTACTTAGAGTTTTGAGCTTTCCTGGGTATTATGTGAACATAAAGGAAATATAGTTTCTAGGATGCACAATTAAGTACTTCTACAGATATTATCTGACAATTTAGAAAGAAGTCACATATATTTTATTAGCATGTGCACTCAATGGAAAGCATATTTAATTCAAATGATTACTGGTACTACATTTTCCAAAGGCATCTTGTCTGTCTATATGTTTCTTAAAATGTGTGATGTATAGCTGTAACTTTTTAATTGCTAAATAATGATATTAAAATAAGATCCCATTGAGTTCTTCCAGACTAGTTCAGCTCAGTTCTGTGCTACAATAATCTACAGCAAAACAAAATGAAAGGAGAAAGAGATTGGAGATTAGTAGACTAAAAATCAGCTTTCTTGAAACCACGACACAGCAATGATATTGCTCAAGCCTTTTCTGATTTGTCTGTAAAATGGGAATCCCTTTTTTTTCTCTGTTACCTTTAAAGTTATTTTGTCAGATACATGGCTGCAGATAAAATTTTTAAATTAATGTAGAAAGGCAGATTATATCTCCACAATATTATTGTTCTCTGATTATCAACATACAGATACAAAAAGTAGCTTTTGAAGTTTTTGCCTTTATATCTGAAGACAGGATTTATGTGCTCAGGCCACTCCAGTTCTATTTTCCTTGTAACTCTTGAGAAAGAGGAACATCAATTCACCAAAACTACTAAAATGTTTTGTTAACTTTTCTCAAGTAGTTTAAGAAATAAGTATACTTACCTAACTTGAATTTGCAAAGCAAAAAGTTGTATCCAAACTACTAAAGTATCCAAACTGATACTGTTCCCTTACTTTAACATACAAGTTTGTACAGTCATCTCAACCATAACACAATGGTCAATCTTGCATTGTGGCAAGAATGCATTTTTTCTCATGATGCTATAAATCACCTCAAAACTATAAAAACTATAACCATGGAACCAAGAGATATATTTGACATGAACAAATCATATTATGCACTGATTTGTACAGGAAACTCTTTTGATATGCTTTATGAAAGAAAAAAGAGCTGAAATATTTGAATTTTCTACAGATATACCCCACTCATATTTCAATTGCCATGACATTTTTTCAAAGATAATAGAAAATCTAATGTTTCTCCTACAGTGAAGCACATATACATTTTTTACATCATTGTGATTATATCGAGATAAATGAGTGTTCTATCAGTTCTAGTACAGTTTTCCACTGCTCCATCTGCTGGATATGCTTACATCTCCTGCTCCAAGTGGTAACCTCTAAAAAGTAACAGGAACTAATTCAGCAGGTGGCTTCAAATGCTCCTCCAGTATGCTTGGGAAACTTATAATGACTTTTACATTTCTGTTTCACCAAGAGTTACTACAACAGAGAGAGAGAGAGAGAGAGAGAGAGAGAGAGAGAGAGAGATGAGAAAAGAGAAAGAAAGAACACATAATATGCAGGGAAGACACACTACAAATGTGTGATACATTACAAATAGGAAAGGACTACACATGCTCCCACTGTATTGATTTTGACAACATTTATCTGAGAAGTCCTAGAGTCGCTCATTTCATCTGGAAATGGAACTCATATACAAAAAAAGTTTTAAAGAGATTTTTTATACATGCCTGTCAGTAAGCACATAAATATCACAAAAGGAAATAACGACTCTCAGCACGATTTACCAAGTGAAGGGGAGCCCTTAGCTTTTTCCCTGTAGCATCTTTGCAGGTAGCTCCAGAGTCGCGCTCTCCAATGAGGCAGCCCCACTTCTCCTCCTCCTCCTGTCACTGATGGGACAACGTGCAGCTGCTGCCACTGGCCAGGCCGCTGTCACCATTGCCACCTCTGCTGCTGCTTCCCAACCGTGGCTGCCGCTGCCAAGAAAGGGTTACTCCTCTCTAGGAGTCAAGTGGCTGCAAACTTCCCTGCTTTACATGTACCTTTTTCTGCAAACTTGTATTTCCTTCGGTGCAGAAGGGCCAAGGAAAACCATTACAAGCATCACAAGAAGCATCATAATAAAAGGACACCCCAGGAAGGTAAGAGCTGCGAGTTATTCAGAAACGCAATTTTAATCCAGAGGGGAACCGGCGCTTCCAGCAACCCCCCCCCCCCGCCCCACACCACCACCACCCAGGCTTCCCATCAGCAAACGGTGCCCGCTTCATCTGGGAGGGCGGCTGCTGATACCACCAGCATGTGCAAGGTAAAGTTTGACAGATGATGGCCAGTCCTGGAAAGGAAAGAACCCAGGCAGCCCGACAGACACGCGGGGCGTGCTAGGGCAGAAGCCTGCAGGAAAGTGGCACGTACCTTTCTGCGGTTGCCAGGCGGGGAGGCTGAGAGTCGGTGGAGGCGGCGGGGCGAGAGTCCAGCACTGGCCGCGGGCTCCCTCCCGGGGTGAGCGGAGCCGCTGCGCCCGGGCGCGGGGCCGAGCAGCCTCGGACGCGCCAAGGGCTCCGGGCCACGCCAGTCACTTGGCCCGGAGAAGTTGGGCAGCCTCAGCCGCGCGGCCTCAGCAATCGGGGAGAGCAACACGTTTAGTTTGAACTTTCCAGCTCCAGTCCCAGCAAATACACACTCACGCACACACACGCGCGCGCGGAGAGCCTCTCAGAGGCGAGCGAACAGGCACCGGTGGCTCTCTGGCCGCGGCTTTCTCTCTCCCTCGCTCTTATTGGCGCGGAGGTGATTGTTTTATTTATTTATTTCCTCCTCCCGGCTCCATCCCTCCGCCCCGCGCCTCCCTCCCTTCCTCCCTCTTCTCCTCCTCCCTCTCCTCCTCCTCCTCTTCCTCCTCCTCCTCCACTAAGTCTGCGAGGCCGGTGGCCGCCGTGGCTCCAGCTGCAGCGGTGCAGCGCAGGCTGCGTCTGCCCCGCGTGGGGGCGCGGGGGCCGAGGGCCCGGGCGGGGCGGTGGGAGGGAGGGAAGGAGGGCGAGGACCCGGGCTGCTTTGGTGGGGAAGGTGACGGGTCTCCGCACAGGCGAGGGGTGTTGCTCCGGGCTCCGGGGACAGTGCTCCTTGCTGCCCGCTGCTTGAAGCGCAGCAAGGGGGAAGCCGGCGCTGAGACCCCTGCCCGGGCTGAGGATGTACGCGTCGGGATCGCATGTTTGCACTGCCGCGGGCTCGGCCCCGGTTACCGACGTCGCCCGAGGCTCCCAGGACCCCTCCGGGACCCACGGGTGCGTGCCACCACCATTTAGCCGCGGAAGATGCGAGTTTGCGTGTTTTTTTTTTTTTTCTTTTTCTTTTTTTCTTCTTCTTTTTTTTTTTTTTTTTTTTTTTTTTTTTTAAATGATGCTTTAAATGCTGCGCAGTTAGGCGTCCTCCACTGCCCACCCCGACTCTCTAGACTCGCGGGAAAGGTGCGATCCGCTCCAGGTGCGGCGCCCACTGTGGCTGGCGGGGCTGAGCCCTTCTCCTCCAGGAAGGAGGCGTCTTCAGATCGCAGCCTTCAGACGCAGTTGGGGGACGCCTATTCATTACACTCGGAACCGACCTCAGAGAGCCGGGTTGGCAGTGTCTCTGCTGCTAATATCCCCCCACCCCACCCCAACTGAGCTCAGAAATGGCAATTGACCGCCAGTGTCACCGTCTTTCAGTCGGTCTACCCGATCCCCAAATCTGCAGAAGAGATGACCTTAAAGCCAGGCGCCCTCCCCCACTCTATACAACCTGAACGCTGGACAGGGAAAGAACCCAGTTCTGGTTCAAGGAAATCCTTCCGCTGGATCCTCCTGACCCCGCTTCCCAGCAGCTTTTCCAAGGAAAACCCCCTTCAGGCTTCCCATTAGGTAAATCGTTTTGATTTTGGTCTTGCTTTTTTTTTTCATTTGGGGGGGTGGTTTATTATTATAATTTTAGTTACAGAAAGGGGGGTAAACCAAAAGGAAGCAATTCTAGAATGGCTCTTGATAAATAAACACAGGCAGTAAACTAAGCACTACCTGAAAGGCTGGGATGGAAATCTCACCTCCTGGATTTGGAAACCAGAATTCTTTCCTCAGCTATTCGTCCTCTAAAGTCGTCACAGTCTCAAGCTAAATTCTATGAAGACTCGAGATATAGAAACCCTGTGATACTAGAGGGCTTATCATTACATCTTATAGTATGCAAACATGCTTTCTATTCTGCCCAGCAGTATCTTCCAATTTCTCTGAAATTTATCCATCAGATACTCATTCCTTAGCATCTTTTCCCCCAAATTCCCTGTTAAGTGTGCAAATACCCTTTAAAGAGCTGACATTTTCTACTTTACATTTTCATTGACATCCCGAGGAAGCCCTCCAGAGGTAAGATGAGGAACAGGTGAGCTCTGAAATAAGAAAGGATGAGGTGGGGGATGTTTTCTCCTGTAAACACTTCACAGTTCTCTTGCTCCAGCTTCATGGACACTTTGCCCAAGTCTGGAACTCTGGCTCCTCCATCTGTCAGAAAACACAGCTAGCTTATGATTGAGAAAAGAGGCCACCCGTAATTGAATGGAAGACCCCCTGCCTGAATGGAAAAAAAATAGAGACCATATCCAAAAGGCAGGAAAGCACATCACTAGTTACCTGGGTGGTGGTCATGAAGTTGTGCCAGTTTCTGATGGCATCTGTGTTACTGATGTAACAATATCTTTACTTAAAATCTTTAAGACCACATGCCATTGACTGATTGATTGATTGATACTAGGGATTAAACCCAGAGCCAGCAATCTATCTCCAAGCTACACCCCCAGCCCTTTCTATTTTAAAACAGGATCTTACTAGTTTGCTGAGAATCTCACTATTGCTGAGGCTGATCTCAAACCTGTGATCCTCCTGTCTCAGCCTCCCAAGTACTGGGATTACAGGTGTTCACCACCATGCCCAGCTATCACATGTAATTTTAAATCAGGACTTTGGAAAGGACATGCATTTTTCCACATTTCTTCTCTGCTCTGTAGGTAGCCAGATTCTAACAAGCAAGGAGACCTATTTGACATTGACACTTCGACTAATTTTTGCATAAAACTACAAAACTTCCTCAGGATACATACATATGTGTGTACATGTATATATATATATAATATATGTGTGCACATGCATATATGCATATATATTCTCCCTGTACTCTGAGGGATAGTTGTAGTGTCATTCTTTCCGAAATTTATCTTTGAGTCAAGTGCAGTGATGCATGCCTGGTAAACCCAGTAGCCCAGTACTTGGGAGGCTGAGACAGAAACGTCAGAGTTTCAGCAACTTAGCAAGACCCTGTTTCAAAATTGAAAACAATATAGGGCTGAGGATTATAGCTCAGAGGTAGAGAACTCCTGGGCTCAATCCCTAGTAACACATGCCCCCACCCCATTGTTTGGAATGCAACTACTCATCTTGCCCTCCCTCCCCTCCATCCTCACACATTTGTCTCTAACTTGTATCTACTCTCCAGAGTGACAGGCACCAATGTTTACTGGGAGCTACATTCAAAACTATGGTGGCTGCACTCACTTTTACCATGAAAACACACATTTAGTGCTCATGATAACACTGACTCTGGAAACATCACAGTCCAAGGTAGTCAGTGGAAAAAAGATTAAAGCAAAAATTGATTTGACCATCATTGAAAAGAATTAAATGTATTAAACTCTTATTTTCTATAGACAGAATCTGTTTTAATGATTGTTTTTGAATGTACCTACAACATAAGACCTGATTCATTGAAATTCTAAATTTTTTTTTAGTGAAATAAAATGACAAATATATAAAGGGGATGGGTATAATTTTTTATTTGTAGCCAGGCATTGTGGTGAACCTTGGTAATCCTAGTGTATGTGAGACTGAGATAGGAGAATACCAGATTTGAGGCCAGCCTCAGCAACTTACTGAGACCCTGTTTCAAAATATAATAATAAAATAGGCCTGGGGGTGTAGCTTAAAGGTAGAATACCTTTGGATTCCATTCCCAGTAACAGGCATGCACGCGCACACGCGCGCGCGCGCACACACACACACACACATTGTTCTGGGTCATTGAATCAAAGAAAAAGTAATATAAACATTACATAAGCCAGGCATGGTGGTGCACGCTTGTAATCCCAGCATTTGGAAGGCTGAGACCAGAGGATCCAGGTTCGAGGCCAGCCTCAGCTACCTAGTGAGGTACTCCGCAACTTAGTGAGACCCAGTTTCAAAATAAAGAATAAAAAATAGGGCTAGGTAGCTCGGAGGTAGAATGCCCCTGAGTTCAATCCCCAGTGCAAAAAAAAAAAAAAAAAAAATTACATAGATATTAAAGAACAACTTAGTGTTTTACAAGGTTGTTTTTGGTATATGAGAAATACCAAAAATATCTCTTTAGAGTATAAAACAAGATCAATAATTTTCACTTCCACAATCAAGAAATTCAGTTTTTCTTTTTTATGTATAACATTATAAGTCATAATTTTATTCATTGCAGAAAACTTAGCTATTTATAAGATTTTCTGAAAGTACTTTCTCCCTCCTTATCTGGATTCCCTAATTACAACCACTCATCTATCTATTTGTGTGAGTATATGTACATGTATATATGTACAAACTTTATCAACATCTAGCCTGTCTCACTGTTATGTGTAATTATCTAGGTTATAGATATGGAAACTGAAGGTCACATACAAAAAGGATTATTTTTGACCCCTCTGAGGGAAAAAAAAAAAAAAACAGTGATTTCGAATACTTTAGGCTGATACTGAACCATTTACTTGCTAGAAAATGACTACAAAAATTACTTTAAAATATTCCTAATACCTAAGAGGTTTCATGCCTTGCTTTTCTAGTTCTTCAGCATGTATTGTTATCATTAATATAAAACTAATATAATCCCTAATGTGATATACTCATCTTTGGCACATATTTGCACATTATGAAAAAAAAAAAAAAAGTCCCTACCCAACTCTCTTACACTCACTTCACCTGTCAGAGTTTTGAGAACAAAGGTTCCTCTTTCCCTTGTGCCCTCCACCACCACCACCATCTCGATTTTTCCTTTTCTCCTACCTCCCACATCTTTAATAACTACATTCAGAACTTTGGGGCAAAGACCAAGGAGCCTTTGTCCAAGTTCTTCAATTATATCTCAAGAGAGTGAAAAAGAAGGGCAGTGGGTTACCTCTTAGGGAGTTTAAGGTTATAGAAACTCTGGGTAATGAGCACGTTAATTTTCCATAGGAGCCAGTGCCAGTTCTCTTTATCTGTGTGAAGACAAATCTAAAACTATGTGCCAAGTATGACTGTTCTTAACTATGTGGATGTGAACTGTTGACTATAGTTGCTATGCCGTGGATCTGTAATATCCCCCCAGAACCCATGTGTTGAAAGCCTGGTCCCCAGTGCAGCGAGGTTCAGAGGTGGGGTGGGGCCACAGGAAGTGGGTCAGTAGGAGCAGGACCTAGAGAGTTCTTATATCTGTTCCTGGTATCCATCTGTCTGTCTCTCTGTCGTTTTCTCTTTCTTCTGGCTGACATGTTGAGCAGCATTCCTCTACCATGATGTTTCTACCTCACAGCAGGCTGACCATGGACTGAAGCTCTGAAATCTTGAGCCAAATAAGCCTTTCCTCCTCTAAGTTGTTCTTGTCATGTATTTTGGTCACAGCGATGCAAAAGGTGACTAATACAACAGTGGTGTTTAGAGGTCGATGCCCATACACTCTAGGCTCATCTCCACTCTTCTCTTTCTTCCTGTCTCACAAAATTATTTTCATTTGATTCTTTATGAAACTTCCTTCATCTTCTGACCATTGTAGACACTGAGCACTTTGCTTAGGCCATATCCATTTCCTCCAATCGTCCACCCAGGTTAACTCTTTCTCATCATAAGCTCCACGAGAACTCACATGATTAAGATGACAAATGACAAACACTTTCTTGACTGGTTCTGAGCCTTCTTTATTTGTTCTCATGACCATATATTTTTTCTGACAGAGTACAGTACAACTTGTAATTTCTTGTATCTGAGATATTTACTGGATATATTTTCTCCAACAGTGGAATATAAATCCCCTGATGGGAATGTTCACTGTGTTTTAAGCACTTTGTAAAATGCTCAAACACACAATCCTTGCCACAAAATACATCCTTCTTAAATAAATAAATAAAAAGGTGATCCAATCAAGAAGGGCTGTAGACTAGAGAGTAGAGTGCTGAACAATTGGAATATGATAGGTTAAAAAAAGACAAACTAATTTTATCCAAGTTCATCAAAACCACTGTCTATTATTATTAAAAGCCACTGTTTTTTTGTTTTGGGGAGTTTTGTTGTTTGCATGTTTGTTTGTTTTGTTGTTGGGGATTGAACCCAGAGGCATTCTCCCTCTGAGCTGCACCCTGACTCTTTTTAGATTTTTAGTTTGAAACAAGGTCTCACTAAATTGCTGAGGTCTTACTAAGTTGTTGAGGCTTCAAACCTGTCATTTTTAAATATCTTATTATAATTTTCAAAAATAAGATCCTTCAATTATGAATATATAGTAGAGTTTATTATTTTAAATGTTTTAAAAAAGTAGAGCAGATAATCAAGGAAAATACAAAAGAATAGTATTTGACTATCTAAACAAGTACATCATTATTTTTAGTAAACATTTTTACTTCTTTTTGGTTAGCATTTGAATTTTTCAACTAACAAAAAAAATTAGACTGTTTTAAATTAATTGTGGTGTGTTTGGTATAAAGTTGAGAATGTTAGGAAAAATTTATATTACTATTAATACAGAGTATATGAGTTAGAGAGGAAAGACTGATTAAATACTTTTTTAAAAATATAAAATATAAAATGGTTTATTATCAGATTGGCATTATATTTTATAGCAGTTACAAATAAGGGAGAAATTAATATTAGGCCTTGGGATTTCAGAAAGGTCCATGAAAGTGATAGGATAGAATATGATAGAAACTAATAGAAAAGAATTTGAAAAGTACATTATAAGATCAGAAATTTTGAAGCATCAATAAAAGAATGAGGAATTTGTATTAGGTTAAGGTGCAAGCCAAAGAATGAGTTTCTGACTAAATGTTCCATGGAAACACTGTCCCAGTAAGAATAAAGACTTTACAATACAAATTGCCACTTTCCTTTACTATCTGCTTTTTTAAAATCTCATATAGTGTGAATATTTTAGTTGGGAATAATTTGGCACTAAGCAGTAGTAAGAACTGTTAGTTTAAATTATGTCAGGTAATCTTGGTTTTATAATTTAGAAACTTAGTGGTATTTTCTCCCCTTAAGAACACCTAAAAAGTCCTGTACATTCAAATATAGTTTACAAGCAAACAAACTCACAAAAGTTCACACATAAAATAAGAAATCTGCCAGGAACAGTGGTGCAGATCTGTAATCCCAATACTTAGGAGACTGAGACAGGAGGACCCTGAGTTCGAGGCTAGTCTCAGCAATTTAGGAAGATCCTCAGCAGCTTAGCAAGACCTTGTTTTAAAATTGGAAAAAAAATAAATAAATAGAAAGCTTTGGAGATGTAGCTTGGAAGTAGGAAGGTAAATGTTCCTGGGTTTGATTCCTAGTACCAAAAAAAAAAAAAAAAAAGAAAAAAAAGAAAAGCAGTCTATATATTTTGAACAGTTCCTTAATTTAAATATTTAAATTTTCAAATTTTCTCATTTTTATAAAGTCCCTCAAATACATTTTAAGTATTGCATTTATATAAAATGTTATTTAAACATTATTTCTCCATTATATGTAGTGATATTTTATTTTATTTTATTTAGCAACAAAGAGAACCAATTTTCAATTTTACAATGTTCCTCTTTGTTGATGGAGAGCTCAAACTAATGTGAAGTATTCCAGGAACTAAACAATGTCCTTTCAAAAGGTTACATTTCTTAAAGCTTTTGCGATAACCTTTTCAAATATTACTTTTAATACTTATTCCAGCTAAAACAATTTTAAGTCTAAAATTATGAAAGCTGTGAATAGGAGATGAGGAGAGAAATCAAACTCAATAAAGATTTGGTTATCAAATGGATCCCTCTTATCCAGAGCCCTACATACATAGAGTTCTCTGCTAATAACTAAAGTGAGCCTTAACCCATCCTACAAGAGAAGAAAAGAAAACAAGAAGTTGGGGGGTGGGGGGCAGAAATGATAAGAAAACTGTTTTTTATACTATATTTTCTTAGTCTGTTCAAGATTACATAACAAAGATATGATGAGCTGGATGGTTTATAAACAGCACCACATATTTACTTCTCATTGTTGTGGAGCTGAGAAGTTCAAGATCAAGGTGGAAGCACATTGGTTATCTGGTTAGAGGCCCTGTTTCAAAATAAAAACAATAATAAAAAGCTGGGAGTGTATCTCAGAAGTAGAATATCATTGGCTTCAATCCCCAGTACCAAAACAAAACAAAACCAAAAACTATTACTTGTATAAAATACATTTTGCTTGTCCATTCCTCCATTGATGGACATGGGATTATTTCCACCTTTTAGCATTGTGAATAGCATTTCTATGAACATGGTGTACAAATATCTGTCTAAGCTCCTGTCTGGAGTTTTTTTTTTAATATATGTCAAAGTAGCACCATATGGTGATTCTGATTAACTTTTGGAGAAACATACTGGTTTTCATAGCAGCTATATCATTTTCATTTCCACCAGGAGAGCACAAGAATCCTAATTTCTATGCATTTTCACTGACACTTGTTATTTTCATTTTTTTTGTTGTTGTTGTTTAAAAAGCCAACCACCAGCCGGGCGTGGTGGCGCACGCTTGTAATCCCAGCATTCAGGAGGCTGAGACCGGAGGATCCGGGTTCGCGGCCAGCCTCAGCTACCTAGTGAGGCACTCCGCAACTTAGTGAGACTCGGTTTCAAAATAAAGAATAAAAAATAGGGCTGGGGGTATAGCTCGGAGGTAGAATGCCCCTGAGTTCAATCCCCAGTACC
>PVLC010000522.1:111516-151740 GCA_004027655.1 Graphiurus murinus | reverse complement strand
GCCAACCACCAACTTTTCTGGGTAGAGGTAGTGATATAACTCAATGATAGAGTGTCTGCCTAGCATGCATGAAGCCCTGGCTTCCATTCCCAGCACCTCCAAAGGAAAGAGAAGAGAAGAGAAGAGAAGAGAAGAGAAGAGAAGAGAAGAGAAGAGAAGAGAAGAGAAGAGAAGAGAAGAGAAGAGAAGGGAAGGGGAGGGGCCATCCTAATCTCTGTAAAATGGTATCTCATTGTGATTATGATTTGTATTCCTAATGATTAATAATGTATGTTGAGCATCTTTTCATGGCTTTATTGTCCACTTGTATATTCTTTTTGTAAAAACATGTTTTCAAGCCGGGCGTGGTGACGCACGCTTGTAATCCCAGCATTCGGGAGGCTGAGACCAGAGGATCCAGGTTCGCGGCCAGCCTCAGCTACCTAGTGAGGCACTCCGTAACTTAGTGAGACTCAGTTTCAAAATAAAGAATACAAAATAGGGCTGGGGGTATAGCTCGGAAGTAGAACGCCCCTGAGTTCAATCCCCAGTACCGCAAAACAAACAAACAAACAAACAAAAAAAACATGTTTTCAAGTCCTTGGCCCATTTGTTAATTGAGCAACTTGTTTTGTTGTTAAGACATAGGAGTATTTTATATATTCTGAATACTAACCTCTTAACAGATATATAGTTTACAAATATTTTTCCCAATAGGTGGTTGCTGCTTCACTTTATTATTGGTGTTATTTGATGCAAATATTGCTAATTTTGATGTCATATAATTATATATATATATGTATATATATATATATATTTAAATAAGAACCAATTTGTCAGACACAGTAGAAATGACTAATCCCTGTAATAGGAAGGGTGAGACAGGAGGATTGCAGGTTTAAGGCCAAAGCATAGCAACTTAGTAAAACCCTGTTTTTAAATAAAAAATAACAAGGACTGGTAGTGTAGCTCAGTAATAGACATTCCTGGGTTCAGTCCCTACTACCATAAATAAATATGTATATATTTAGTAATTAGTATATATATATGAAATAATTTAGAATCATGATGAACAATTTGTCAAAATTATGAATATATGCAGGTTAGTATCACTGATCATTTTTGTTTTGCTTCTAGCTCCAATATATCTAGCAGTGTATTTTCTAAGTTATATGTTCTATAGTAAGTAGTCCTACGGTTTCAAACACATGTATTATCAAAAGTAGATAATTAAGGATTCTTGAGATAGTCTGCATTGCACAAGACATAGTACAATTAACATAAGTTAACACAGTTCTCTTTACTTTTACTTTCTAAATTTACAGGGAGGATAAAGAAACAAATTCAGTATACACTTCTACTTTCTCTTTCTGAATAAATGTGATTATTCTTGTTAGATTAAAAAAATGGTCTTATTTCTTGACTGGAATCAGCATTAAAAGTGGTACCCTAGGAGAGTTGTTGTAGGGAGAAGGGGCAGGTTGCAAAGACAGTCAAAACCTGTTTTGGGTACACTGTTTTGCAGTGTACTTTTACTAACCCAAAGAAATCATGTTTCCATATTGTATAAGGAAATCACAAATCAAGAAGTCTATAAATGTTCTGAAAGCTCACATAAAGTTTGTTATATTAATAGATTTAATAGATGTCACTTAGATTTTCTAAATGTCAGCATATGGTACTTTAAAACTTCCTTTTTTCTTAATCACTAGTGACTATATGTAGATTTACCTTGCTGAGCAGAACATAAACATTTCTCATTGCTCTATAACTGTGTACCTCTACTTTTGTTGAATAAAAACAGTTAACTAGATTAATGTGTGTGTATTTTCCTTCTGTGTAGGGCTTCCCAGTTTCAAGCACTTTTTAAAAATACACTTTTATTGGTGCATTGTAATTATAGATCACAGTGAATTTTCTCATATGTGAGAAAAACATACATGCACCCGGCACGTGGTGCGAATCTCCAACCACTTCTTTCTTAAATGGGCGGATCAATGGTTGACTCTGTTTTGAAGCTAATATTTAAGAAAGTGTTTTTAAAAGACTGAAGTCCATGCTCTTAGCACTCTTGGAAAATCAGTCCTCAAAGATCATTGCACCACTTGTCAATCTACCAGACACTGCTGGGTAACAACAAAGGCCATGAAAGTTGCTTGTAAACTGCTTTGAATTGGAGCAGTTTACCTTCTCAACACATGAGAACAGAAGATTTTTTTTTTTTCCTAATAAAACGAACTTCAGTTTTATAAAGCTATCTGGATCTTTTTAACTGCTTTCTTTAAACATGCATAGTAAAATCTTTCATGTGAATTTCATAAAGCTTCAAGGTCATTTAGGAGAAAATGGTAAGCATATCAATGACAGAAGTGCTTTGCATTTAATGCAGGTGGTTGCCTATCAAATAGCTATGTGTTAACACAGGAGACTCACTCATTCATTTTCTATTATTATCACTATAATATTTGAAAAGAAATCTTGTTATATATTTTCCTATTTTTGTGTCATTCAGAGTACATTTACCATGTTACAATAAATACCTTCACATTACTATAGATATTTTAAAATTTTCAATAGAGAGAGAAATAAAGAGAAGAAATAATAGTTGGCTATTCTTTCATTTAATATGCACCTGAATACCCAGGATTATTCCAATACCTTAAGAGAGAAATATTACATGAACATATATACACATAAATACATATATATAAAATTAATCCAATATTGGACTTTACATTGGAAGGATATTTTTATAAACTTATTGATTGATTGATTGATTGATTGATTGATGGTAGTGGCGATTGAATTCAGGGGCATTCTACCTCTGACCTACACCCCCACCCTATTTTTTATTTTTATTTTTGAAATGGGTCTCACTAGGTTGATGAGCATCTCACTACTTGATGGAGCTGTCCTAAACCTGCAATCTTCCTGTTTCAGCCTCCCAGGTATTAGGATTACAGATGTGCACCACCAGGCTTGGCTGTATCTGTCCATCTTGAAAAATCCTACCTATTTTAGTCTATAAATCTGTGTGTGTGTGTGTGTGTGTGTGTGTGTGTGTGTGTGTATGTATGTGTGTGTGTGTGTATGTAGTAATTGGAGGTTGAATCCAGAGGCATTCTATCTCCAAGCTACACTCCAAGCTCTATTTTTATTTTTATTTTGAAACAGGGTCTTGCTAGGTTGATGAGAGTCTCACTACTTGCTAAGGCTGTCCTTGAACCTGCAATTCTTCTTTCTCAAACTCCCAAGTACTGGGATTATAAGTGTGAGCCACCATGCCCAACTATAAATATATTTAAAGTGTTTAAATTCACAGTCTAAACTTATTGTGTTTCTAAAATATATATTTGAGAATTTTACATTTTTTCTATTGGTGAATTATAATTATACATGATACTGAGATTTATTGTATATATACTCATATATGTACATAACATTATTTAGTCTATTTTCTCCCCCCATTTCTGCCTTTTCTTCCCTCCTCCCATCTTCCACTATTCTCTTCCACGACATTCTACCTCTGAGCTACACCACTAACCCTATTTTTTATTTTTATTTTTGAATAAAAAATAAAAATAGGCCTCTTAATTTTCATGAGGTCTCCTAATTTTTATGAGGTCCATATTCTTTCCTTTTTTCCCTCTTGCTTTCACATATGAGAGAAAATGTGACCTTGATTTTCTAAGTCTGGTTTATCTCAGCAGTTTTGATTGAAAGTATTGTGCACAGGAAAGAAAAATATTTGAAAATGCATGATATTCTTTTAATTTCTATTAATTTAAATTTGTTTTGATAAGACATAAGGATATGTATTCATGTGCAATAATATTGATTTCTGCTGTATAGATATGTCAATATGCAAAATTTTTAAATCCTGCTGAATTTTAGATATAATTTTACTGGTATAATATTCTATAATTTTAAGTATGATAATAAAAGAACACTTCCTTTGTGCAAAGAAATAATCAGCATTGCCAATTTTTTTTAAATTGTGTTATTTGAGCTTATATATTGGTATATCTTGCTGATAAGTATTAGTACTATATATAATTTAGGAAATATGTTGCTAGTAGAAGAAAACACCTACACTGATGAAAACATAATCTCTTTAAATCAAATGAAAGAACAATACAAAAATATATTTTGCATTAAGGTGATGTGATCTGATATTTATCAAAGATAAAAGTATATCCTACAGTAGTCTTGATTAGCCATAATTTTCCAGAATAGCTACATATCATTAATTAAATTTTTGATTGAGAGTTAATTGAAATAGCTCTTCTTTCAATTGTTTATTAATTTTTAAAAAGTATATTAGCATAGTCATTACCTTAGTAAGTATAATAAATATTCTTGGCAACATAATTTTGAATTAAATGTATTCATTACTTAAGCATAAACTGAGCTTGAACTATAGTATAAAGTGATTTGAACATTGAAACTGCAGAAATAAATTCTACTTCTTCTTTATTGCTTCCTCAGTTAGAAACTCGTCAGAAGATTGAAACTAGCTATATAGCATGCAAGGTCCCAAACAGGTATCACAAAGCTAGTTTTTTTTTTAATCTTCAACAATCTATAGAAAAAAATTATAATTTAAAATTAATTCATCTTATTAAAGGTAGTTTAGCTAACTAAACTGGACTACTGAAGTAGCTGCTGGTTCATTTGACTCTAAATGTAGGTAGCCACTTGGGACTACACCACTTCTGAGTATAAGTCAATTTAATAAATCTCCTTTTACAATATATAATATATTAACATATTACATATATTAGTACATACTGTATACATTAATATATTAATACATAATACATATCCTATGAATTGTGTTACTCTAGAGAACCTTGACTTTTTACAAGTATAAACTGTCTTCAATTGAACCATTTTCAGATATATTTTTACTATTTTTCCTAGTGATGTATAGGAGCTCTTTATTAGGCTTGAATTATGGTGACTTCTTAAACTTATGGATTTTTTATTACAAATAGTCAAATTTATTATGTTTTCTTTATGGCCATTATATTGCACATAGAAAATGTTCTCTATTTTAACATCTTATATAATTTCTCTAAATTTTCTATCACATTAATAAGGTTTGTTTTTTACATTCAAATATTTAGTCATTATGGCATCAAGTATTATGGATCCAACTGACTTTATTTAATTCTATTACTAAAATTTCTCCTCTGATTTGAATTAAATTGTTAGTTTTGCCTTTTTCTGGATTTCAAGTTAATTGTTGGTTTTCCCTGTTTCTGAATTTCACTGACATTCCACTATCTCCCAATTTTAGTTGTTATTTTGTTATTACACTATTATAATTTATTTTACTGCTTAAAGCAAATACTATGTCTTTTGTAATCTCAATTCCAAATCATTTGCTCTGTCTGAGTTTCTAGTAGTAATACCTACCCCTATGAAAGGAGGTCTGGGATATTATTTGGGCCCCAAGAGAAAACTGGAATGGGGCTTTTTCCCTTGAGTGTTGGACAAACACATTAGGAACTGAATCACAAATCTAAGCCAATGCCTGGTAATTGGCAGATTCTTGGAAGATCTTATAAATGCCACATGGAATATCAATACTGGCTGCATCCTGAGCTTCTCCTATTATCAAAAGACCAAATATATTAGAAACCACTCTACTGGCTTGAGATCGAACATGTACAGAGGCCAGATGCAGAGCAGCTTCTTGCAAACATGGACTGAGGTTAAATCTACTTTCATGTCACTTTTTTTTTGGTCACAGTTGTGATTGTAGACCCTAAACATAAAAAGAAATCTGCCTGAGTTTTGATTCTTTGAAAAGAAGAAAAGCCACATGTCCAAGAAAGTTTATATTAGTTTTTCCTATGCTGCTGCAACAAATTAGTACAAGTGGCTTAAAACAGCACAGATTTCTTATCATATAGTTGCAAAGCACCGGAAGAGTTTCATAGGGATAAAATCACATGGGAGCAGAGCTGCATTTCTTACAGGTATTTCTGAAGACTCTTGGGTAGAATTGATATCCAAGCACACTTCTAGTTTCTTGATGTCACATGTAATATTTGACTTGTGGCACCTGTTTTTCTCCTTCAAAACCACATGTGCAGCATCTTCAAATCTCTCATCCTTTCTCTCTCTGTCTCTCTGTTGTTCTCTCCCCCCCCACACCTTTACTTCTGTCTTCACATTACCTTCTCCCCCTCAGCTGTTGTTGTCACATTAGACTATATATATCCTACAACTCTCTTAAGAGAAACCCTGTCAATTGTCAGGCTCAACCAGACAATTCAGGATACTCTTGACATTGCAAGATCCTGAATCACATATGTAATTTCTCCTTTGTCCCATAAAGAAACATATTCACAGATCCCTGGAATTCAGATGTGTCCATTTTGGGGGCTGGAATTATTTAGCCTACCACAGGGCCCAAGAGATGAATTCAGTTCAGTTTCAAATTTTAAAACATATTTCCAGGGCTGGGGGTGTAGTTCATTGATAGAGCACTTGCCTAACATGCCCAAGGCCCTGGGGTCCATCCCTAGCACATTAAAACAATTCTCCTGGGAATACCCTAGAAGAGTAAGATGAAAAGTTAAAACATAAATAGGGATACTTTAGGAAACTCAGATTCAGTAGACAGGCATATGCACATGTATGCACACACCTACACAGACGTGGACATTTTTCTCAATTAAGCAATTAGGTAGAATATTTGTAGGAGGAGATAATCACATTTAAGACCAAATTCAACCCTGGAAGATCAAGGGTAAAAATATAAGGCAATGGAAATGCTGAAGGACAATGAAAAGACTGTAGGACAGATCCAGGAAACCCATCATAAAAATGATAGGCATTCCAGAAAGATAAAATGGAACAGATGGAAGAAAGGCAATAATTAAATAATAGAAGATAATTCATCTGTGATGAAAAAAGACCTGCATCTGCAGACTGAGAGGGCTCGCTGAGTTCCGGGCTGTATTGATGAGAACAGACACACACTTGGCATATCCTGTAAACCTTTTGAAGGATAAGGACAAAGAGAAAAATAACACAAGCACAACGTGAAAACAAAGTGATTTGGGGTATTCTCATGTCCAATATGGGAGGCCAGAGAATAATGAAGTAGTATCTGCAAACACATAAAACCAGAGGGCCTTGAGTCTGGTCACAATAATATTTGTGTGTCAAAGAGAAAGAAATATTTTGAAAATACATGGGAAATCACAAGATATATCACTCATGTGCACTTTCTGAGATAAGTAGTCAAGGAAAGACTCAACTACATTCATCTGGATTTAGAAACTTCATCTAGATGTGGAAAGCAAAGGAGAGAGAGAAGAGTATCTCATTATATGGTGCCATATATATTTGAAAATTGGTCCACTAAATAATGAAAGATGGCTTGATAAATTGTGGAATAACAGAAGGAACATAGTATTGATGAATACCTAAGTACCACACAAACCTATAAAACATAAGAGTTTGAGGAAGGAGAGAGGATCAATGCTTTCCAAATATATCTGGCAGACATTTTTGGAGGAGAGCAGAGAGGAGCACTGCAAGTGTTCAGAGAGACTCAGTTTGAGGAGTTATTTGAGGTAGGGACAAGCTGGAGAATCTTGGAAAAAGAAATAAATATTCTGTTTTCAAATGGGCTGAATCATATCAATATTACTCTATGGTCAGAGAAAAAGAAAGTAATTATTAGTGGAATAGAAAAGTAGAACTTGGCCAGGCGTGGTGGTGCATGCTTGTAATCCCAGCATTCGGGAGGCTGAGACCAGAGGATCCAGGTTCGAGGCCAGCCTCAGCTACCTAGTGAGGCACTCCGCAACTTAGTGAGACCCGGTTTTGAAATAAAGAATAAAAAATAGGACTGGGGGTGTAGCTCGGAGGTAGAATGCCCCTGAGTTCAATCCCTAGTACCTCAAAAAAAAAAAAAAAAAAAAAAAACTAGAACTTGTAAATTTATAAGGGAGAATTCCAAGTCAATGACAGCTATATCAAACCAGCAAACATTAGACATGGTGGATGAGGTTAGCTCACTGTTCTCAATCTATTATACTTGGAAAATCCAACATCTCACACTTTTTTGTTTCTATATTTTATCCACATCATTCCCTTAATAATCAAAACTAGTCTCTCTTTATGCTAATTATTCTTTGGTGTGTACTGGGGGTTAAATATGGACAGGGGGTTCTATTTACAAGCTATATCACCATTTTTTTTTAAATCAGAGTCTCAGTAAGATGGGGCGGCTGGCCTCAAACCTGTGATTCTCCTGTTGCAGCCTCCCAAGTACTGGAATTAGAGGCGTGCAACACTGCTTCCAGCTTATGCTAGTTTTTCTTAAAATAGTCTGGGATGTTCCTTCATTGCAGACTTTACATAATCAACTACATATTTGATTTACCCTTCAACTGGAAATAACCCAAACTAAACAACCAAAATACATGAAACTATGACTGTTATAGTTTCAATTTGGAATGTCTCCTCAAACCTTATGTTTTTAGCAATGCAGCTAGGTTTGGCGGTGGAGCCTAGCTAGAGAAAATGTGCCATTGGAGGCATAGCCTTGAGGACTAGATCTGTACCTGGCTGCTTGTCACTCTCTGCTTCTGGCTGTCATGACCAAGAGACGCTTTTGTCCACCATGCGCTCTGCCACGACAGTTTCTACCTTGGAGCCAGCTGAACATAGGCGGAACCTCTGAAACTGTGAGCCAAATAAACCTTTGTTCTGGTAGGTTGTGCTCATCATCTTTTTTGTTCACAATGACAGAAATGCTGACTATATCTATGGTGTGAAAGCCTATGCAACCAGACAATGAAAAATGGTGTTATCTAGGAAGCAAGAAGTGAAGAAAGGGACCCTTGTGATTGCCTCAGATTATGCCTTTGAGAAACCTTTCAGGTCACGTGATGGAAGGGAGAACCCAGGCAACCAGATGAGTCCTCCAGTTGAGAAGATGGAATTAAGAATTCAGGGAAATCAGGAAAGTTAGGGAATTGTAGAACAGAGCAGAGAGAAAAGAGCTACAGAGAGAGAAAACTTTGAGATCTGCAGGTGGCCTCTCCCAAGCTGAGAACAGATAAATAGTATCATGTGAAGAAACAATCTGAACCAGATAAAGAGCCAGTTGAAAAACATTGCAGCGACAGTACCAGGTAGTCACACAGGGCTGGAAGCAATGCTAGTTCCCATTAGCCAAACTGGGAAGCCTCCTAATCCATAGTACATTAGGTAGAATACTCAGACTAGTCTTATATCAGTAGTGGGGGAAAAAAATGTCCCTAGGGAGAAAATATTGACTTGATCCCATGGAATGAACCTTAAAAGCAAGTCCCAAAATGATTACACTGTTTCTGTCTAACATAACTATATTCTAAAACAAAAAACCAACTTTTCTATAGAAATAGAAACTATTCAGCATCATCAAGACAAATTTCACGAAGTCTGGTATTTAGGACCCAGATTGAGTAAAAAAAAAAAAAAAAATCAATAAAAGTCAAGCCAAATTAACATAGATATGAAGATTAGTAGAAAAAACATGTCATAGTTACTGAAACTTGTTCTACATATTTATAAGATATATACATTGAAGACATAGAGACCTAAAATGAAATTTTAGAGATGAAACTATTCTGAGGTGAAACCTCCTTTAGATTCACTTAAAAAAGGATTAGATATTGAAAAGATGATTGCAACAACAAAAGTTGTGTGCATGTTTTTTTCTGACATTCTGTTCCCTAATATGATGTTAAATTACAATGTCCCCAGTTTAAAAAAAGAAAAGATTAATGAATAGACTGACAAAACAATGGAGACTGTCCAAACAAACTACAGAGATTAAAAGGAATAAAAATTAACATAAAATAAATGAAAGAAAAATCAAATAAATGAAAGGAAAACTTCAAGCTATCTAATATATATATATATATATATATATATATATATACACTGATCAGTAAGAATAGAAGAAATAATGTAGTTCAAGAAAATTTTTCCAATATGATGAAAATTCTAAGCCCACAGTTTTAGTAAACTCAAGAATGATGAAGAAAACTACTTCTAGACACACTGCCATCAAATTTCTCAAAGTCTATGATAAAGAGAAAAATCTTTAAAATTGACAAAGAAGAAAGTCATATTAAATAAGAAGTATAGTTAAGGCTGACAGCTTTCTTATAGAAAACAATGCAAACAAGAATAAAATGGAGCAATATCTTTAAAATAATAAAAGAAAAATAATATCTATACTAAGTTAAAATGTCACTCAAAACCAAAGTGAAAAAGCTAATTCCACACATACAAAACCAAAAAAAATAATAATCTAAAAAGTCTTTCACCAGCAGATTTGCAAGAAATACAGATCTATAGAATGCAGATTTGTAGGTTAGAAATACAGATCTATAGAAAAGATTAAAACTAGTAGAGTAATTGCATGGGTTAATGTATATGTTCCTATTATTTAAAACCATTTAAAATATGACTTACTTTTGTAACAACAATAACATATTGAAGGGTTTATAACATATATAAATGAAGTCTATAACAATAATAGTATGAAGGCTGGAAAGGGAAATAGAAGAATACTATTTTAAGGTTTTTATACTATCCATGAATTGGCCTGCTGTCACTTAAAAGTAATTGTAAGAAGTTACAGTTTTATGTTATAGTTCAAATAAAAATTGAATGTTTTTAAAAGCCAACAAAGGAGATACAATAGAATGATAAATTTCAAAAAAGGAAGAAGTGGAAAAGCACAGATGGAACAATTAACAGGATGATAGACTTGAAGTGCATCATGTGACATATAAATGATCAAAACACCATACATAATTGTCAGGTTATATAAAGAAATAAATATTAGGTTGAAAAAGCTCACTTTTTAAGCTGTAATTAAGGTTGAATGACAAGGGAAGGGACCTTAATCCAGTAGCAATAGTCCTTACAAGGAGGGTAACACACACACACACACACACACACACACACACACACACACACAAATAAAGGTCACATTAACTGGCTACAGGAGAGTGACCACTTGTAAGCCAAGGAGAGAGGCCTCAGGGGGAAACCAACCCTGAAGTAACCTTCATCTTAGAAGCCTCCAAAACTTTGAGGAAATAATTTCTATTGTTTGGGCCACTCTGAATATGGTATATTTTTATGGAAGACCTAACAGATTAATTCAGAAAACAAGGCCTACATGATTTATAAAGATTTATTATAAATTCAGAATAATCAATACAGCATGATATTGGCTTAAAGATAAACAAATTGATCCATGCAACGTAAATGGAAAATACAGAAATAGACTCTGACATGGCCTGTTGATTCTTGACCAAAGTGCAAAGGCAAATAAGTCGAGAAAGGATGGGCTTTCAGCATACAGGACTGGAATAATTGGATAACTACATGCAAAAGCAAAATAAACAGAAAGAACTTTGGCCCACAAGTTTCACCAATTTAGAAATGAACTCAGAGTCAGGCATGGTGGCACATGCTTGTAATCCCAGCATTTGGGAGGCTGAGACTGGAGGATCCAGGTTCGAGGCCAACCTCAGCTACCTAGTGAGACACTCTGCAACTTAGTGAGACCCTGTTTCAAAATAAAGAATAAAAAAAATAGGACTAGGAGTGTAGCTCGGAGGTAGAATGCCCTTGGGTTCAATCCCCAGTACTGAAAAAAAAAAAAAAAAAAAAAAAAAAAAAAAAAAAAAAAAGAAATGAACTCAGAATGTATCAGACATAACTCTAAAATCTAAAAATATATAGCCTCTAGGAGATATTTATTTGTAATAGCCTCAAACTAGACATAACTCAAATGTCCATTAACAGGTAAATGGATATAATGTGTTGTAATTAAGATTATAATACAATTAAGCATTAAAATGATGAACTATTAATACAAGAAAAAGTATAGATTAGTTTGAGAATACTGTTGGTGAGTGAAAGAAAGAAGACCCCAAAGAGTACAAACTGTATAGCTTCAAATTATGAAATTCTTTAAAAAGCAAACTATTCGGACAGAAAGCAGATCAATGAATGCCTAGGTAGGGCAGAGAGGGGAGGACTGGGAGCTGGGGATTAGGAAGATTTTAGGGGTGACAGATATATTAACTATTTCTACTGTAGTGCTTGTTCGCTTCACAGGTATCTATGTATAAAATCGTGTCAAATTTACCAAACTCAGCCGGGCGTGGTGGTGCATGCTTGTAATCCCAGCATTCGGGAGGCTGAGACCGTAGGATCCGGGTTCGAGGCCAGCCTCAGCTACCTAAGGAGGCACTCCACAACTTAATGAGACCCAGTTTCAAAATAAAGTATAAAAAACAGGGCTGGGGGTATAGCTCGGAGGTAGAATGCCTCTGAGTTCAATCCCTAGTACCGCAAAAAAAAAAAAAAAAAAAAAAAAAAAATTACCAAACTCCAAACTTTCAATTGTTCAGTTGATTATGTCAATTGTACCACAATGAAAAATGGGGGTCCATCTGTTGATGCATCTTCTCTGCATATAACAGCCATTATTAATAAAAGACTGAAACTATTACAACAATCAAAATATTCTATATTGATTCAAATATCAAGATAAAAATTAAACAAATAATACAAACCTAGGAAGCCCAGCATGTCCTCTGTGAGGATAGCAAAGATTTATGCTGTAGAACACATTAAACTGCTTTGAAATAGTCCTGGGACCAAGCCTTCTGTCTGCTGTTAGGACATCGACTTCATCATATTCACCTTTCAAAACAACTGTACCAGCTTTGTCTACGAGGCACAGGGTGAATAAACTAGTAAGAAAAGTGGACAATCATGATCTTAAGAAGAATCTGTTCTTTTCTAGCATGGTAACTCTTTAATAAGAGTTCTAACAGCGAAGCTTCACTTTTCTTATGACAAGAAGGAAGAATAATGATGACAACTTTTACTAGCCAAGGAAGAAATAATGTTATATGCACAGCTAAAATTCTACTTAACATAGTGCATTATAATTGCACACCAGTGTACATTAAACAAGAAAAATAAATAAATAAATCAGAGACTAGGTTGTCTCATTTTGAGCAATGCATCCAAAAGTGAATATAGTTTGCAAATTGGAACAAAATCTACATAATTACTTGCTCTTAAGTATTCAGCTTTACTTGAATATAGTTCTCTAAATTTCCTTGTAACTACTATGGACAACATAGAGGCTCTCATTTTAATGGGCAAGTAGAAGTAAAGAGGAGAATCCCTGCTGGGTGCTCTGTTACATAACATTCATTTCATTGTAAGATTGCAATTAAAAAATACATACATATTATATATATGTACACACACACACACACACACATATATGGGGATGGTGTTCAAAGCAGAATTCTACATTTTCACTTTTTTTTTTTTATTTATTTATTTTTGCGGTACTGGGGATTGAACTCAGGGGCATTCTACCACGGAGATATACCCTCAGCCCTATTTTTTTATTCTTTATTTTGAAACCGAGTCTCACTAAGTTTCGGAGTGCCTCACTAGGTAGCTGAGGCTGGCCTTGAACCCGGATCCTCCAGTCTCAGCCTCCTGAATGCTAGGATTACAAGCGTGCGCCACCACGCCCGGCTCTATTTTTATTGTATTATTATAAGACAGTACTCTTTTTCCTGTTAATACTGTGATTTAGGTTGTACATAAATGTTCAATATCACTCATTCATTTAAAATATTTATTGAACACCTAACAAGTGACAGGTGCTGTCTTGAATAACGAAGACACAGTAGTAACCAAACAGAGATTCAACCTGTTAGAGTTTATCATCTATCACGATATACAGAAAAACAAGACTAGGGATATAGCTCAGTGGTAGAGAGCTTGTCTAACACACATGAGGCCCTGGGTTTGATCTCCAGCACTGCATGAACAAACAAAAACCGAAAAGCTGAGCAGACATGGTGGCACATGCCTTTAATCCCAATACATGGAAGACTCAGACAGGATGATCACAGACTTGAGGTCAGCCTCAGTAACTTAGTTTCAAAATAAAAAATAAAATAGTGCTGGGGGTGTAGATCAGAGGTAGAATAATTCTGGGTTCAATCTCTAAAAACAAAAACAAAAACAAAATCAGACAAACAAACAAAAAACCTGAAAGATAAGAGGCACTGGGTCTTCAAATGGGTAAATATAGAAAGGAACAGAAAGTTCCCTCTTGAGAACTATTTCTTCAAAAACTACAATCTGAATATGAGTAAGTTTTACCAGCAAAGGAAAAAGGAGATCATGTTGCAAAAACAGCGTAAGAATAAGTGGTATATATTTGAGAACCTGTAATTATTAATACATAGCCCAAATGGAAACAGGTGATTCCATGGAATACATGTTTTTTCTTAATTTCAATAGGTATTTTTAATTATTTAGAATTTGTTCTCTTCTCAATAACATAAATTGCAATAGTATCATTACAATGACTATAGATTTTACTGCACTATATTTTATAGAGACTTTGGCCTTAATTTAATATTAAATCCATGATCATCCAAAGAGTTTATATGTATAGGGAGTGATTTTAAATTAGATTTCCGTGTCTTTTTAATTCTCTTTTCCATGAAGGCTGTAAGTGGTACATTATATATGTATTACACATCCAAATTCAGAGTATAAAAATGATAGTATGTTGATATCTCACCTTCAGTGAGTTAGGGAGTACACTATACTTTCCAGATCTTTATTTCCTGGTCATAAATCCTTCAAATCAAAAGTAAACAAAAATGCTATTAATTAAGTAAAAATATGCTATTACTTGATGTTTATGGAACCTTCAAAAAGTACTGGTGTTGTAAATGGCTATGTTCTTAGGAATGCTCAAAGTTATAAAATAAATATGTCATATATTCCTGGGGAGTTTATTTTACTCAATAGCAAGCAATTTGAAGTGTTTCATATAGAAATAAATGCATCTGCATTATGGAATATGATGTAAAATGTGTATGATCTTTTAAAATAAAGCATGATCACCCAGAGAGTTTATATGTATAGGGAGTGATTTTAAATTAGATTTCCGTGTCTTTTTATTCTCTTTTCCAATGAGGGCTGTAAGTGGTACATTAGTGAGAAAGTTTGAGAATAGAAATTCATCATTTTAATTTGTTCACTATTCATTCTTTTTGTAGTTGACTCTGGTGATTCAGTGAATCCTCTTCAACATGTGAAAGTGCTCAAATTTATATAAGATTTATATGATGCAGACCTGAATCTTCTTCTAAGTAATTATCAAACTCAAATTACTAATTCTTTTAAAAACTAATTGTGTATGATAAATTATTTTGGATATATTTCCAGGGTAGAATTTTAAGAACAAAGTAATTTTTCTTCATGGAGTACTTCAAGAAAGTTTATGGAGACTTGCAGTCTGTTCAGTTAGAATATCCTCATATTCTTCCAGGAGTATTAAAACATTACCAAAGATATTAATTTAGTTTATATTCTTTCATTATCAAGTTTATCACTTTAATCCTGACAGAACAAAACAAGATATATTCTAGCCTTATTCTCATTAGTAATGAATATAGATTATTAGAAAACTCATAAATAAAAAAAATGAATTCTTTCTTCTTGCCTTCTGCTTTTGAACATTAAATATTTAACACATTGAGTTCGGACCACATGTGAACTATGGCTGCTCTAATTTTTTCAGTATCCACTTCTTGGCCAGATATTGTGTCAGGTTGAGCCTTGCACAATGACTATGCTAGATGCTTCCGTCAGGATAGCAAGGGTTCTTCGACATTGCATGAATTTTGAGCTCATGTGGTTTCTCACCACAATGATTACTGGAATGTCATGTTTGCCAAAGCTCTGGATTTTTCCCACTATTTAATATCTGGGAAAATATGTTATGATCACTAAAGTTTCTCTTATTCCAGAGATGCAATGTCATCAGACATTTGGGAATATGCAAACATTCAGGTAGCTTACTCCACTTTTTCAAGTTTGTAATTGTATCAGTGAGATTGCTGACAGGGAAGCCTATCTTTTAAATAGTAGTCCATCTGAACATCTAATTCTGTCACTTGATGGGTTTTAGAATCAGCCTGCCTCTGCACAAATCCCAAGTCAATCACTGATTAATTGTAAGATGTTTTACATAAATAGATGACATCCTTATCTGAAAAAAAAAATGCGGGGAATGGGTAAATTTGTTCATAGTAAGTTTACTATAGAACTAAATGAAATAATAATGTAAATAGCATCGTCTATAACAAAGTAAATACTTAATGAATGTTTGTCATAATTAATTAACATATTACAAACAACTTGACTTTCACATCTGGTTTCTCTAGTCATGATTTTGTATCTTACATTTACACTGTGGTCTAAATAAATCTTTCCCAAATTTGTCCTGTATAGCACTTCCTTATTCAATTCTGAAGAATCACCTTCAGTTTTATTCTGTTACTTTGAAAATTCCTAGCAAGAATTAAAGAGAAAACTACAACAGTATTAGGTATGGAGCACAGAAGCAGTGTTTGGATTCCTATATATGCTAGGCACTGTTCTAAGCAATGGAAACACAATACTTCCACCAGGGGGTGCATGTCTTGTACAGATTGGTGAATTGGTCCAGCTTAGGGAAGAATCTTAGACCCAAGTTCAACCAACACTAAAATAAGCATGTGTTGGAATATGAGGTAGAATTTCATGCTTGATGCTACTTGCATGGATATAGAACTATTTTAGAAGACTAACGTCACATAATGAAGTTTTAGTAGAGCTGTTGGAATAATGATAAAACTCCATGTAACTTAGAAATATTTAATCATCCCCTTTTTAGTCTTCTTCCTCCCCTTACACATATGCCCCTACCAACATAACACCTCCCCTACATATGCACACATGCACATATACACGCACACTCTGTCCTTACCTGTACTCACTTGGCCCAAGTAACTCTGCTTATTTATGTGCATGTTTTATTTTGTATGTTGAAAACTCTAATGCTTGGAATACATTGCATTTTATGCTTTTTCTGCCTTGAGTCACAAACTGTGTGGTGCCTTTTTCCAAAGAGAAGCAAACAATATCATGCTGAATTTAACAAATCTGACCTCAATATAATGCCTCTTTGTTCAACCATTTCCATTTCCTAAATCAACTTTAGCAAGTTCTCCTGATTATGTATAAGATATACTTCACTAATAAGATACATCTACCTGTGGGCTTTTGCCTAGATCTCACAGATAAAATAGTAGCTCTTAAAGAATAGATTAGGAAGGACTGATCACTTTGTCACTGATACATACTTATTAAAAATAAACACTTTATGAAATTCAGAAAATTAAACTACCCCCTGCTTTAAGGGATAAATCAAACTATTCTTTTAGGGATGTATGGATTTGAAATGCTTTTTAAATCTTATTTCATTAATATGATTACCACTCAAAATTAAGTTACATAGAGTATCTCAATTTGTTGCTCATGGGATATGATCACTCTTAGTTTAAAATTACATTATACTCAGGAAAGCTTCAAACTATCAGGTTACCTTGTTTGGCAGATTGTTAGATTAATCCTCTAATTCACTGTAATATCTATTACAATTTTCAAAAGAATTGACTATAATGAATTAGAGAGCTAATCTCAACAATTTATCACTCAAATGAGGTCATCACACTTAGCAGAATATCAAGACTACCAGTGCATTACTAACATTTTCTTATTAAAAGATATATTCTATATTGTGATTTATCATATTTTAAAATGGATTTAGATATGTACTAAAGAACAAATATATTATAAAATAGAAATTAATTGTAATCAGCTTGCTTTAAATTATATCTGTGAAGTTATTACAATCTTCACAAATAGTTAATAAAATAGTATGGCACATTGACAAATACAGAACAATGTTATACTCAACCTCTAAAATTTTATTATATTAGAAAACCTAGAAACAATTGAAAGCTAGATATTTTTTCCTCTGTGAGTATAGTTCAGTCAAAATAACAGTAGTAGTGAGTGTTAATATATTTTAAATAACAATTGGAACATTTAACTGATTTTTTTTAAATTTAAACACTTAAATAACACTGGAGCATTTACATATCTATTTGCTCAGAATTTGCTTGTGAATTTGAGAGATGTATAGGCAAACCTAGAAGACTAAATTATAAAATCATATGTTACCAAGATACTCAATGAAGAGAAAATGGCATGCTGGGTGAGGTGGGAGATGCTTGTAATTTCGGTACTTGGGAGAGTGAGACCCCAGGTTTGAGGTCAGCCTCAGCAACTTAGAGCCTCAGCAATGTAGTGAGACCCTGTTTCAAAATAAAAAGAAATAAAAAATAAGAGTTGGATTGTAGCTCAGGGGTAGAATGACCTTGAGTTGTATCCCTTGTACCAAAAATAAATGGAAGGAAGAAAGGAAGCAAGGAAGAAAGGAGATAGCGAAATAAACAACAATAAGCTGGGCGTGGTGGCACACACTTGTAATCCCAGCATTTGGGAGGCTGAGACCTGAGGATCTGGGTCCGTAGCTAGCCTCAGCTACCCAGTGAGGCACTCTGCAACTTAGTGAGACCCTGTTTCAAAATAAAGAATAAAAAATAGGGCTGAGGGTACAGCTCAGAGGTAGAATGCCCCTGAGTTGAATCCCCAATACCACAATAAATAAATAAATAAATAAATAAATAAATAAATAAATAATAAATAAAATAAAAACAAAAATAGGACTAATTTTGATTTAAGTCAAAATAATGTGTTTTAAACTCCATGTTTTAGGAATCAGCATTGATTCACCAGAGAGATGAGTTTACTGTGTTAGTTTTTACCAGATTATACATTATTTTCTGATATTTTTCCTTATTTGGAACCCCAGAGTTTTCTAAAGTGTGCATATCATCTGACATTTTTCTGCTGGGATACCTATCCTAAGTCCTGTAGGATATAGAATTCTGTTCCTGCAGGGACCAGCCTTTTTTTTACTTTCCCCATTCTTTACAGACACTCATTCCACATTGCCACTGGGAACGCAGGCCAGGGCTAGGCACTGTTATCCACCGAAAAATGACCTTGAAGCTGCTTGTCTACATAAAATGTAGATGGTGTGTTTCTATGTGCAATATTTTCCATTCTTTTTGCCAATCAGAATATTATATCACATGCCCCAAATTCTAATCTAATCTATATATATTTGCTTTCTTTTTACTTGTTTCTTTATTTTCCAGATAGCCCTCATGCAGTGTATTTTATTTCCTCATATTTTGTGGTTGAAGATGATATGCCTATATTTGCTGAGATTTCAGCTATGGAGATACTCTGATGACTGGGTGGAAAATGTATCCTTGCTTCAATACATGAGTCTTTTTACTTTTCTCTTTCTCTTGTAAGTCATCTGAGTCAGAATTAATTATTGACCCAGGGTCTTTTTAAACCCTAAATAATTTCAGTTACGTTAAAATCTCAGAGAATATATAAATACATTTATCTTCCTCCACAGAAAGCCAAATTTCAAACAGAAAGTTATCTGTGTTCTCCCCTTTGGCAATAATTTTTCCCCCTAGTTAAACTATTTAGTAATCCTATGTTTGTTCCACATTGCAACTTTTCACACAGATTTTCAGTGGTCCTTCCAAATTTTCATGAACCCTGGGCTTCCACATAGCTGTTAAAGTAAAATTTTGTTATCAGGGATAAACATATATTCTTTGATATCTTCAGCACTAAGTTACTGAGGTCAAGTTTCATTTTTAGTCTCTGTAGGATGCCTTTCTTTTTTGGCAGCTACTTATGGATCTACACTTAAAAAAAAAAAAACTAATATATTTGGGTGTTTAGTAACTCAGAGTAGCTAGACTCAGTAAGACTAGAAATGTTATTGTGGGTATAAGTTGGTATTCTCAAACTCACATGTAAAAGGCCTACCCATATGTCTTATTTTCCTTTAAGAAACTTTAAACTATTAAATTTTCTATCTAGATTGGTAACAATTTCCATCCCAGCCAAAAGTCAGGGGAAAAGGAGAAGGGAGGTCATGAAAGGTCCTCCACTCTTACACAGTGCTCATACATCACAAAGGTCTCCTCAGCTATTACTCAAAATTATTCCCTGGTCCCCAAAGAGACATTTATTCTCTGTTTCACTCAGCACCTTCAGCTCTGGTGGCTCTGCACTTCCAGTGTCATGACTGAAGCCACTGATGGAAAAAAGTTGATTCTACTTAAATGTACCATAAATTCAAGGGTTTTGCAATTTGGGGGGAGATCAGTAACTTTTAAAATTCACTTGTAATAAAATCAAAATCTCCTTCTTCTAGTCACCAAGGAGAAGTCATCCTCCTGTCTCTCTTTTTTTTATTTTTTGAGGATTGAACATACAGGCATTCTACCTCTAAACTACAGCTTATTTTTAAAATAAGGCCTCACTAGGTTATTGAGAGTCTCACTAAATTGTTGAGGCTGGTCTTGAACCTGTGATTCTCCTGTCTCAGTGCCTGGGCATTACATTACAGGCATGTGACACCATACCCAGCTTTCCTGTCTTTCAAAACTGATTCATTATTCTTTCTCTTAAGTATTAAAATCCAGAAACCAGCCTATTCCTAGATCATTCCAGACTCATTTTGACCAGAAGTCCTTGGTATTTATTTAAAATATAGATTGACTATTTGATTGTTAACTTCCTTAATTACTCAAATTGGCATTTGACTACTATACACTGAAAGGTTTGTCTGATACTTTACCATTTTTTAAAAGTTTTTATTAGTGCATTGCAATTAGACATAATAGTGAAGCTCAACGTGATAAAAACACACATGCACTCAGCTCTTTGTGTATTTCCCTCTACATCCACCCGACTCCTTGCTTCCTCCCACACAACTTAGTGAGATTGGCAATAATATCTTCATCTATTGCCATAATATTATTTGAACTCTTTCCAATTCTCTTAAAAATTTACTCATATAGTTGTATATCTTTTTTTCTTGTGAATTTTATACCACATTACTTTAATCTATCTGCAACTTCATTATAGCAGATATTAAACTATATTTATTTTTTATTTCTTTTTAAAACTGTATTTCATGCAGGCTATAAATTATATATAATAGGATAATCAGATCTTTGTTTTTGTGTTGTTTTATTTTGTTTGTTTTTTGGATACCAGAGATTGAACCCAGGGTCATTCTACCTAATCAGATCTTATTTGTACAACTGAAACATATTATGATGATACATACTTATGAAAACCTCCCAGTTCCAGACATAGAATGTTTCTGTCTTCCCTGGTTTTCTCATGGTTCTGCCCAATCAAGGTATTCTGCCACTGGATTTTGGTGTCAATTTTAAGAATCCTTTTCTAGAAATGGTCTTCATCCTCAATAGATTGTCTAGTGATTTTTTAAAGTTTTATAATTTTACATTTTAAATTTGTGCTCTTTATTCATTTTGATTTAATTTTCACATAAAGACTCAGATTTAGGTTAAAGTTTATTTTTAAAGATGATAGGACTTTGATTGCTCTAGTACAATTATTGATATTTGTGTCATGGCCTAGAGTGCAGTCTGTCATGGTGAATGTTTCATATATACTTGAAATAAATGTCTGAGTTCTATGGATTTGGGACAGAATGTTGATCTATGTTTATCAGATCATATCTGTTGATTCATTTACTTTTTATTCTTACTAATGTTTTTCTCTGACAGTTTTGTTAATTGCTAAAAATAGACTGATGAAACTCCCAACTGTAATTGTGACTAGTTTTCTTCTCCTTTAAGCTCTTGCTTCATGTATTTTGAATATTTAAGATTTGAAGCAAATAATTTAGGATGGAAATGTCTTTCAAGTGAATTTATCCCCTTATGAATATATAAAATGTTTCATACTCTTCTTTCTTTCAAACTCTACCTATCTGGTATGAAAAAGACATTCCAGGTTTATTTTAGCTTGTTTTGTTTTGAATGATTTTGCATACCGTATCTTTTCCATTCTTTTATTTTCAAATTATTGATGTCATTGCATTTTATAGAGAATTTTGTGTAGAACACTTAGAGTTGGGCCATGTGTTTGAAACACAGTGAAAACTTCTTTCTTTTAATTAGCATATTTGTATTTAAGGTAATTAGTGTTATGTTAGAATTTAAGTCTATTGTTTTATTATTTGTTACTGTATGATTCATTTTTATTCCTCTTTTACTGTCTCTCTTATTTGTGTTTCTCTGGCTAACTTAAATATTAAATATTTAGGATTACATCGTGATTTGTTTACAATTTTTTCATTCTATCCTTTCGAATAATTTCCCTAGTGGTTCTTCTAGGTATGACTTTGTGCAGATGTCACTTATCTCAGTTGTTCAAGATATTCTTTCTATCCATATTGAGTATTATATCAAATTATATTTTTTGCCTTAAATATGAAATGTGCCTTAAAAGCTCATGAAAAAGGATAGTCTATGGTATTTTTTCCCTTATTTTACTCATTATGATATTCTTTATCTTATAAAGCTCCAAGCCTTTCTTCTTCTCTTATAATTTTTCTGTTTACAGAATTTTCTTAAGTTATCCTTGAAGTATAAGTTTTCTTACTAAAACTTGTCTTACTTTACTGAAGAATATATTTATTTACCTACCATAATTCTGAAATATATTTTTGCTGAATGTGGTTGACAATTTTTCCTTGTTTCTCTTGATTTCAGAGGACAAATCACTTTCCTTCAGTTGATGCTCCTCCATGAGTAATGCTTCTTTCTGACTGATTCCAAGGTACTTTATTTTCTTCTGCTGTAGTTTTTAGAAGCTTAATTATAAGATATTTTGGTGTGGATTTTTTTTTTTTTTTGTATTACTTACACAGGACATAGTCTAGCTTTTGAATCTGTAGTTTTATATCTTTTTTAAAATTTGAGGAGGACTCAGCCATTATTTCTTTGAACAGTTTTAGTCCCACTCTCTTTTCTGTTGTTCTGGAACTTAGATGTTACAAATATTAACTCGTTTGTTACTTTCTCACAAAACATCCTTTTAAAAAAAATTATTGAAAATCTCCTTAGTTTCAGATAAACTATGTTCCATAGTTGGATTCATTGACTATCCTCTAACAACTCCACTCTACTAGTGAGCCTGTACACTTAGAGTTTCTTTCAGTTGTTGTATTTTTCAGTTCTATAATTTCTATTTTATTCTTTTTTATCACATATTTATTTCCCCTATTAATTAGTTAACTTGTTTCAAGGTAATTCATAATTACCTTTAAGACTTTTTTTGTGACACCTACTTTGAAGTCTTGCAAGAAAATGACGACATCTGATTCACTCATTTCAGTGATTTTTTTTTTTTTTTTTTTTTTTTCGGTACTGGGGATTGAACTCAGGGGCATTCTATCTCCGAGCTATTTTTATCTCCCAGCCCTATTTTTTATTCTTTATTTATTTTACCTCCCAGCCCTATTTTTTATTCTTTATTTTGAAACAGGGTCTCACTAAGTTGTGGAGTGCCTCACTAGGTAGCTGAGGCTGGCCACTAACCCGGATCCTCTGGTCTCAGCCTCCCAAATGCTGGGTTACAAGCATGCGCCACCATGCCCGGCTCAGTGATATTTTTTACTGATTGTCCTTTCTCATTTACATTGTGATTTTCCTATTACTTGCTATGACAGATATTATGGAACCCTGGATCCAACTTAAGCTTTTTTAAGAGAGATTTCTCTTGTTAAGATATAGTGTGATGGCCAAATATGTATAGATCTCCAGCTTTCCTTTGGGGTAGACCAATACTATCCTTGCTAATATGGAGCTTCAACTAACATCTCATTTCAAAAAGACATGGTGGAAGTACAGCCCCCACTGGGTATTTGTCATAAGTGCCCTTACTGTAAAAGTCCCATGATACGCAGTAGTTTATCTTCCTTCTTCAATTCCCAATAATCCCTAGGCAGGCATCCTTTCTTCTATATTTCAGGGCTTCCTAACATGTATTTTTTAATTTCTTGGTATTTTTGGTTGTAAGAGGGAGGATATGGGACAAATATGGATATTTCATTTTAGTGGAATCTTTTGTTTTATTAGTCAAGTATCAGAATATGTGTATATATCCCACTATGAGCTTTTCCCCCAAAGATTGTTTATGAAAAAAATTATAGCCTTAAAATACAATAGGACATTAAAAAGGGTTATGTAGAGAATAAATCTTGAACTACATTCCAGAAAGAAACAAAGAGTAGAATCATGTGTAGAATTTTTTTTTTTTTTTTTTTTTAGTTCTGGGAATTGAACTTAGGGGCGTTCTACCTCCGAGCTATACTCCCAGCCCTATTTTTGATTCTTTATTTTGAAACCAAGTCTCACTAAGTTGCGGAGTGCCTCACTAGGTAGCTGAGGCTGGCGACGAACCCAGATCCTCCGGACTCAGCCTCCCGAATGCTGGGATTACAAGCGTGCGCCACCACGCTCGGCTATGTGTAGATATTTTTTAAAGCACACTGTTTACCTGCGAAGGGATATGAAGCAGATATTATTGGCATTTTGATACATACAAAAGAGGACAGGTAATGTAGGTATAAAATTAAACATTTTTATTCAATGTTATGGCAATGAGGTAGCAACCTTCCTTTAAACAAAAGCCTATGACATTCTATAGGGTTATACAAAGAACACTTGAATGAAATTTGAATGCTGTAATTAGAAATGCAAACAATGTTCCATTTTGCAATCTTTTTCATCCTAAAGCTTCAACTGGTACTCCTGAAGGTTTTCCATTCATAAGTTTTTACTGCAATACCAGGATGATAGACAATCTTCAGTGGGTCTTCTGAGTTGGACAGCTTACCTGAAGATGTTGTCTCTTCACCAGGTGTGTGTGTACCATCAACTTCTGTATTAAGAAAAATATAATGAAATAGTGACCTTTCACCCTCTTCCACTTCTGTCTTCCCAGATTTCCTCAAGCCTTATATATTCACCTCAATATGTGAGTCAGTTTATTAGAGGTAATTGCTGTTTTATTGTAAATTTTTGCATGCAGTTTTCCAAGTCATGTGTTATTGGTTTTTCCCTCTTGTAAACAGAATGTTTATGTTACAGCATGAAAACTATACATTTTACTGCGTATAACATGAATTAACTACCGTATTAATTTTTTGATGATCAGGAAGCAAGATTTTAAGCATTTTATGTACAAACACCATAGTTTGTTCCTAGTGCTTTATTGCAATTAATAATGATTGAAGAATTGATTGAAGATTTGGGGTAAGGCAAAATGCATTATATTTTTCCCACTTAAAATAATAGGAGAAATTATTCCCTACACTTCTGGTAAATAATTTCACCAGTTATTGAGTTTTTAGAATCAAATCATTTACATTAAGTAGAAGATGCTTGTATTCTAAAACACTGCCTTACCCCCCCCCCCCAAAAAAAAACCACTTGGTAAAATATTACAAACCTTTAAGTACACATCTGAGATTACAAGTAAATATGGTTTCAATATCTAATGAAAACTTTTATGCTGAGTTTTAAGGTAAAGTTGAAGTTTTAATGGCTCTGAGAGAGTGTTTTATTTTGTTTGTTTTGGACGTATTCTTGATACTTAGAGGTAAGGACTACAATGAACAAGAGTTTGAGTTTGGCTCAGTATGGCAGAGAATGATTGTTGGCCTATCCTATATACTTTTTCCATTAATCTTAATTATTAAATCCCAATTTTGTTTGGTTGGTAATGTGCTCAGCTAAGTACAATCTTCCCAGCCCTACTCCCAGAGAGAAATAATGATGGAAACAAAAATTCTGGCCAGTGATTCAAATGGAAATTATTGAATGGGTTTGCTTTTAAATTTCTTTATAGGAGTTCAATGTTAGGAGCATATTTTCCTCTTTTTATTCCATAAACAGGGAGACATATGGGTGTATCAGTCACTTGCAATTAGGTAGCCTTAATTATGAGCACCTTGTCTTAAAGCTGACAGAGTGTAAATATAGAAGGAAGTTGGGTTCATAATGAATATGGAATCATCATGTCTGTCCTGGATTAATTACTTTCATTTTTTTCTTTTTACCAGAGAGAAAAACTAATCTATTTTTTTTGTATGTGCTACTACTATTTGAGGCTTTTCTGTTATTTATCACTGAAGTTAGTCTTCATTAATATAACTTTGAGATTCCTGAATAAGCTCAGGATTTTTCAATCTTAGATCAAGGTATTCCTAGAATAAAATAATCCCCTTTTCAGTGTAAAAGGATAAAACCAAGTATATCTTACCTCAAAGTATGGTTTAAAGAGAAAATCATATCCAGAAAATGAAATGATAAAGTCAGAGGATAAAGGAAGAATGCCAATAGAATATTTTTCAAATGATAGTTAACAAATATTATGAACATATCAACTATTACTTGCTAGTAATAATCTAAGATTTTGAGGTAATTTTAATTGTAGTAAATTGTTTTGTTTTAGATAGTTTTACTTATGTATCAAATTTGTCAATGGAATGAGAGAAAACAAGTACTTCGTAAGTCTTCACTTAAGCAATAAAAATGGATTATTCTTTCTGGTTTTCTTGCAAATGAGCAGAGCATGTAAAATTTTTAAATCTTTGCTTTTACAATGCAGTTTCTTTCTAAATGGTGCTGCCACATTATTGTAAGCACTTAGAATTTAATATCATGGGATAAACAGTGAGATGACGTTTTTCTCAATAATTTTTAAAAGTGCAACTCATATAAACTTAAATCATACTAGTACATAGGATATCACCGTAATACTTTTACTCGTATTTTCCTAGGCATTACCTTATCCATACAGTCTGATTCTTCAGTCACCCAAAAATGCCTATTTGAATTAATTTCAGTAATTTCTTACAAAAACATATCCTAATAGAGTCAATTTCTCTTCCTTCTACCTGGTCTCTAAATTGATGGTGTCCACTCCCCTGGACCCCTGTGCTAGTACTGCTCAGGGAAATAATCACTTCGTTTGCTATAAAGATGCAAAATGACAAATGGATCCATCAGCCTACAGTGAGAGAAAGCTGCACTACATTCCATGAAGCACTGACTAAAATAGTCACTCTTCCACCAATACAGGCATTTCGGAAGGCTCTTGCCTTCCTAGTAGAGATGATGGTGGCTTGGACCATAATTGGAATCAGACAAATGAGAGAAGTGGGTGAGCACTGATATCTATGGCCTTGAATCTTACAAAATCCTTTGTAAAACGTGCACACTCAGAAATAAAATTGCTTGGTTTTAGAAGCAGAGATCAGTTCACTCTCCATTCTTCTTAAACATTTAATTTATATTTGGTATAGTAATTGAGATCTTTAAAAAGTACACCATACATTGATCTAGGCTAATTATAAAGCATTTACATGACTAGAGAGCCTGGGTATCTCATGACTACCAGAAGGTTGCTAAATTTTTTTTTTTTTTTTTTTTTTTTTTGGTGCTAGAGATCTAACCTAGGGTTTCTGCATGCTAAGCTTGTGCTCTACTATGAGTTTTATGCCCCAGCCTCTAAATTACTTCCTAAGAAAGATGTATCTAGGGCAATGTAAGGAGATGTGGTTCTTAGGGTTTTTCAATTCATGCTTGGCACTTGGATGTAAGTGCCTCCTGAAATTTTCAGCCCTAGGTACCTTGTTTGGCGCTTCCTTGTCCTGTTACTGTCATAATGGACATGTATATTTCAGCAAAAAGCATACTATAAACCAGATTTAGGCATAAATTAATAAAGGAATAGGGATAATTTCAATGATTATCTTAAGTTATTTATACATTATCACTCTACCAAGGCAAAGTATAAAATAAAATACATTTTTTCTAAATAACTTTCATATAGACAGTAAACTTGGAAAACAGAGATTATCTGGGTTATTTTTTTTACATCTGGTTAAATTTATAATCAGTAAAATGATAAATTAGGGGAAGCTAATCCAATCATTGTATGTGAGAGAAATAGGTTTGTATCAGGAGCCACTTCTTCTGTCTTCAGGGACCACATAGTTATATACATTGCTCCAGTAGCTAGATAAAAAGTATAGTGAACTACAAGTCATGTCTAGTCTAATCTCCAACTTTAAAATTTTTAATTCTGTCCAGAAAAACTAAATAGTTCTGGAAAAGTAATATTTTTTTTCCTTTTATAGCCACCCTTTTAAAACCTCTGTCTATATGACGTAGTATTAAATGTTGTTGCCTTTCCTTAGTTTAGCTCTTTCTCCCCACCTACGATCAACAACAACAAAACAAGAGCAAAAAACAATAAAAACTCAACCTTACACAAAAGACCTGAAATAGTCTTGATTTGTAGCTTCTTTCCTGAAAGACAGAAGATATGAAGTCATTATTGACAATTTAATGTGGTTTTCTCAACAATAGCTAACCAATCACTCAGCAAGGCCTTGAAGGAAAGAGACAAATCTCCTGTAGTTATGGTGAGTGTGACAACAGGTAAGTCCAGAGGCTGGCCTTAATGAGGTACAACTGAGAATGTCATTAAACACTGTGGCCACAGGGAGACAAAGTCAGTAGCTAACTGAAAAGAATAGTTTGGAAAAACAAAATGAGATCAAAGAAGAAAAATAGAGGTGGCACTCTAAGTAATTTTTATTTAATTAATTATTTTTCTGAGAATTGGTTCACTGCATACAGCTTTATAGTCTTTCATTTAATTTATTTTTTTCTACAATAAGTAATTTTTTCATCTAAGTGATTTGTCTAGAACAATACTAGCATGCTGCAACACCTAACCTAATTTTTATAACTAAATAATTCCAGCACTTATGGGAATGTAATTGCCCTTGCTATAGACAATAACTTTGCCCATACAAAGTCTATAGATACCGTGGATTTTTTAGGTTTTAAGCAAATTGATGATTAAAGCATAAAAGTAACTATAAACAACTTTATGTACAGAACAATCATTTAATTGTTTTGTGTCAAGATCTGTCATGGTGAATAAAAAGGCCATGTTGAATGGAATTAGAAGCCCATGAAAGGAAAGAAAATGGTCATTCCTGCTGTGGGTTGTTTTACTCAGGGCAGGATGTATGTATCAAGAAAGTAGGGATGCAGAGGGAAACACCATTACTGTGTACATGTGAATTGCAGGAACATAACATAATGAATATTATAATAGTGCATATTATGTCCTATCTTTTGGTGCATATTTTATTGGTGCATATAATGCACCCCCCCCAAAAAAAAAGAAAGTGACCCAAAACTTTACAACTGCTAGAAGAAAACATAGGCCCAACTTCAGGGACTATGATAGGTTTCTATCATCATAATGAAATACTGAAATTATTAATTTACGATGAGAAAAGGTTTATTTTGAATCACAGTTTGGGAGGTTTTGGCCTGTAATGTATTGGTCCTATTGTTTATGGCTGATGGTGAGTCACTACATCATGCAGGAAAAGTGAGGCAGAACTAAACCACTCCATGGCCAGGAACCAGAAAGAAAGAGATAAGAAGGTCCTGTAATACCATGGAGGGCATGGCCTAAAGACCTTCCAAAGTGTCTATCACCTTATAGTAGCACTAGCCTGGGGACTAAGTATTTAATACATGGGCCTTTGGGGGATATTCAAGATCCAAACTATATCTGGGTCCAAGAATAATGTCAGGATTACAAACTCAAGAGGAAATTAAGAGTAGTTAAGCACGTTGGCCCTCCTCTGCACCTTGGACAGCTGGCAGCAGTAGTGTTTCTTCTCAGGCAGAATCAACATAGGGAATACAAACAGAACATTTGGCTCTACCATTTTACCAAATAGAAAGATATATTTCTTTCCCTCAGTATATTGGCTCCTAAAGGCTATGAACACAGGATTCCTTAGGGTCTGCATTATGGAAGAATAGAGAATATAAAGAGGAGAGCAAGAGGGATATGAGGGCGATCCTCCACCCTCTGAGTATTTCACTAAGCCATTGTACTTCTCCTGGGATTCCCACAGCACCACTGTGGTCCTTTATGAGTGTTGGCAATTTAATTTCAGACCAGTGGAAAGAAAAATGATAAATCCATCATTTGTCAAGTGGTACTTTGAATTCTTGTTTTCTCTCCCAGTTCTCCTGAGTGATCCTCTGATGGCTGTACATGTGTCCTCTGCAGGAATTAGACCTACAGTGGAAGAATAAGGGTAAAGAGTGCTTACCTTATCTTATCCAGAATTAGAACTAGAACTGTCATTTTTAATGCGTATGTATAACTGCACTGCAGTCCTGTATCCTCTAGGGCTGGAATAGGCAAGACACAGCTTCAATAGGATTATATTTGTCAGGGGAAGTCTGTTCTGGGACTTTGAACCAAAGATTAATCTTGAACTGAAATCTCTCTCTGGAAGTAAGCCAAAGCACTGCTTTACTAATACTGCTGGTCAATTGGAGCAGTGGTGCAAAAGATCAGGACCCAACTTAATCTCCAAGCATAATTAGTTGTGAATGATATCACAAAGGCAAAAATATAATAGGAAATTCACTGTTGTAAACTCTCTCTCTTCTGTCTGGGAAATACTGGACGAGAACACAATATGGAGAGTTTATGTGTTTTTTAAATTGAAAAAGAATGTAAAAAATACTTTGGAATAAATTTCATTTTTCCTGGATCTTCAAAAGAGCATAGTTTCCTTATAAATTAGATTCCTTACAGGATGGTAATACAAGACTAATAAAATAAAATCATACAATTTCAAAGTTTGGGAAGGAAGGCATTGGATACATGGTCATAACTAAAGGATTTACATTGCATAGACTTTGGAAAAGCTGAACCAGGCTTTAGTGTACAAGACCCTTATGACTTCTATAGAAGATGCATCCCAGGCTCCAGAGAAAAACAGACTTGTAGTTCAAACATACTGCAAGAATGAGTGAATTGCATATTGAGAAATGTCTAAGTGTCAAAGGGAATACGTGTGTGTGTGTGTGTGTGTGTGTGTGTGTGTGTGTGTGTATTAATCCATCATGGGGGTGGTAGTGATACATTCTAAGTAATCTTTAGGAAGTGTAAAAACTAGCAAGGAAGCTGAGAAAGGGGAATTTAAAATTTTTATCTTTTTAGATGTGACTGTTTCCACTGAAAGTATATTTATGCCTTATTATAAAATAAAATGGTGACCTAAAGAGGAAAGTTAAAACCATGAAAAACTCCTAGAATAAAATATATAGTAATTTTTTATGACTTTGTATTTGGAAATGGAATCTAAGATAGGACACAAAATACCATGAACAATGAAAGAAAAAAGTAAGTTTGACTTTGCCAGAATTAAAACTTTTTTCCCATCCAGAACAATAGAAAATTTTCTCAACTGATGACAAGAAAGACAGGATTGAAAAGAAAACTCATTATGTTAATCAACAACATAATAACAAATGCAAAATACATAGATAAATAGTAGGTTTATATTATTAATATAATATAGCGGTGTGGTATTTTACAGGCTAGTTTCCAAAGCCAGTATGTGGGTGAGCTTGGTGTATAGTCAAGTTTCCCTGTTAAGGGCCAGTATATTATTATGAAAATCCAGTACACCTGATAGACATGACTGTATTATGTTGAATGAAAATGCATTTCTGTAAACAATAATATTATATACAGTCAGGCAAAATGATCACATTATGAAAGGTTTGTGGAAATAAGAATTTAAAGTAGGGGTTCTCAAACTTTAGTTGAGAACCAGGAGGTTTTGTAAACACAGATTTCTGATTCAGTAGGAGTGGGTTATAAAGTTCACTAAGTGCCCTGTACATACATGCCGTTATCACTACAAACCACATTATGATGTGAGACTGTAATGTACCAATAAAATTGTAAAAGAAAAATAATTTGAGATCTTATGGTTCTGATAAGTTTCCAGAGAATGGTGATGTTGCTGGTCCAGAGACCACACTTTCAGAGCATGGACCTAGTAACCAGTACCTTCAGTAACTTGAGGATCCATACTTGTGATGGACATTGAACAGTTGAGTATCCACCCTCCTCTTTCTGTGTTCTACCTCTTGGATAGTTTCTGTATTATCCTTGATGAATTTCATAATTTCTCTGCTTTCAGCCCAGAGGTTTTGGTGCCAATCTTCAAAGTTTATTTGAGGTCAGTATAAGCCAATCAGTGTCATATTATCCTCCTTCTATTGTGACTGGTTTAGAGAAGCAAAAAGAAAAACCTAAAACTAATTAGCACACACTATTCCACATGCCAGTAATTGTCTTAGATTTGTCCAATTGCAATAAGAGCCAGGAATTTAATTTGATGAGTATTTGGCGAGAAATATGGTCTCCCTTTGTGTATAAATAAGGAACCACATAGTCATGCTTTCTCTGGATATCATTTTGAATCAAGGAGGGAAGCCAACATGAAGATAAATCCAACAGAGGGAGGAAATCAAAACTGAGAAAATCACCAAGAATCAGAGAGAGGGCCCCCCCTAAGGGATGCAAAAATTGTTTCACAAACAGACAAAAGTATTATAGATTTTAAATAATAAAATATTTCAAAACACTGTTCCAGTACTCAGATTAAATTCAGTTTAGTATTTTGTGACATTTGCTGCAGAACATTTTGAAAGTCATGAACATAGTGAATACGTTGATATCTTCAATGTGTTTCTTCCTAGACTAATTTCTTTAGTTCTCCCCAGATCTAACCACTATTTTGAATGTGGTATTTTTAACTTTTGTACATTTTATAGAAATAATAGCCTTACCTATTTACAAATTAATAAATCCATATATCATTTTGGTAAGCTGTTTGTTTTGGAGACAAAAACAGTTCTCTCTCTCTCTCTCTCTCTCTCTCTCTCTCTCTCTCTCTCTATATATATATATATATATATATATATATATATATACATATACATATATTATTTTGCCGTTGCCTTCTATTAGTTTGATATGTGTAACTCTACTATATTTATTAGTAAGGCAAAAGTACTCCACTGTAAAACTCCTATAATTATTTTGCTCATTAAGGCCTTGATGTATATGAGGTTCATTTGCTAATATTTACTAATATTAGCAAAAGTGTTTGAAAACAGTTTTAGAATACATATCTAGATGTGGTTTTAGTGGGGTAGAGGGTTAAGATGCCTTCTACCTTATTAGACTTGAATGCAAAAGTCCCTATCATTGTACCTAAATGACTCCTGCAGATCAGCCTCCAACTAGAACTGAAGATTCCAGCAACACACTGTTTTAGCTGGAACCGGGGGCTTATTAAAACCACTGCCAAGAACTGACTGGTCCAGAGCTCTGTGATGCCTGATAATTCTGTACAGGGTAGTTAGACACCTCTAGGTCAATTATTTTTTTTCTTTTTTTAAATTTAGACTTTTCTACTGAATTTAGATCACACAAGAATGCTTTTAATCTCAGAAACCATATCTCTTAGATATGGAACTCTGTAAATAAATATAAGTAACATGATTTTTAGTTTTCCAATCTCTATGTTGGAAGACAATACACAAGATAATTAGAATGAGATAAACTATATTCACCAAAACATTATATTGCATATTTCCAAATTTATATAGTGGAAACAACTCTTATTCATCTTTGCTTGGGTCCTCTTTGTCCATATACCAAGACATAATGAAGACATAAGCAACTATTTTCCTTACTATATCTCATCTCATGGACATTTATGTTAGTTTCTGATTTATGTTTTATTGTGGTAAACATATTTCTTTCTTTTTTTTTTTTTTTTGCGGTACTGGGGATTGAACTCAGGGGCTTTCTACCTTCGAGCTATACCCCCAGCCCTATTTTTTAATCCTTATTTTGAAACCAGGTCTCACTAAGTTGCAGAGTGCCTCACTAGGTAGCTGAGGCTGGCCTCGAACCCGGATCCTCTGGTCTCAGTCTCCCAAATGTTGGGATTACAAGCATGCGCTACCACGCCCGGCTCATAAACATATTTCAACATGGCTTCCTGTTTGTTTATGGAAAACTTTCTCTAGGGTAAGAACTTATAAGTAAATTCTGTTGGTACTAATTGTACATCATCAACTTTCCAAGATACTGCCAGAGTGTTCACAAAAGAGATGTACGAATCTACACTCTCTTCATGATCATTCTCTTCTTCCCCTCCTTGGCCAACATTTCAGATTCACAGTTTTTATTTATTTATTTATTTATTTATTTATTTATTTATTTATTTATTTATTTTGGTGCTGGGGGTGGAACTAAGGGACATTCTACCTCCAAGCTACACCCCAGCCCATTTTATTTATTTATTTATTCATTTTTTATTTTTTATTTTTATTTTTTGTGGTACCAAGGATATAACTCAGAGGCATTCTACCTTTGAGCTACACTTCCAGCCCAATTTTACTTCTTATTTAGAAACAGAGTCTCACTAGGTTGATGAGTCTCACTACTTGCTGAGGTTGTCCTTGAACCTGCGATCCTCTTGTCTCAGCCTCCCAAATGTAGGGATTACAGGTGTGGGCTACCATGCTCAGCTTCAGTTTTTAATTTTTGACAGTGCAGTGAATGTGAAAATATATCGGCTGAGATGTTAGTATATTTTCATGGGTTTTTTAGCAATTTCCCTATTTCTGTGAATCACTTATTCATGTCTTTTGATAACTTTTTCTATCTCACTTCTTATTGGTAGAATTATTGTTTTAATTTTTCTATATCCAGTATGTAAAAAAATATTCTATTGCTTTTCAGCTTTTCAAGGTTTTCAGTTTTTAAAATATGGAGTTTATTAACCAATTTGAGTAATTTTTTGTATGACATAAAGTAAGGATCATATTGCTTTTTTCCGTTAAATAAGCAATCGTCCCAAACTCATTAATTTAAAGGTTATAATCTGATTCTTGATCATAGTGCTAACTACGATATATGTATGGCTATTTTTGGAGATCTCTTCTATTTGACATGTCTATTCATGTGTTAATAGCAAAATGAATGTATTACTGTATCTTGTAAATACATCTTGATGTTTTATAGGTTAAATCCCCTCCCTTGTGCTTTTAGTTCAGGAGTTCATTGAATCTGTTTTCCAGTTACATATCACTACCACCAAAAGCAAAACTCAGGTCAGTATTTTTGTACATATAGATCAATGTAGGAATTTTTAACATTACAATAGTAAACCATATATATCCCTGATTTATGTTTTAATGACTCAATCAACTTTATAAACTCCTCTGTAAAGATAATATATATGTTATAGTAAGCACATACATGTACATGTGTTATATTAAATACATATGTAGATCCATATGTCTTCTGTTGATTAAAATTTCATTCTTTACTGTCTTCTAGCTTTTGTTGTTGTTTGATAAGATATATATTGTTTGTTTTTATAACTCATTATGTGGATTAATGTTATCTTTTCTTTCTGATTGTTGTTTAAAATATTCTCTTATCTTTGTAGTTTAGCAGTTTGAGTCTGATATAACCAATGATGGGTATCTTTTCCTTTACCTGGGCTGTGATTTACTGTATTTTCTACATCTGAGAAATCAAGTCTTCCTTCCTTAGTTATTGACAATTTCTCAGCCAATATATTTTTGTCCATTGTTTACACCTTACCTCTTCTCTAATTCTAGGGCTATATTTGGAAGTTATTTCTTCTTATTCTAACATCAATGGTTCTTATCCTCATTCATATTTTCAATCATTTATCTTTCTGTTTTGCATACAAATCTATTTAAAAATTCAGTATTTTCATCTTCTACTGAGTCAAACGTATATCTGTATTTTAAAATTCCATGATTACAGTTTCATTTGAGGATGTATTTTTTGTCATTTTCATCTGGTTATTCCTGGTAGCACCATTCCTTTTCTTCATATTTGATATCTTTTCTATCATATATTTTGAGTAATTTGACTGGGGGTAATAATTCTAGTATTCATTCTGATAATTCCCAAAGAGATTTTTGTCCTTATGTATTTTCTACTTTTGCAATGATAGTTTATACTTAACAGAACTTTATATGTGATACGTTTATAACATTTGATTTTAGGACAAATCTCATCAGGTAAATTTCAAAATTGCCTCTGGTGAAGATATCCAAGCCATTACCAATCTGAGACTACTTTTTGTACATTTCTGTACTTGAGGTGTGCTTGTGTGTTTCCTCATCAGCATGTGTGATTGCAATGCACCAATAAAAGTATATTTTTTAAAAAAAGAAATTCTTTTAAACCTGAAGATAGGGGAAATTTGAACACCAAATCTAGACATTAAATGTGACATGTAGACTCTCATTTAGTTTTTCCATTAGTCTTAGGAACAGGTATCATATCTCCATAAACCACTGAGAAGTTTAATAAATTGCCCCAAATTACATGAATAATAAAAATATTAGATCAAGGTATAAGCCTAGGCATACCAATGCTGGGGTTTTTACATTAACATTTATTATTGTTTAACTTATTGCTTCCACTAGTCTCACTACATATAGAATTATTACACGATTCTCACACTACTATTTTGGGGGAAAGTAGCATACAAGTAGACACTTTATCTGTACATATATCTAGAGAACCTCACTTATAATATAAAAAGGCAAATATAATTTAAAATATATTTATGCTTATCCACTCCTTTTTTAACACTTTGTACTTATAAAATCAATTTATTCCACTTTGATCTTTGGGATACTATGAAACTTACACATGGCCTTATAATTGTAAGATAAAATTTCCCATTTTTCATGATATTAATCATTTTATCTATAATTACACTAAGACCATTATTTGGTATACAGAATGGTTAATGCTAACAAACCTAGAATAAATTGAAATCATTACATGCTACCAGGAGCACAATAAGTATTCAAGGTATAGCAAAATGTATTTCCATCTCTGTGAGTTCAAATAGCTCTCTCCAGTCCAACTGTGCACTAATAAATTACATGTAAATAATACAGTGTAGGCATAGATATGTTTCATAAATAAAACTGTAAGCCTAGACACATGTCCTCAAATGATAGACTTAGAAAACAAGAGTTACACTTGAGTAATAAAGTAGCTCTTCTCCTTCATCTTAGAAGCTCTGACTCAAAAGAAAGTGGAGTTCTGAAAAAGGGTAGGGCACTACAGCATAAACCACAGCATTCTAAATATCCTTCTTAAATAATGTCAGGATTATGAAACTTAAAATGAAATTAAAAGAAAATGTCTGCTCCAAAGCAGGTTTGTGTATGTATATGAAGCTGAAAATGGAAAAACAAAAAGATATTGCTCATAGAAAAACATAACACAGATGTAACACATCAAAATTTTAAATGATAACCCTTGATACTTATTTTGTCCATTATTTACACAAGTTTGCTTATATTTCTAAATACATATTAGAACAGTTATTAAAAATTCTTACTAAAATAATCAAGGAAAAAATTAGATAACCAAAGGCCTATGGTTCTCTCAGCATCATATAAAATGTCACTCATTTCATATTGATCCTATTTATTTTATAAAATAATTTATTACCGTGGTTTTGAATGATATATTTTTTTGTACTAGAGATTGAGTCTAGGGATATTCTAACTCTGAGCTATACCCCTAGTCCATTTTATTTATTATTTTTAAACAAGGTCTCACTAAATTGCTGAGACTAACCTGTGGTCATTCTATCTCAGCCTCCCAAGATTTGGAACTACAGCCATGTTCCTACTGCACCTGTCTACAATATCTTAGTTATACCTATGGAATAGATGCCTCTAAAAATTATGAGATTCCTTTTCAATTGAAGACTACTTTATTATAATTTGAATATAGAGATTAGCTCCTTGGTATTTTGGCTTGGAGACCTCAAAATACAATATGCATCCAGTTTAATATGAAATGAATGATGCTGTATCATCACAGCTAAAATAAATTGTAAAATAAGAAGATATTTTAGTTATTAAAATTTGATAATATAATTGATTAAGATAAAATGGGAGGAAAATTGTAAATATAGCTTTCCTTGACATTATGTTAGTAATATTCAGTTGGAATCCGGACAGTAAAATTTTGTTATTCATTAGTTTTGAATCCTCAAATTTTTATTAAGCCCCAAATACCATTTATTTTGGATGAATAAGGATACAGTGTTATCCTCAGAAAGCTGAGAACTAAATAGTTAAAGAAGATAAGAAAATAATTTATAATACAATGGTATTGTTGCTATGATAGTTATATTTAATAAGCAAATAAAAATAATCAAACATTTGTCACCATTGTTTCTCACTACCATACCCTGCTTATTTCCTTCATGAATTTTTCCAAAGTATCTTATTAGATATTTGTTTGTTTTCTTGTCCTTCCTATTACATTTTGGTCTAAGGTGATAATCAGTGGAGTGTAATAATATCCAGTGAACACACCAAGTCAATGATAGATTTGTTTGTTGGTGTGTCTTATGTGGAGATTGAATCCAGGGCCTTGTGCAAACTAGACAAGTGCTTTACAACTGAGCCACAGAACCAGCCCCCAGTGGTAGGTTTTGAATGCTACATTTATTTGCTCCTAAAAGCAAGCTCTAGATTTCTGGATCAGAAACAGAATTAAAGTAATATATTCATTAATTTTCAAAGTCAACCCTCTCCTTCAGGGCAATGTGATAGAAGCCTTTGCCAGTGCTATCTGCATAATATAAATTATACAGTTTATAAAACAGATTGTTTTAGTTTTTAAAATTGTGAGCAAAGACTTCAGTAATTAAATTTTTATTTACTTTCCAATATCTCTGGAATTTCAGAAACCCTGAAATTATGAATTTGGGAGGTTTACCTAGGAATTGCTATATAGTCTTCACTCTTTTCTCTTGGTCATTTTAATTAAAAAAAGTCTTCCCAAAAAGAAAAGGGAAGGAGACTGGTTTGCAACCTTTTTGGGATGTAGACACAAAACTACAGAAATAATTCTATATATAACTGGACTTCTATATATGTTCAGTCACACTTTAATTTTCTGAAACTAATAATTTAACCCAGGTTCCTAGTAATTTTGCCCAGCAAACTCCAACCATGCAGAAACAAAAATATCCATAGTATTTCTCAACACGAAAGAATGCATTTATAGGTAACAAAGGACAGCGAAATACAGAATTCTTTGAACACATAGTTAACAAACAAACTAAATTTATCCCATTCTTCTCTGTCTGACCTTGTTTCTAAAGTATGATTAAATACCATCTATTTGAATTGACAGGTTTACCTTATACTTTAAGAATTCAAATAAAAAAGATAAACTAGAATCATAACTAAATTTACTGATAACATTGTAATTTGTCCATTTTTATGTGAGACACATTAAAGTAGCATTTGTGTCTAGGAACAAAGATAAAAATAAAAGGACTTCAAACGATATGAGAGCCGATCAAACTCTTTAGATATGTTGAAGGAATTCCTTTCCTAATGTATATGAAATTTCATCAATATCTGTACGGAAATAGGTATATATATTCTCCTGTGGATGCTAGTAAAAACTCAATTTAATATGTTTGCAAAAATAATAAGACCAAAAGTATGGAAGATTGAAACATAGATTATGGTTCATGATGACTTACTATTTTTCTACATCATTAAATTCTGTAGAATTGTTTTTGGTTCCTCATTTGTGAAACTATAGGTTTGGATTTAATATCTATTGATTTTTTTTAAAATCATATGGATAGACTAGAAAAAATTATCAGGTTGTGTTAAATGAAATTTAAAAAAATTATCAACTCAATTGCCTGTGAGTGTATACAAATACATATATGATTTAAAAAAGGAAGTCAGAAAAATATTACTGAAGTGAGAAAAAAACTCATTAATGTTGTACGGGTAAAAAGTATTCATTTGTTCATATATACATAATAAAGGTTGTTATATTGCATTAATGTTATAAAACAGGTTGTAATTTTGCATTGATCTTAGTTTTTCAAATCATGAAAAAAGACTTTGATAATTAAATTTTTATTTACTTTTCCACATTCCTTCAATTATTTGTAGACAATGAATACCAGTGTTGATTCATCATCAATAGTACACTTAAACACACAAACAGGAAATTCCATTTTACATAAACATTAATATATTAAAATATTTGACATTACTATTTGACATTTAGTTTTGCAGTTAAAATATTATATTTCAGCCGGGCATGGTGGCGCACGCTTGTAATCCCAGCATTCGGGAGGCTGAGACCGGAGGATCCGGGTTCGCGGCCAGCCTCAGCTACCTAGTGAGGCACTCTGCAACTTAGTGAGACTCGGTTTCAAAATAAAGAATAAAAAATAGGGCTGGGGGTATAGCTCAGAGGTAGAATGCCCCTGAGTTCAATCCCCAGTACCGC
>PVLC010000522.1:93818-111416 GCA_004027655.1 Graphiurus murinus | reverse complement strand
TATATATATATATATATATATATTATATTTCAAGTGAGAATCTTCTCACTAGAATATTCTTGCAACATTTAATAACAGTTTAATAGTAGTATATTAAGATCTTGAAAATGAACATATGATTGTTCCAACTGTAAAATAAATGTATCTGTGTGTGAGGGTAAACTATTCACTATCTCTGGTAACTTGCTGTGGTTTGTATTGTAAATGTTCCTAATAGGCCACTATACTAAAGGCTTGTTCACCAGCCTCTGGTGCTACGGAAAGGTGGTAGAACCTTTCAGAGGTAGAGCCAAGCAGAAGAAAGGTCATAGCAAGTGTGCCCTTGAGGAAAACATTAGGACCCTGTCCTCTTCTCTTCTTTTTGCTTCCCAACAACCACGAGCTGAGCAGTTTTTCCTCCATCCTGTGCTCCCCACCATGATATACTACTGTTTTGCCACAGGCCTGAATGCACCAGGGACAAGTGATCAGGGACTAAAACCTCTGAGGCTGTGAGCCAAAAGAAACTTTTACTTTTTCTAAGTTGATTTTCTCAGATGTTTTGTTACAGCAGTGGAAAACTGGCTAACACCCTGGTGAAAAATTAGCTAGTCTTTCCTGTAAATTTATTATCCCTAGAATCTTAACATATTATAATCCCATGGGTCTTTGTATATTCAAATAGAAAAACACAAGCAACACTCAGGTGCTTGTGCAAACAAATACACACTCATATATCTAAGCAACAATAATTTAAGAGTTGTTTTAGGTAATTATAGCTTATCTAGGTCTTACTTTTCTGTGATATATAGTGATATATATCATCTGATTCAGATGATAACCAGTAGGAAAATAACTAAGACAAACTATGGAGGGCAGAATTCTCTTAATAGTCCTCAGGATTTCTGCCCCCAGGGTGTATAAAACCTGAAAGATCCCTGTGGACTAAATATGAATTTTAGTCCCATGATTACTATATTTTGAGTAGACCAGTTGACTTTGATAAAACTAAAATTTTCTAGGGCATGCCTGTCCTAATTAAGTGAATCTTTTTAAAACAGACCCCCCCCCCCCAGTAAGTTACAGAGGAAGACGTTAGAGATTAGAAGCATGAGAGGAATTCAGACAGAGGAAGAGTTTACCATTTTGTCTTTAAAAGTAGATGGGCCCAAACGGCAAGGATTTGAGAGCAGGCTGCAATGGCTGAGATTGGCCTCAGCTAATAGCTAACAAGAATAACAGGGACCCTGGTTCCACAACCACCAGGAAATCAACTCTACCACCAACCTAATTAAATGTGGAAGCAAATTCTTCCTTCTACCTTCCAGAAAAATGCACAATTCATTCGTGCAACGTCTCAGGCTGTGAGACCCTGAGCAGAAGGGACAGGTACCTAGGCCTAGACCTCTGACATTCAGATCTGTTAGCTAAAAAAATGAATGTGACTGTCTCTCTCTCTGAAGCCAGCCCACATTCTCCCTTGAGTATATATCTGCTTTCCTGAAAAAAAGTCTGAAAAAAAAAAACAAAAAACAAAAAAACCAACAACAAACAAGCAAATGGATGTTGTAATAAGTGTTTATCTTTGTGGTAATAGTACAAAAATGGGAAAGCAAGCTAAATGTGCAGATTTTAAAAATATAGAGTAATTTTGCTGATAGTATATAATACAAGTAGACAAATTTAAAAATGAGAAGTTAAGCTGGGCATGGTGGCGCAGGCTTGTAATCCTAGTACTTGGGAGGCTGAGACAGGAGAATCTGGGTTCGTGGCCAGCCTCATTTACTTAGTGAGGCCCTCTGCAAGTTAATGAGACCCTGTTTCAAAATAAAGAATAAAAAATATGGCTGGGGTTGTAGCTCAGAGATAGAATGACCCTGGGTTCCATCCCAGTACTGCAAAAAAAAAAAAAAAGAGAAGTTAAACAATGATCTGGTAAAAAATCATGAATTTCATTTAATATAATATTTCACAGTTTTTTTATTCAATGTCAGGTTGCTTTGAAGTATTTCAATACATGTTATATAAGTATATATTTATAAACTATAACTATTAATATTAAAGATATGTATACATATATTATACTTCAATATTTTCCAGAGTTTTTATTTAATTTCAAAATATTTAATACATTTCTACTCTCTCAATTTATTTGGAAAATTTTGGGACATTAATGAATCCTAAAGAAAATTGGCACCTGAATCTTTAAGGATTGCCAACACTGATTTATGACCTCTCATCTGTTGTAGAATTGCTCATTCTATAGCAGTATAATATTTTATCTGAACTAATTACCATTATTTTTAATAAAAGAAAAGCACTGTTAACAATTTTTACATTTTTAAGGATATCTATTAATCAAGAAAAATTCTTATAACATTATCAGTATTTACTAATCACTATCAAAATAGTAAGTCAAATAGAGTATTTAAAACACACCCATATCCCAGCTGCTATAAGTTAAAACAAGAAATTCAGGAAAATATAGTAAAACAATGTCCCTAATTTTTTATTAACTTAGGAAATAAAAATGGATTCACAAGTTAGAGTCTTATAAAACTGCTTAATATTTTAAGCTTAGAGATTTAAATTTCACAAACAGCTTTGCTTTCTTTCTTTTAGAAGAAAGGACTATGTCTATATTATTTAATATGCTATAACTTACTTCAGCTAAATTTCTATTCTAAAATAAAATAATTACCACCATGATACTTTGAAAGTGCTCTCTGCCAAATATTATGTTGCCCTAGTCATATTTAGGGCATTATCATTAGTGTTTTGCTGTAGTTTTATTTTAACTTTTTTTTATACCTTTGTTATGACCTTGGGCATGAATAAGCTCATTAAAAATTAAATTGCTTATTATAGCCTGGCATCACTTTCCACTTTGATCAGAAAGCACAATAGGATCCTTGAGTAGATTTACCTATAAAATGTTCTAGTATTGAGAACAGAAAAGGCAAGCTTAATAATCTTAGTGCTGAGACAAAGGCTACAGAAATAACACCAAGGGGAGATAATAAACATTTTATGTGGAACAAATAAACTATAGATTTGTAATATTAAAGTTTGTTTTTCTAGCTTGTTAAGTAAAGCTACAACTTGAAAGTATAGCTACTGATCTCAGCTATACAAAATTGTACTCTGCCACCATACATATTTTGCTAATAATATGCTTATGTTAACATCTCTCTCCTGCCACCTCCAACTGGAAAGTAACAAGAACAACCCTTAAGTAATTCTTCTGAAAAGAAAACAATTTAAATGATAGTATGAAAAAGGTTTCTTAATTAGGTATCTCAATAGGCTGAAATTTTATTCTTCTTTTTAAAATTCTGAGGTTGCTATTTCACAGTTTTGATTGTGCTATAACAATTTTGGTTGGTGTAGCTCTATTCCTAGAGTTTTAGTGTAATTTATAGTTTTTTTTTTTTTTTTTTTTTTTTTTTTTTTTTTTTTTTTACCTTTACAGCATATGGAGAGAGTAATAAAGTAAAAGCAGAATGGATTATAACAAAAGTATGCAGCAATTATATATGAACTAAACTATTCTGAAGGCTTTTATTCGCATTGAAATTCCCCATATTTACAGTATATCAAATCATTTGCATTTAAAATTTAAAGGCTCAGCACTTGGGATTTGATTGTAGAGTTGAACACGGAAAGAATTGGCAATAAAATACATTATGTTTATGTCTACTTGCTGTCCTTAAATGTAGTTATATCAATATGAAGAAAAGAAGGCTTTACAAGTTACTTCTTTTAAATAGTGGAATAAAATGTATTCTAATTAGATGTTAAAATTTAATATTATTTAAATGAAAACTGTAATAGAATTTCAATTGGTAATTGTTATAAAATACTTAGAAGCATCAAAAGTGTATCATAATCAAATTATTAATATTTTAACATTAATTTAAAGCCAGTCAGAAACAACACACCTCCATAGTCAAAGCCTACTCTATGCTTAGGAATGTCTGTGATAAAGAAATAAATTTAAGTCATTATGAAGCAAATATTGGCAATGAAATACACTTATTGAATATTAAATGAAATTTGACTTGTAACATCATGCTATAAGATAAATGAACTTGAACAAAATAGTTGTCATTCATATATTGCTTCCTTTTGGGACCACTCCCAGCCTTCTGACATGATATGTACTTATATCCCTGAAAAATCTTAACTGTGGGTATTTCTTAGCATTAAAATTTGGGTTTATTTCCAGTTGCTAATCATTCCCTTATCTGTTTTCCAAAATTTGAATACAAAATGCATTACTACTTTCATCATGCACAATAAAGAGTGATTTAAAAATACTCATCATTTTCATATATCAATGTGGACATATAGTTACTGCTTTTCATGTGTGAGTATGGAAATGGGGATTGAATCCAGGGGCAGTATACCTTTTGATTATACTCCCAGATCTATTTTATTTATTTATTTATTTTTATTTTGAAACAGGGTGTCACTAAGTTGCTGAGGTACCTCCATAAGTTCCTGTGGCTGGCAGTGAAAATGATTCTTCTGTATCAGACTTCCAAGTACAGAGATTACAGATGTTTGCCACCACCCCTTGCTAGTTACTGCTTTTAAATATATTTACCTGTCTTCTTATTGCAACTTATTCTAAATATTTTAACTTTTCACTATTATATTTCATACTCAAATACATTCTTATAACTTTTATATCTTCCAGTATTTGTCCTATATAATGAATTAACAATCATTATAATTTTCAGTTTAAAAAGCAAATATAGTTGTTAGGTCTTTAACGTAGTGGAAAATTGATTTACATATTCATCTTATTAGTTTACAATGATATAAGCAAAATAAATTACAACACATTCGTCTATATTGTTACTTTTACTTATATGAGAGTAGCAAAAATCTATGATTGCATTTAAGGTTTTTTTTTTTATAATTTGTTATCTGTCCGTTATCTACATATCTACTGGAGTCTATAATATTTTATCAAATTTAACAAAATTTACTTATTAGGCTACCTTATACATTTTTTTACAAATATAAATTAGCCCATAGGAATCCCCCTATATTTTGATTTTACCAAAATTTTAAGGCATTAAAGTAACTACACTATGACTCGTTTATCTCCCCTTACCTGTGGGACATTCCCAGAGATGGAAGGCAGGTGACCTACTCTAATCTTCCTGAAAAAATGCTGATAATTGGACCTCTTGGCAAATAGACTAATTATACTGCCATGAGGAGGTTTTTTTTTTTTTTTTTTTTTTTTTTTTTTTTTTTTAATAGCTGGATTGCTTAAGCAGACTGCCTGCAGTTTAGGATTGCTGTTGGAAAGCAAAGCTAGAATCTTTGGATGTCATGTAAAGTATGAGTCCTAAGCAAAAATCTCCTTGTGTGTGAGTCATCTGACAAAATACCTTTAGAAATTTCATCTATAATTCTGGCCAGAGAGCACATGAACAAGGAGTGCATGTCCAAAATGAAGAAAGGGGAGTTGGCTTCAATGTCTCAGCCCATTCTCTGCTACTATGATGTGTGATAGCTTGTTACTTCAAAATTATTAGGAAATGCTTTATGAGAAATCTGATTCATATGTATGAATATAATTTGACAATGCAAACTATTTGCTAACTCTTATATATATCTATTTGACACATATAGAATTTGGATATCCATATTATTTAATGTGCTTCTTTTATCTGATATTTCTATCAAAAATCTATTATTTCTAAAATCTCTCTCAATATGTGTGTGCATGTGTCTTCCTATTTTGTGCCAAAATTTCTGGTATACAACAAATAAGATCATTGTAATTAAAATTTTTTATTTTAGTGAGTTCTCTAGTCTGGGTACAAAATAAAGAAGAGTAGAGGAGAGAAATTTACCCTCATAGGATACATGAAATAAGCAGAAATGTTTATGTATAGCTGTAACTATTAAAGTTTGAGGGTTATTTATACATATATATATATATATATATATATATATATATATATATATATAACCAGCTGTGAGGTTCTACATTTATTTATTTAAAAAAATCAGAGGTTCTTGCACTGGACATTGTATAATAACAAAGCTTTTTTGAAGATTGGAAAATTGTCAATTCTTGTGTCTATCGTAATGATGGATCATTTTGTAAGTGTCTCCAAAGGCAACTCAAATGTAGATGATATATTGTATGAATCCTCAGCTTTATTTGAGGAAGTCAGGAAATAAAATGTTACATACTATTGGCTATACTTCACAGGGTACTACAACCCGAATTCAGAAAAGCAAAGCCTTTATAAATGGGATTAAGAACAGAACCACATTCTGTGACTTGCGGGTAGAGAGATGCACCGGGTACTCATATAACTATAGAATCAAAACTGAGAGCATCACACATGGAGCTTTTTGAATCTTCTCTGTACAGAATTATACCATCCGCAAAGATGAATAATTTGACTTCTTCCTGTTTTATATGTTTCTCTTTTATTTCCTTCTCTTGCCTTTCTTCTGGCTAAAATTTCAAGTTCCATATTGAATAAGAATAGTGAAAATGGGAATCTTAGCCAGGCGTGGTGGCGCACGCTTGTAATCCCAGCATTTGGGAGGCTGAAACCGGGGGATCCGGGTTCGCGGCCAGCCTCAGCTACCTAGTGAGGCACTCCACAACTTAGCAAGACCCGGTTTCAAAATAAAGAATAAAAAATAGGGCTGGGGGTATAGCTCAGAGGTAGAATGCCCCTGAGTTCAATCTCCAGTACCGCAAAAAAAAAAAAAAAAAAAAAGAAAATGGGAATCTTTGTCTTGTTCCTGATTTTAGAGAATTCCTATCAACACAGCCTCTCTTAAAATAAATGTAAAAAGTGTACAATGAACATAAAGAAAGTGACCCCAGATGGAGTTTCTGGACAAAAGAAAGATTCATAGACTAAGAAAATGGTAAATAGGTGAAAATTCCTAATAAAATTGGCTCTCTAAAGAGTAATGATAATTTCAATTGTGAGGTTAAGAAAGATGACTATATATGGATAAAAATTTTACTTTTGTAGAGACAAGATCAGAGTTAGAGATCAAAATCGTCTTGCTTTTCTCAGAAAATATGAAAGATTATGTATTTAAAATTTAAAAATGAAATGAGGAAAGTTAAAAAAAAAACCAACAAAGTCAACATCCACTTAGAGAAAAAAATGAACATATTTCCTCTTGACGAGTAAAGACAATATCATGCTACATGGGATCAGCCAGTCTTGGAAAGTCAAGGGTCCTAATGTTTCTCTCATATATGGAAGCTAGAGAGAAGGTAACAAGTAAAAGGGATTTCAGATTGGTCAGGAGAGTGTTTCAGTCAGCATGCTCACTGCTGTATTTCAAAACAACTGACCACCACAACCTGGAGAAAGGAGATTTGTTTGCTCAGTTCTGGAGATGTCAGGAGTTCAGTCCATATTAGGTCAGGTGTGGTCTGCAAAGCTCAGGGTATGCCAGTGGGAGGCAGAGAGAGCCCAAGGACTCTACTCTCACATCATGGAAGGTGGAAGCAAGAAAGAGAGTAAAGGAAGAAGTGATCATATGTAATCCTCCAGGCCACATCCCCAGGGACTTCTCCTCAGCAACTGAGTCCCACATCCAACATGACTGCCTAGTCCATGAGGTATGGGAACATTATAAATTCAAACCATAACAGAGAGAGAGACAAGTGGAGTAAGTGAAAAGGGACAGGGGGAGGGAGGAGGAGAATGGGGGAAAGGAAAATTGAGGAAGAAAACAGTTCAAATAATGATATGTTCATATATGAAGGTATCACTAGTAGTTTCACTAACATGTATGGGAGGAAGGAGGGGAAAGTGGGGGTGGGATATGGAGGGAAACACACACACACACACACACACACACACACACACACAGAGAGAGAGAGAGAGAGAGAGAGAGAGAGAGAGAGAGAGAGAGAAAGGAAAGGAAGGAAGAAGAAATAATAAACTAGGGAATTATCAATCCAAAGTTGATTTTGTTTTAGTAATAGCATAAGAGCATACAAGAATGAATTGGAGGCAGACATTTTGCTGCTCTGACAGTGATCTGGTATGGTTTAATAACAGTTTAACAATCAGAAATATGTTATTATTTTTATTTGGTGTGCTCTTCACATAATAGTTTGAAATACAAATATCAAGATTTTATAGAATTTAAGAAGAAATGACAAATCTATTCTCATATTGATATGTTTAAACACATTTCTCTTAGTGGTGGTTGAATAGAAACAAAAATAGCAAAATTGATATAAAATATTTCAAAAACTCAGTTCAAATGTTCTCTACGATGAAAAAACATGATAACCAGAGAAGAATTAAGAAACAAATATCTAAGAAATTATAGAGCTGCTTGAAAAGAATCATAAGGAAAACATATGAAATCAAAATTAGTAAATTGAATCCCCCAAAAATCACACAGAAATTTATAATTAACACATTGACTAATTTTCTGGATGCATAATCAATATAAAAATCAGTAGTCATTTTATACACCAAAAGTATGAAGTAAAGAGGGAATCCAAGCTTTTTTTCTCAAACCACTAAAAGATGAGGTTGTTTATTTGTAGCATAATCTAGCCTATCATATTGGTTCTTTGAAAAATAGCCAAAGCCTTAGCAAGTAAGAAACACACAAACACAGTCATAGAAAACACATGTATATAATATATGTATCTATTTTTAGTGAAAAGGAATAGATTGTATATATGTTGCAGGGATTAAAATATAATTGAAATATGTGGTGTCATGCCAATAAATTTATGAAATGAGAAAAATTTCAGAAAGGATCTGCTATGATTGAGTCAAAAGTCATACTAATTCCCTTCCAATTAAATAATTTTAGCCAGTAGTTGAAATTTTTTACATGATTAAAATGCCATAACCAAATGGCCTTAGAGACAAGTTTTATCATGCATTCCAAGAATAAATAACTTCAATCTTACATAAACTATTATAGAGAATTGGAAAGGAAGGAACATTTGTTACCTTATTTTATGAAACACAACTTTAATACAAAACAAAACATGACAAGAAAAGTAATGGGAGCAAGAAAATTACTTATTATCCTAGTCATTAATATACAACACAGGATTAGCAAAATGAATCCAGCAGTGAATTTAATACAAAAGTAAACCTGACATCATTGAGTTGATTCCCATTAGTGGAATAAAGGAGGAAACAGTAACATATGATATTATCTCAGTAGGTAAAAAAAAAAAAGGCTCCTGGTAAAAAACTATTTGTGACAAATAAGTTTTTAGATATTTAAAATAAAAGATACCAATGAAGAATATCACCGTATAATAAGCAAATATAATTTTCAATGGAAAAGTATTATAAGCATTTAATTTTAGACCAGATATACTATAACCATTTCTATTCAGCATTGTACTAAAAGCCCTCAACAGGAAGAAGAGAAAAGAAAGTAAATGTAAAATAAAGAAATGAAGACACCATTACTACAGTTTATATGAATGTTTCCTAAAGGTCCATGTGTTAAAATCTTCCCCAGAGTGGTGCTACTGGGACATGCTGGGGCCCTGTAGAAGGTAGGATCCTATGGGATATCCTTAGGTCATAGGGGATTTGTACAATGCCCCCCCAAAGGGAATTGTGAGATCCTGATCTCTTCTTTCTCTTTCTCCCTGCTTTTCAACTGATGCGGTGAGCAGTGTGACCCACCACATTATTCTTGCGTGATGTGCCTCTTTGCAAGAGGCCCAAAGCAAAGGTGCCAATTAATCATGGGCTGGAATATTGAAAACTATGACTTAAAATTGATCATTTCTCTTTGTAAGTTAGTAGCCTCACATATCTCTTTATAATGATAAAAAACTGACTAGTATAGTCGTTATTTCCAGATGACATAATAGTCTATGTGGAAAACCCAAAAAGAAATCATAGAAACATTTCAGAATTAATATATAAGTTTGCTAGTTGTTTTAGGTGGATGATCAATATACATGCTTATGCAGGTTTACACATAAGGAATGATCATTTTAACAAGCAGTTTAAAGATGGCAATCACAATAGATGTATCATTTATTACCCAAGATATGCAAACTTAATTGAGAATATTGCTTGTACAAAATAAAATTTTATTAAAAGACTTTGATTCTTGGGAGGCTAAGACAGGAGGATTGCAGGTTTGAGACTACTGTGTGATCAATTCTCTCTCAAATGAACTGTAGCTGAATATTGACCCTCAAAAATGTAATATATAAGCTGGGCATGGTGATGCAAGCTTGTAATCCCAGTACTTGGGAGGCTGAGACAGGAGGATCCGGGTTCTCAGCCAGCCTCAGCTAGTAAGGCCCTCTGTAACTTAGTGAGACCCTGTTTCAAAATAAAGAATAAAAATAGGGCTGGGAGTGTAGCTCAGAGGTAGAATGCCCCTGAGTTCAATCCCTAGTACCACACAAAAAAAATGTAATATATATTTTAAACTCGAATCATACATTATAAAATTCCCTTTACATAAAGTACAAAAGCCAATAAAATAATTGGTAGATACATATATAGATTATATAGATAAAGATAAGTAGTAAAACTACAAAATTAAGTAAAGAAAATTCAGAAATTTTAGTTAGAATTACCTCCAGATGGAAAGAAGGGAGATGAATCAAGATAAAGGATTTCTAAGGCCAGCTATGTTCTATTTTTTAATCTGGAAATGGAGAACATGGATGTTCCTTTTTATTGGCATTTCTAAAACTGTGTATTTAGTTGGGTATATATGTTCTTTGCAAGGTATTCAGAACACCACAAAATTAGCAATTTTTAAATTTAGATATGTAACTTTACACGTTATATATCCTTTTTTTTTTTTTTTTTTTTTTTTTTTTTTTTTTTTTTTTTTTTTTTTTTTTTTTTTTTTTTTTTTTTTTTTTTTTTTTTTTTTTTTTTTTTTTTTTTTTTGCGGTACTGGGGATTGAACTCAGGGGCATTCTACCTCCGAGCTACACCCCCAGCCCCATGTTTTATTCTTTATTTTGAAACCGAGTCTCACTAAGTTGCGGAGTGCCTCACTAGGTAGCTGAGGCTGGCCGCGAACCTGGATCCTCCGGTCTCAGCCTCCCGAGTGCTGGGATTACAAGCGTGCGCCACCACGCCCGGCTACCTGTTTCTACTTTTTTCTTGTCAACATTAGACCCCCAAAATTATGTTCACTCTTCAAGGAAGTTTAAAAATTTAACGTATTTTATGTTTATGTTTGGAAAAACTCATGTCTTATATTTATTTTTGTATATCATATTCTCTTTATAAAGCAAAAAAATTTTTTTCTTCTGTAACTATGTGCAAAAAATTTTTCTGAGTCTCTTCTGGTTTGGATATGCAATGTCTTCACCAAAAGCTCATATGTTGAAGGTTGGGTCTCCAATGTAGCAGTGTGCAGATTTAGGGCTTTGGGAAGTCACTGGATCATGATGACTTTGGTCTCATCTGTGAAATAATTCATTGATGGCTGCTGAATGGACTAAAGGGAGGTGGTTGAAACTGTGTGCAGGCGGGCAGGCTGGAGGAAGTAGGTTACTGGGGGCGTGCGCCTTGCTTCTTTCTCTCCCTCTCTTTCTCTCTCTGCTCCCAGATTGCTATGAGATAAGCTAGGCAGCCTTCCTCTGCCTTGTTAATCCACCATGATACTCTGCGTCACCTCAGGCCCAGAGCAATGGAGCAGACCCACCATGGACTGAAACCTCTGAGATCTTGAGCCAAAATAAACCTTTCTTCCCCTAAGTTGTATTTCTAAGGTGTTTGTCACAGGGACAAAAGCTAACACAGCTCAGAATGCCTAGAATTGATTTATTTAGCATTCACCAATTTATAAAACTTTGTAAAGTGCTTCACTTACAGCCACTTAGAGCCATTGCCTCATTTTATTCTCCATTCAGTTTTATAGTTGAGCAGACTTTGTCAATCATATATTCTTTCCTTTTATGTGAACTATTTTTGTTGTCCTTCTGGGAGACTGTTACTGATATTCTTAAATTTCACTAGCATGCATCTAGTGCAAGATATTTATTGTTTTTCCTTTCTGGAATTGTCTGGGTCAGCCATTTCAGAGCAGTATTGACACATTTTTTAGTCTTTTACAGTACCTTCCATATTTTAGCAGCAGTTTCTTGTTGCCCTTGTAGCATCTTACCTTAGATGTCTATTGCATCCCTCAGCTTCTTAGTCATAGGGAAAGAGCTTATTCAGCCTGCCTAGGCAGGACCAGACTTTTAGGAGTTAATCCCACAAAGTCTCCTTTTGGAGTATAGATAACTGTTCCAAGATTCTATTCTTCATAGGGACAAATCAGAAGTATATTCTACAGAAGTCCTTAGGGTCTCCAGAAAAAAAGGAAACTCAGCTGCTTAATAACCAGCCATTTTGTTTCTACACCATCTCATTCACTTATTTGCTATTTCTTCTTGGGAGTATCTACAGCCAGCTTTTAGTGTTAATTGCTGTTTTAAGGGGACCACACACATGAAATTTATATGAAGTCTTTCTATATGTCTGGAAGCTCTACCAGGAATTATTTCTATAAACATTCTCTTCTTTACATTATCATTATTCTTTTCTTCAAAAGTTTCTGTTAATTGCTCATTTTGTTTTAATTCTATCCTTTGTATTGATTGTTTTCCTCAGATTTTCTATCTATGCCTTCATAATTTCTGGGATAATTTTTTACCTAGTATTTCCAATTTACTAATTTACACTTTGCCAGTAGCTCATAAGAGTTTTACTAAAAAATGAGCTTTGAATAGCTGGTGTAAGTTCTGACATAATGTAATTTGTATTGTTAACATTTTTTGAAAAGCAATCATTTGTCAAAAAGAGAAATGATGTGATTAATTTTATTCTTTGCCAAAGAAGACAATTATTGTGAGTCAATTGCATAGGCCACTTAGAAAAATTAGACATACATGATCATCACACATTTTTGATATCTTCATTTATTAGAAGTTTCAGAATTTTCTAAAACATCCCGTTATGTTCTTCAAACACACGCACATGCATTATATACACAACCACACTAAAAACATTTTTACATCTATCAAAATAGATATAAAATCTAGTGTTATGTTTGAATCAGTTTTAGATAAGCTCCCAGTTATAATTATACTTACATACTTAAAATATATAAAAATAAAAACTACATTCTGAAATTTGACTTTTTATAAATATTATGAATTTTTGTGATGCAAAATTCAAAGAACTACATACTTTTACAATTCTCTTTATAGTATGAGTACATTTAGAAAATATATGAGCAAGAAAAAAAGATGGAAAGTCACATAGTTTTGCCCTGTGACTTTTGAAATAAGTTACTTGTGAATCCTTCTACTTATTGTGAATCTGCTAGTGATTATATTAGTAGCCTTAGCCATAACCTCTGGACTTCTCTATTAGTCATCTAAATTATGGAAATGATACTGCTTTACAGGGGTGAAGAGAAAGGAATCATAATTTTGTTTATAAAATGAACAAGAAAATGGAATAAACAAAAAGATTCTACCTATTAAAATTTTCTTTTATAAACTCAAATTGTTAAAAGAACATCAAAACCCACAAAAAGTTTAGCTATAAAGACTAACTTTATAATATATTTCAACTTTAAAATATATTTCAACTATTAGCATTTTTAACCGTAATATGTTCTTATCTTTAATATAGCATTAACTGTAATTTCAACGACTTATGCATTAAATGATTCATATGTTAATTTAAGTTTATGAAACTTCATATGTCATAAAAACAAAATTTCATTTATATACTTGAAAAATGAAAATTTTGTTTTGATTTATTATATAATACAATATTGAAAATTTTATTTTTCCTTTTCAAGATAAATTTTGTTGTCATAACTGCTTAACTTTAAATTCATAAATGTTTAAATAATTTATATTGACTAAATCCGGCAATATTTAAAAATAGGTACCTTAACTTAAGAGGGGATAATTACATATAAAATTGACTTTCAATTTGCAACATTATATCAGCTAATTACCCACCCTAAAGATGACTTCACCTTGAATCAGTACTCATATTTAATTCGATTTTGTAATCCAGCATGACATATGATACATAATAGAAACGAAATACACATAACTTGAATAAATGAATTAATGAAAACTGAAATGTCAGGACTTTATTTTGTCAACTAAAAGCTCAAAAAATATTCCTGTTTAATTGATACAAACAGGAAATTGAAATAGCTACTTACACTTATGGGATATCTTTCTGAAGACTTAGTGCTAGACAACTCTCTTCTTCCTCATTTTGTCTATTATCTTCTTTTCCTGAGACTGTGAGTCTTAGGTCATACTACAATCTACTTATATTCCATGCAGATTTTGTGAAAATTTCTGTGTTTCATGGATTTTATGGGTTTGGATATCTCTTCTTTACTAAAATATTTCAAGGACATGATTTAAATCTGACACAAATCCCTGGTGAATTCACAACTTTACTATGTCTAATGGCAATAAAAATAAAGATGAAAACAATATAGCACGTATTTAAAGCTATTCTTAGAACATTCTGCAAAGAACATCTTGACATTGAGTGTCACAAGTAAATTGTGTATGGGATGAATAAAATATATCCCCATATAACTATTTCTGCTCCAAATCACTTTTTGTACTGTTTCCATATGAAAACCATGGTCATAAGGGCATCTTTATCATTTATATACTCAAGAGCTTTAGTTTAGCATTCGTTTGTAAAATGAGATTCTACTTAGATTTGGGCCAGTTTTATACCTGGTCATATGAAGGCCAACTTTTGTACCAGGGCAAAAGAAGAGATCAGATGGGATTTGAACTAAGAGATCCAGGATGTCCTACTTTTCAACCTTTACTTTTATCTAGACAGATCTTATCATTCCATTAATTTAAATTCTCCATTCTGGTTTAAGCAAAGGTGAAAATACAAGTGTAGCTAAAGGGGAACTGTACTTAGTTTGGTATAGATTCACTTACAGAGTATGTTAAATATGAAAAATGAATATAGCAATAATAATCACTTTGTTATTGCAAATTTTCTGTGCAACTCAGGGAAATACTTCAAAAAGAAAGATTTTCAAGGTAATTTCTATTGAAAACCCTGCAAAAATAATCTTTCTCCTGCATTTTTAAGTTAAAAATGAGTTTCAACTAAAAATAAACCACACAGGCATTTTTTCCATAGTTTGAAAAATGTATTTAATTATCTTTTAGATATTTCCTTTTAAATATGCCCCCTGAGGTTTATCCACTTATTCTATACTTGTCACTGAAAGGTCAGGTCTCCCTAGTGTTTGTGGATACTTGGTTCCACTTAAAGAGTTTAAAAGTCAAAGAAATAAAGGAGATGGAAATACTATTTCTTTCTGATAAAATAAGTCTTTAGTTATTGTCTTCTAAAAATAATTTATCTCAAAATGAAGTAAAGATAATATTAACTTATTTTATGCTCAGAAATAAAACACACATTTCTAAGTGTGAAATTATTTTTTATTATTAAACAATTAACAAGAACAATCTATTGACCATGAGAAGCCAATTTATGATGAGTCATTCAATAATTAGTATATTGAAAAATAACAATATTACTTAAGAAAATCTACTTTTGTCCATATTATATAATCACAAGTCCAGGTCATATTTTTAGGGGAAATATTGCAGAATTATTAGGCCATAATACCAAATATTTTTTCTGAAAGATACTAAAATAAGCAAGCAGTATGTGAAAGTTATCATAATTTAGAAAATATTTGTTGACACTTGCTTAATTAAGTTTTTTTGCAAGCTATTTGTAGACATTAGAAAATGACTAGCCAGGCATGGTGGTATATGCAGGTAATCCCAGTACTTGGGAGGCTGAGACAAAACAATTGCAGGTTACAAGCTAGCATCAGCAATTTAGTGAGACCTTATTTTAAAATAATAAAATAAGTCTGGGAATGTAGCTCAGAGGCACAATACCCCTGACTTCAATCCTCAGAACAACAACAACAAAAATGATGGGCACCAAAGTAGAAATGAACTTGAACTTAGAACTATATGAAAGGGCTCACAGAATCAATGAGAAATCAGAAGAAGCAGAAGATTCTGAAATCCAGAGAAACAGATGTCAGACCAGTCAGCAGCAGTATGATTAGAATGCTTTTTTTGAAATTCAAATTGCTGGATGCCAAGCCTGTCCTCGATTTCAGTGAGGATACCAGAAGAAATCCAATGTTATTCCTCATTGTGTCTTCCTGAGATCATTAGTATGGTAATGGAATTTTGAAATTTTACTAGCCTCAACTTTGCCATTTGCCAGGACCCAACTAATGAAGAATGTCTGGTTTTGAAGTTATAATGTGGATTTTTCTAAATAAAAATGGCCTTCATATACTAGCATATGTCCTCTTCAGAACAATATATATTTTTCCATAGCATTAAAAATGGTAGATTTATCAATATAAAATTTTTAGTAAATTTTGATGTCCAAAGAGAATGACTGAGAGATTTGTCATTACTTCACATCATAAATATATATAGATATTTTGCTGGTACATTTTTCCATTTATTTTATTTTTTTAATTGGTGCATTGTAATTAGACATCTTTGTTAGGTGCAAGCTGAAAAAGGCATACATGCACACATTTCTCATTTAACCCTTCCCCAATTCCCACCCTACTCCCTCCTCCTCCCTCCATCTCAAGTTCAGATTAATGATTGACTTTGTTATGTTCGTGAAAGTACATCATGCACATTAGGGTGTCCCCCCTTCCCCATCACCTTCCATTAAATCAAATTATTTGCTCACCTAAGGATTCTCCTTCTTCATCTGGAGTCCCTCTTATGTCCCATTTTCTCCCTAGCTTCCCATGTTAGGGAGAGTATATGATTTTTTATTTTTTGTGACTGACTAATCTCACTTAACATAATGTTTTCCAGTTGCATCCATTTCCCTGCAAATAACATGATTTTGTTCTTCTTTATGGTTGAGCAAAATTCCATTGTGTACATATCTCATACTTTTGTAATCCATTCATCTGTTGTTGGACATCTTGGCTGGTTCTATAGTTTGACAATTGTAAATTGTGCAGCTATAAACATAGATACACATGCGTTGGTCTGATAGTTTGGTTTCCATTCTTTGGGTAGATACCTAGAAGTGGTATTGCTGGGTCATATGGTAGGTTCATTCCCATTCATCTAAGGATCCTCCATACTGTTTTCCAAAGTGGTTGCCCTAATTTGCAGTCTCACCAGCAATGTACTAGGGTTCCCACTTCTCCACACTCTCACCAGCATTTGTTGTTGTTTATATTCTTGATGATTGCCATTCTGATTGGGGTTACGTGAAATCTCAGGGTAGTTTCGATTTGCATCTCTCTGATTGCTAATGATGTAGAACATTTCCTCATACATTTATTGGTCATTTGTATTTCTTCTTTTGGGAGGTGTCTATTTAAATCCTTTGTCCATTTTTTTATTGGGTTACTTGTTTTCTTAGCTGTGAGTTTCTTGAGTTCTCTGTATATCTTAGATATTAGTCCTCTATCAGAAGAGCAGCCAGTAAAAATTTTCTCCCACTCTGTGAGCTCCCTGTTGAGGTTCTTTTTTTTTTTTTTTTTTTTTTTTTTTTT
>PVLC010000522.1:0-93718 GCA_004027655.1 Graphiurus murinus | reverse complement strand
TTGCTTGTGCTTTTGGGGTCTTGTTGAGAAAGTTTTTACCTGTGCCTATGTGTTGAAGTGTTTGGCCTAGGCCCTCTTCAAGTAGCTGCAAGGTCTCTGACCTGACTTCCAGGTCTTTGATGCACCTTGAATTGACTCTTGTGCAGGGTGATAAATTGGGGTTTGTTTCCATTTTCCTACATATGCTTAACCAGTTTTGCCAATATCTATTGTTAAAGAGGCTATCTTTTTTCTAGTGTATGATTTCGGCTCCTTAGTCAAAAATCAGTTGACTGTAAGCACGTGGGTCTGTTTCTGAGTCTTCTATTCTGTTCCATTTGTCTATGTGTCTGTTTTTGTGCTAATACCATGCTATTTTTATTACTGTGGCTTTGTAGTAGAGTTTGAAGTCAGGTATTGTGATACCTCCTGCATAGTTCTTGTTGCTAAGAACTACTTTGGCTATCCTGGGCTTTTTGTTGTTCCAAATGAATTTAAGGACTGATTTTTCTATGTCTGTGAGGAGAGACCTTGGTAATTTCATGGATATTGCATTGAATCTGTAGATCACTTTTGGGAGGATGGCCATTTTGATGACATTTAATCTGCCTATCCAAGAGCATGGTAGATCTTTCCATCTTCTAAGGTCCACATCAATTTCTTTTTTCAACTTTTTGTAGTTTTACTTATAGAGGTCTTTTACCTCGTTGGTTAGGTTTATCACTAAGTATTTTATCTTTGGGGGTGCTATTGTGAGTAAAATTGTTTTCTGGATTTCTTTTTTTTTTTTTTGCGGTACTGGGGATTGAACTCCGGGGCATTCTACCTCTGAGCTATATCCCCAGCCCTATTTTTTATTCTTTATTTTGAAACCGAGTCTCACTAAGTTACAGAGTGCCTCACTAGGTAGCTGAGGCTGGCCGCGAACCCGGATCCTCCGGTCTCAGCCTCACAAATGCTGGGATTACAAGTGTGCGCCACCACGCCCGGCTTCTGGATTTCTTTTTCAGTGGATTTATGGTTGGCATACAGGAAAGCTTCTGATTTTTAAGATTGATTTTGTTTCACTCTGCTAAATTTGTTGATCAGTTCTATAAATTTTTTGGATGACTTTGTTGGGTCTTCTAAGTATAGTATCATGTCATCTGCAAAAAGGAATAGTTTTAGTTCTTCTTTCCCTATTTTTACCCCTTTGATTTCCTTCTCTTGCCTTATTGCTCTGACTAGAGTCTCAAGTACTATGATGAAGAGGTGATAATGGATATCCTTGTCTTGTTCCTGTTTTTAGTGGGAACTCTTGCAGTTTTTCTCCATTTAATATGATATTGGCTGTGGGCCTATTGTATATTGCCTCTTTGATGTTGAGGTGTGTTCCTTCTATTCTCTGCAGTGCTTTTAGAATGAATGGGTGTTGAATATTGTCAAATGCTTTTTCAGCATCAATTGAGATGATCATGTGATTTTTGTCTTTGATTCTGTTTATGAGGTGAACTACATGGATTTTTTTTTTTTTTATGTTGAACCAGCCTTGCATTCCTGGGATGAACCTGGCTTGTCATGGTGTAAAATTTTCTTGATGTAGTTTTGAATGCGCATTGCAAGTATTTTGTTTAGCAGTTTTGCATCTAAGCTCATCAATGATATAGGACTATAGTTTTCTTTTCTTGAGCTGTCTTTATTTGGCTTTGGTATTAATATGATGTTGGCTTCATAGAACGTGTTTGGGAGGGTCCTGTTTCTTTCTATTTCTCAGAATAGTTTGAGAAGTATTGGGATTAGCTCTTCTATAAATGTTTTATAAAATTCACTTGGAAAACCATCTGGCCCTGGGCTTTTGTTTAATGATAAACTCTTTATTGATATTTCTATTTCTTTAATTGCTATTGGTCAATTTAAGTTTTCTATATCTTCTTGACTCAATTTAGGAAGGTTATATGTGTCTAGGAATTTGTCAATTTCTTCTAGATTTTCCATTTTGTTGGACTATAATTTTTCACAATAGTTTCTGATGATCTTCTGTATTTCCACACAGTCGGTGGCAATATCACCTTTTTCATCTCTTATTTTGGTAATTTGGGTTGATTCTCTCTTTCTTTTGGTTAGGTTGGACAATGTTTTATCTATCTTGTTTATGTTTTCAAGAAACTAGCTTTCGGTTTTGTTGATTTTCTGTATTGTTTTTTTATTCTCAATTTCATTAATTTCTGCTCTGATTTTCATAATTTCCTGCCTTCTACTAGCTTTGGGGTTGACTGTTATTGTTTTTCAAGGGCTTTGAGCTGTGTCATTAGGTTATTTATTTGGTGGTTTTCTGTTGTTTGTATGTGGGCACTCAGTGCTATAAATTTTCCTTTTGTACTTCCTTCAAGGTGATTTTCTGTTCTTCTGAAAAGATGCAGGGAATTATGCTACTTTTTTTTTTTTAATTTGTCATTGCTTACTTTGTGGCCCAGAATGTGGTCTATTTTGGAGAAGGTTCCATGAGCAGCTGAGAAAAATGTGAATTCAGTTGTAGTTGGGTGAAATATTATGTATGTGTCTAACAGGTCCACTTGGTTTATGGTATTATTTAGGTCTGAAGCATCTTTACTGACCTTTTGTTTAGAAGATTGGTTTAGTGATGTGAGAGGAGTATTGAAGTCTCCCAGTATTAGTGTATTGGGATCTATGTATGACTTTATATCATGCAGAGTTTGTTTTATGAAAGTGGCCGCACCTATGTTTGGGGCATAGATATTGATAATTGTTATTTCCTCTTGCTGGATTGTTCCTTTTACTAGTAAAAAATGACATGCTTTGTCTCTTCTGATAAGCTTAGGCTTGAAGTCTAATTTATCTGATATCATAGTTACTACTTCTGCTTCTCTTAGAGTTCCACTGTCATGGATTACCTTACTTCAGCCCTTCACCTTTAGTTTGTGAGAATCTTTGCTTGTAAGGGTGTTTCTTGTAGGCAAAATATAGATGGATTCTGGATTTTAATCCATTTTGCCACCTTGTGCCTTTTTATTGGGGAGTTGAGACCATTTATATTCAGTGTGATTATTGACAGATGATTTTTAATTCCTACCATTTTGGATTTTGACTTCTGTTTGTGGTAGTGTTTGTTCTTCTTTGCTTAGTTGTTTGCTTCCTGGAAATTATTGTTTCTCTGGTTCTAATATTTATGTTTATTTGTTAGTTCTTCTTTATAGTTAATCTCTTTGAGTATTTTCTCTAGTGCTGGTTTGGAAAACATAAATTCTTTCAGTTTCTGTTTGTCATGGAACGTGTTTATATCCCCGTCAATTTTGAGAGAGAGTTTTGTTGGGTATGAGAATCTTGGCTGCAAGTTATTTTTTTTCAGAGTTTGGAATATGTTACTCCAGCCTTTCTTGGCTTTCATGACTTGATTTGGAAGGTCTAGAGTGATTCTAATTGGTTTGCCTCTAAATGTCACTTGGCCTTTTACTTTTGCTGCCTTTAGAATTCTCACCTTAGCCTCTACATTAGTCAGCTTACTTATTATGTGGCGTGGTGAACCTCTTCTTTGGTCATGTGTAAAGGAGGTTCTATATGTTTCCTGTACCTCTGTGTCAACTTCTCTTTCTATGTTTGGAAAATTCTCTGATATTACTTCTTTGAAAAGGTTGTTTATTCCATTAGTTTCAACTTCTAATCCCTCTACTATGCCTATTATTCTTAGGTTAGCTCTTTTCAAGTTGGCCCAGATCTCATCAATGTCCACTTCATACTGTTGAATTTTTTTTCCTAGATTATGTACAATGGATTCATTTTTGGAATGGTTATCTTCTAGGAGTGATATTCTATTTTCCATGTGGTCTAATCTACTGTGTATAGTTTGTATTGATGCCTTCACTTCTATTATTGCATCTTTCACATGCTTCACTTCTCTCAAAGCTTCTCTATGATTCCTGCTCAGCGTGTCAGATTCTTTATTTGTTCCTTTATTTCTTTCCAGCTCTCTCTGCATTCTTTCTGGAAGTTTTGTATCATTTTTATTATTAAATATCTGAATTGTTCATCTGGTAATCTCTGCCATTCAGTATTGTTGAGTTCTGTTATTGTTGGATTGTATTGTCTCATTGTTTCTTTGCTATTTTTTTCTTTTTTGGGGGAGTACTGGTGATTGAACTCAGGGGCATTCTACCCCCGAGTTATACCCCCACCCCTATTTTTTTATTCTTTATTTTCAAACAGGGTCCCACTAAATTGCAGAGTCCCTCACTAGGTAGCTGAGGCTGGCTGCGAACCTGGATCCTCCAGGCTCAGCCTCCCAAATGCTGGGATTACAAACATGTGCCACCATGCCCACTCTTTGCTATTTTTTCATTCCCATGTTTTCCCTGTTCTTAAATTTATATCTTTGCTGCTCTTGAAATCTTTCTCTGAATTTATAGGTTTCTTATTTTTATTTCCTTTCTGTGAATGGTATCTTGTATTTAGTTGCAATTACTCTAGGACTTCTTCTACCTACTCTATTGGTGCCTTGGATGTGTTTCAGGTGTTGACTTCTAGGGTCTGTTTGTTCCTCCTGTTATGGGGATTCATCTCAGAGATGTTAGGACAGTTTGTGGTCTCTGTGTTTTTAGGCCTCGATGTGGAATGTGTTAAGCTATTCCTTCTATCAGCAGAGGTGAGTTTATCCTTAGGGTTTGGCATTCCTTTCTGTTGGTTCACCTCTTTGGTCCAATCTCTGCAGTGGGGGTTTAGAGGTGTCTTCTGGTATATACAAGGACAGATTGTGTTCAGTGGTGAAGGTTGGGTGAGAAGTCACAGTGATGAATGCATGAATAAAGTAAGGTAGGGGATATGGACCAGTGGAATAAGGAGTTGAGTGTGTTGAGGTGATATGTAGTAAAGATTAGAGAGAGTGGATATGACACGGGATTCTGGTAGTCAATGTAGAGTTTTTAGTTGTAGTGGTATTAAATGGTCTTGATGTGAGAAAGGAAAAAGAAAAAGTGTTGAGGAGAAGGATATATATGGGAGAGAAGAAGGGAAGCTTGTTAGCAAAAGCTAACAAAGCAACCAATCTTCCAAACAAACATGTTTAAATCAAAGCAATGCAAAATGAAAACAGAGTAAAAACAAACAAACAAACAAACAAACAGAAACCCTGCAAGGTTGTAAGAACAGACCTGATTTGGCCTCTGCAGACCTTTTGGGTAGATCCCTGCTGCTGTCAGCAGCTGGCAAAATGGCGGCTGCCACTCCCCACACGCACCAGCTCCTTTGTTCTTCCTGGTCTGCTTTCTGGGTTCTGATCAGCTGCTTTTGTTGCTTTGTTCACTTTTTTGCTGCTTTGGTTTTCTTTCCTTCCATCAAGAAGCTGCTTTTGTGGCAGTTTTGATTCAAGCTCTGCAGTGCAGTTGATCACTGCTCCGGCTCTGGAGGGAGAGGTGAACTATGGTGACCCCACAAGGTTTAAGCTGGTTGTACCACACAAACCAGTCACTGTTGAAGGTGCGGGGATATGATGCCTGGTTAGGATGTGGAGTTCTGGAGTTGCTTACTCCATGTCTGGTTGCTGGGAATGCAGAAGGGTTGGCTCAATGGCAGCCACCACTCTGCAGTGTGGCACCACTGCCTTGCAGATGGGCTCTTTTGCTCTCCCTGGTCGGCTTTCTGGGTTCTGTTCAGCTGTACTTAAGTTTTTGTAGCTTTAAGTTTTGTAGTGTTGTTCTTTTTGTTTCTTTTTTTCTTCTGTCAAGATCCTGTTTTTATGGCAGATTTGAATCGAGCTCACAGTTCCTGATGAGAGGTGTTTCACTACAATGCCATCCTCCCAGAAGTCCTTGATATTTTTAATTATTTTATGTTGACATTTAAATACTTTGTGTATATTTTTCTTGTCTGCACAGAACTTCTGGATTCAGTGTCTTAGCAGTCCTGTAACTATGACTGATTAAAATCAAAGTGGTGTCAGGTGTAACCTAGCCACTTTGCCTTTTTTTTTAATGCCAGCATGGCTTTTAATGATCTGTTTATGTTTTGTATATATCTTAATGGCCAATGGCCCCTTTTGGAATTTTCAAGTCTCGTTTGTTTCTGTACTTTTTACTTTTGAATTTCCTTAATTCTCCACATTTTTTGAAGTGTCTAGATTCTATATAAAAGTAAGGTTAAAAAGAGATGAACAGATCAATAGACGGATGACAAGATAGGTAAGAGAAAGGAAGGAAGAAACTTAAGCAACTAATACCTCAAAACTAATATTCTTTGGGCCGGGCATGGTGGTGCACGCTTGTAATCCCAGCATTCAGGAGGCTGAGACCAGAGGATCTGGGTTCGCGGCCAGCCTCAGCTACCTAGTGAGGTACTCCACAACTTAGTAAGACCTGGTTTCAAAATAAAGAATTAAAAATAGGGTTGGGGGTATAGCTCGGAGGTAGAATGCCCCTGAGTTCAATCCCCAATACCGCAAAAAAAAAAAAAAAAAACAAAAAAAAACAAGCTAATATTCTTTGGAATGATACTATTTGTCTAGCCTTTCCTAATGTATTCTAGAGAAAATAATCTTCATAAATTCTCAATAAACAGAAGTATTCTAATTTTCTGATGCTTTATGAAGCTACCTAACAGTTTGTACTTTTATGTTTTTCACTTTCTGAGAAATCATAAAAAGAATAAAGGACTCAGACTTTCAGCTACTCCAACTGATTTTTTGAAGCTTATCTATTATAATTATTTGTATCAAATAGAATCTTGAGAATGACATTAACTCTTCAAAGAACTTCATCATTCAGCAGTATCCAAATAAATTTTGGCAGAAAGTAATTTACTCTATAATACTTGTTTTTTTTATTTTCTACCATATAGATTAAAGTTTTTACAAGAGCAATGTCTAATACCACTGCAGAAATAAGCTGAGAAGCTGGAAACTGCTTGTGACTTCAAACAAAAATCTATTGACTTATTTTACCTTTCAAGGACAAAAACTTTTCTAATGACCTCTTCAAAATAATATAAAAAAAGAGAGAATTCTTTAGGAAGTGTATCAGAGCCTAGGCAAAACTTCTCCTTGGACCTGGGAGATTAAGAAACAGAATAGAGATTCTTTTGCATTACAATAGTAAATTCAGATGGCTTAAAGTTTAAAGCCAATTTTTACCCACTTTAGTGATCATTCTGCATATGACCAAGTATATATTCAATCATTTGTCAGAGAGTAACATTACTTTAACCCTAAATACTCAACAGTAATTTTTTTTTTGTAAGAAGAATAATTTTATCCCTACGATGGAATTTTAGTGAAGTCATTTAGTATATGGAATACTTTTGATGAAGAATAGGGTCTTAATTTATTTTACAAACATAATTGTTAACCTTTCTTTGCTTCAGGGAATGGCATATAATAAAAAAAAAAATTGCTGTAATTTCCAGAAAAGATAGTATGTTATTGGAATTACCATTCTCTTAGGTATATAGCACTTGTGCACTATTGTAATGTGGCTTCTTTTGACTTTCCTGAGTGATGAATAGCATTTATCTTTGTGACTATTGGGAAGTGCTATTTGAGATTAGAATAGAAATTTGAAAGTGAGGGGAGGAGAGAGAGAGAAAGAAGGAGATATTAGTCTTTATTGGACAATTGGAGAAATCTGGATGATTTTGAACGAGTTCTATAAAAAGTTATGAAGCTTCATCTGGTTTTGGCATCTGGTTTGAGTTGTAATGAGGAAAGGATTGGAGGCAGGGTGATGATTCAACTATTACATTACTTCAGATATTAAAAATGTTTGAAATGGGGGAGAAAATTATAAAGGAGACAAAACTTTAGACATTATATTTAATCAATTTTAAATATAATGCTATTCATGCTAAATCAACTGCTATTCTATTTTGAAGGCAACCAAAGTCAATGAGTTAATAAGCATGTATGACTATGTTGCAATAACATTTTCTGTTTTACAAAAACATAGGGTGGGATGTGTTCCACCCACAAGCTATAATTTGCAGCTATAACTCTGCTCTATGGTTATCAGTTTTGCAATGAAATTTATCAAATGAAATGCTTTATAGCTAGCTATGAAGAGTTACTTGCAGTTTAAACAAAAGAGAAGTAGGGATGCATTGAGTGGTTTGTAAATACATTATAAAGAATGTATAAATTATATTTTAAGCTACATGTATTAATATAGATCTCAACTTTGGGGTTGGCTCAGATCACTGTGTCAAGGAGAAACCATCAAAATTAAGATCAAGAATACTCTTGAATCAAATGATAGTGCATGGAGCTTTCCAAATGATGAGAGAAGGTAAGAGCATTCCTGGTCTAAAGGCTTTACTTTTTTTTTTGTTGTTGTTGTTTATAATAGTCATTTTATTATTTATTTTTAAGAAGCATCTCACTTTTATTATAAAATTCATAACAATTTATTAAGAGTCATCTCAGAGCCAGGTGTGGTGGCACATGCTTGTAATCTCAGTACTTGGGAAACTGAGACAGGAGGATCGCAGTTTCGAGGACAGCCTCAGCAAGTAGTGAGACTCTCATTAAACTAGCAATACCATGTTTCAAATAATAATAATAATAATAATAATAATAATAATAATAATAATAATAATAACAACAATAATGCTGGGCAGGTAGCTTGGAGGTAGAATGTCCCTGGGTTCAATCTCTAGTACCACAAAAGAAAAGAATCATTTCAGGGAAAAGGAGAGTGAGTTTCTTGGCAAAAATAGTCTCTAGTGTCTCCCACGCAGGGGCCTCTGGACTGGAATCTGTGTGAAGCAGGAGGCAGTTGGCAGTTGGAGCATGTCATCCTGCAGCTGAGTCCACTCTGGGTGAGGAATCCAGGGAATTGGTTTCATCTACTTCATCTGTCTGGTCTCTCGAGCAAATCTATTGTTCAATAGTCCAGGGTGTCTCTGCTCCCCCCCCCCCCTTCTGGAGTGACTCTGTTATCTCCAAGGGCCAGCACACAGCAGCAACAGGGGAGAATGATGCTGGGAAAAATCCTCTTAGTGATCCACCTCCAGCCATTCCTATCATCCCTGGTCCTCGGATAGGTTTGCCAGGTGCTGACCAAGGGGTCTCAGGGACATGCTGGGGGGCTGTGCTGGCAGTGGGGTCCTCTTCAACAGGCAGCTCAGGGGAATGGCAGGCAAGCTGTCTCTTCTGCCCTTCTGCCTCAACTGTGTGTCTTCCTTGTAGGACAGGAACTGAAAGGTGCAAAGGTAGGGCTGGCTGACTCTCCTCTTGGGTGGCATAGGGAAGGCAGAAGGATCTGTTGGGGATGGAGGCAGTGTGGCACACTGAAGCTCAGGCACAGCCTGGAAGGTGCACCTTGCCCCGTGGTTCACATGGCATTGGATCAGCAGGTATGTAGCCATTGCATTGTCAAATGTCCTGTTCTACACTGACAGCCAGGTCTGGTGTGGGTCATAACCCAGTATATGCATGACTCTCAGGATTGGGGCTTCAGGCATTTGGGGAGCAGCTCCCCAAGAGGAGGTGAATGCTCCTTACCTTGTTTGAGCCATAAGTGTTCCAGGATTTTGTTGGCAGTGGCCCCCACAATCAGGTATAACAGTCAATAAGTGGCTGAGGATGAATCGTGCCTGGAAAGTGATGTGAGGGGGCATCAAGTACCTTCCCTGCTGCACTTTCTCCTATGGCTGTGCCAGTGAAAAGGACACAGCCTACAAGAATAAAGTAAAGGATGACCCCCAGGCCCCAGAGGTCTACCCCAGGGCCATATCCTTAGCCCTGGAAGACTTCTGGGGTACTGTAGCAGGGAAAGCCAGATGATGGTCAGCTTGTGCCTGACCTTGAAGTGTCAGCTCAGCCCAAAGTCAATGACTTTGATGTTCCCCTCAGGGTCCAGGAGGATGTTACTCAGCTTCGGGTCCTTATGCAGGATGCCCCACTGTGGAAGTAGCACACTACACTCACAATCTACAGGAGCACCCTCCAGGCCTCCTCCTTTTCCAAGAAACTTAAGATAATGGACTCTCTGACATGGTGGAGCAACTACCCCCCCCCCAGACACACACACTCACATAGATGTATGTAGTCTACCATGTCTATAATCTCAAATAGCTGGATGATGTTCAGGTACCTCACTGTCCTCAAGATAGCAATTTCAGATCAAATGAAGGAGTTGTGCTTAAAGGAAGGCAAGACCTTCACAGTTACCTTGGTCCTGGGTAGGATATGGCTGGCCAGTTTGACTCAGGCAAAACTGCCCTTGCCAATGTCCCTATAATTGTCCGTGAGGACATCCTCACAGAGAGAGCTGGCCGAGAGACCTGGCCAGGCCAGAGCAGGCTTCTCTATTCTCTCTCCTAGCACTGTCCTTTGAAAGCTGCAGTAGCAAAAGTACAGAAAAAAACAAAAACACAAACAAATGCACACACAAAACAACAAAGCCAACAAATTAGATCCAAAGCCACCAATCCACCAAAAGCATTAACTATCTTGTTGTCTGACAAGTCACCACCAAGAGCTCCCTGTACTCATGGCAAAAACCCAGCAGCGATGAGGGCTTTATATAGCCCATCCTGGAAACTCCCTTACAATGACTTCTTGTGAGGTCACATGGCCGAGTCACAGCTGGGTGTAGTCCACTGTGGTCATTTCACTTTTGGGCCTCCAGTACTTTTCCACATTAATAAGAAGAATAAGAAGGACTATAGTATTTTTTTTTCTTTAGTGGGTTATGGAGGCTGATGTTTACTTGTTTAGAAATTAAAGTTTGTAAGATGTTTCAATGTTTTTTTTTATTTCAGGTAAACAAAAATCTATTTTTGTTTTACTTTTAAATACTTTATCTTACCTACACACAAGACACTTAATTTCTTTATCTTTCAACTTGAAATGATTGGTGTCAAAATAATGGTAACTCATGACTCACAACATTACTTTCTTAAGAAATTTTTAACTGAATCTTGGGCATTTATACTTTAAATGTGCTGCTTCAAACTAGCCTCCTTGAATTTTGTGTTGTGTTTCTATCAGGAAGATGTCATAAAGCTTCTATGTAGCAAAAGAAATAATCAAGAGTGTGAAGAGAGAGCATACAGAGTGGGAAAAAATTTTTTGACAGCTACTCCTGTGAGAGAGGAATAATATCTAGATATATAAAGAACTTAACAAAACAACACTAAAAAACCAAATAGCCCCCCAAAAATGGGCAAATAAATTAAATAGACATTTCTCCGAATAAGACATACAAATGGCAATAAATATATGAAAAAGTGTTCAACATCACTAACAATCAGGAAAATCCAAGTGAAAACTACACTGAGACTCCATCTAACTTCAGTTAAAATGATAATCATAAAGAATATAAACAATGACAAATGATGGCGAGGAGGTGGGTAATTAGGCTCTTCTATGCTATTGATAGGATTCCAAATTAGGACAGCCAATATAGGGATCAGGATGGAGTTTCTTGAAAAGACTAGTAATGGAATTGCCATATGACCAGCTATATCACTCTTTGTTATCTATCCAAAAGAATGTAACTCAGAGTAATATAGTAATACATGCATATCCATGTTTATAGTAGTACAATTTACAATAGACAAATTACAGAACCAACTCAATGTCAAGCAATAGATGGATGAATAAAGAAAATGTGGATAAATAAAACACAAAGAAATTTTATTCAGCCATTAGGAATAGCAGAACTATTCATTTGCAAGAAAATGGATGGGAAGAGTGAATATTACACTGAGATCAGCTAGTTTCAGAAAATAAAAGTTTATGTTTCTTAATATGTGTAAGCTATGGAAAAAAATAGAAAACAAAAGGTACTTTAGATAAATGAGAAGAGAGATGAGTAGAATAGTGGAAGGGGATTTGGGGAGAGATTTGGGGAAGATAGGGAACAAGAATTGATGAAGGGAACAGTTCAAATGATGGTCTGTCCATAAATGAAGATGTCACTACCAATCTCACCAATATGCAGTGGGAGTTGAGGTGAGCAGTGTGGGATCCAGAGAGAAACACCAAGTGCTCTGCTCATGGACGTTTGTGTCACTTTGAACCTCACTATGATGCATAGTTGCAATGCACCAATAAAAGTATATTTAAAAAATATACTGAACTGTAGCCAGGCGTGGTGGTGCACGCTTGTAATCCCAGCATTCGGGAGGCTGAGACCAGAGGATCCGGGTTCGCGGCCAGCCTCAGCTACCTAGTGAGGCACTCCGCAACTTAGTGAGACCCTGTTTCAAAATAAAGAATAAAAAAAAAATATGACTGGGGTTATAGCTTGGAGGTAGAATGCCCCTGAGTTCAATCCCCAGTACTACACACACACAAAATATATATATATATATATATATATACATATATATATATGTATATATATATATAATATATACTGAACTGTATCTCATTTGTATAAATATTTCATTTTGAAAAAGTTGAGAGAAGATATTAAAAAATTCCTTACAGAGGTTTTGGCCACAATAACGATGACACTGGAAATTCTAAACGTGATATTGGTGGATTAAGCTACAGCTCTCCAGCTCTTTTTACTTAACTCTGTAATTTATGGGCCTGAAAGCCTAAGATTTAGGTTTCCCAACTTTTTGACAGCTGGTTTCTAGTTGGAGTATTCCAGTATTGTACAGACAGGACATTGGAAGGTGAGAGGTGAGAAGACTGGTTCCTTGTTTCTGATTTTGACCCTACACCAACATCAGTATCCCTTCAGCAACCTCAGTAGTTGTAGTGAACAGCATCATGAAGGTGACCACACTGTGTAGGTTCTATGGTTCTCTCTGTGGCAAATTACCCTTATGCCTCTCTGCCAGAAGAAGACAACTTCTCTACTTAGATTTCCTACTATCTCTCCCTCAGTATATATACCCAACTTTTTTCCTACACATATCACTTGGGTCCTATGGACATGCGATCTGAGGGCACTGAGGTGCACTCTGTCATATCCAAAATGTCTGCTGTGTCTCTCAGGACTGGAGAGGAACCAGACTCCCAGCAGAGCTGTTAATCTCCTCCACTTTCTCCTCTGTGCCATGCTATACTATATAGTCACTCGATGCTCAAGTCCTTTATATGAAATGGCATAGTGTTTACATATAATCTACACATATCCTCCCATATTTGTTAAATCATGTCTGTATTACTTATAGTACTTAATAAAATGTAAATTCTATGCAAACAGTTGTTATATCATTTAGAGAATAATGGAATAAAAAAATCTTAAACTTTGTATGTGTTCAGCATGATACAACTATCACAGGTCTAACTATAGTACATGTTTGCATAAGTTGTCCATCCCCCTCCCTGTTGCCTCTGAGATTTGATCTCTTATTATTTTCCACTTAGTCACCTTACTACAAAATAAAGTCTTCTTTGCTGTTTGCTGTTCATCAAGTATGGCAAGCACAACACTTTCTTAAAGCTTTGTTCCTTCTTTTCCCAAAGGTTCTAGTCATATTATGTGGTTCTCATCATTATCTCACATTGTTCAACTATGGGATAAAGTACCAGCTTGTTAGAACCTACTCTGATTCTTCTATTTGAAATTGCAGTCTCTCCCATGTTCCCAGCACTTTCTAGCCTTTTTTTTTCCTGGCTTGTGACTGTTTAAATTTTCCATATTTCGGCAAACTATAAAATTTATAAAAAGTTAAATTTGATTCAATTTATTGCATATTTGATAAAATTAAAGGTACTCCCAATTTCAGAATTTAGCATCCTTCTAATGGCCATGATTAAAAACTGGCATTAAGTTCCTGTAGGTTTCTTCAGTAGTCCTAACCACAAATTAAATACCCAGGAGAAATAATTGGCCTTGTAAAGGAGGAAACAATTATAAGAATTATATATACTCTTCATAAGATAAGAACATGAAAGAATAAAACAGATGAGTACATAAACTGTGGTAGAGTCAGTCAAAATGTAAGATTAGATGGCAAAGTGAATGAGTTAATATGACAAACAAAAATATCAATACTTCTTGGAGATATAACATTATTTACAAACAAGAGAGAAATTTGATCCTTAATTATTATAAAATTTCTCAACTGCCAAGCTCAACTAAACAGAATATTTCAATAATTTTAGAATACCCTCAGGACCTCAAATTGGAACACAAATAAGACTAGTAAAATGGAGTTACAGCATTCTAAAAATAATAGAAATATTATTTCATTTTTAAGAGAAAAATATTACCTTACCTCTTTACTTACTCAATGCCTCCTAGAACTCCAAGTCAGAGTCTATCCTCAACAATTATGGAGGCATAACATTACAGGTTATAGCTTTTGAACACAGTAAAGTTTTTTTTCTTTTTTGGTTTTGCAGATTGGATCAAGGGTCTTGCACATGTTAAGTATGTGCTGTGCTATGCCACTAAGATATACCTCCTGCCTCCCATGCTATTTTAAAAGACATTTTAATGTGTGTGTGTGTGTGTGTGTGTGTGTGTGTGTGTGTGTGTGTGCATGCTTGATAATTTATATATGGGGTTTCCTTTGTCTAAAGGTAATATTGCCTGAGCATATGTAACTCACACAAATCTAGACATCTTAAACTCTAATCTGTAATAAATGGTAGGATAAAAAGGGCTCTTCTCCAGAAATTTTTTTACATATATTTCAATAATAGTGTGTGTGTGCAAAATAACAAGTAAATATGAATGACAATAAAATAGGTTAGGAAAAGAAAAAAAGGAACATGGAGTAGTGATTTTTTTAACCTACCCAATTTTACTTAAGTACTTAATTAAGAAGCTCATTTAATTTCTTTTCCTTCCTTCCTTCCTTCCTTCCTTCCTTCCTTCCTTCCTTCCTTCCTTCCTTCCTTCCTTCCTTCTTTCCTTCTTCTCTTTTTTTTCTTTCTCTTTTTGTGAATGTCTATAACTTGTGGTCTCTAAGAGACTCTAGAATAGCATGATTCATTTTGAGCAAAGAATAGAAAGAAAGCCCTCTTTGGAAAAAATGATTTTTATAGTGAAATTTGATGAAATACAGGAATTTGATAGTAATGAATTATTCAAGATAACAGTAGTCTTATAACAGGCATAAGTTATCTTTTTAATAGTAGCCTATAGCTGATCTGTATACCAAATATAGCTAATTTGCTTATGGTTTAAATTATCCTGTTGGTAGGGTTAAATAAGTATGTCACTTTTCTTAACACCATATATATTTCCACTTTTAATACATGACTAAAGAGGCCTACCAAAAAGGGGCCATACATTTAATAACACAATTAGCTAATACATCTTTTAGTATTATGTATTTCAGTCAATATAAAACTACATGGAGTAGAATATGGCTTCAGGCAAATTACAAAGTGTCTATAACAAATCAGATTTTTTAGAGCAATCCTTTAATTTTTTCTGAAATTTCACTTCGAAATCTCCAATTAACCCTTCTGTTTGACCTCTACGATAAGAGATGCAAGTAGAAAAGCCTTCAAGGCAATGGCTAATTGGATACACACTTTCTAAGTTAGAAGTTTGAAGTAGTGCTTTTATAGCTAATTCTTTGGAAGTAGGAATCTATATATAACTTAGACATTTTAGTCTAATTTCTGTGATTCACATTATAAACAGCTGACCTTCTTTATGGTTTTCTATTTAAAAAAAGATTTTTAGAAGTCATGTCATTTCAATTAAAGAAAATTATTAATGTTTATCTCCCAGTTTACAAAATGAATCATCTTACAGAGGTAAGGAAAGGCTAGAGAGTCAACCTTGTTGTTAATTTCTCTGAGTCTTTTTTACCCCTGCTGCTTTTTAGAATGAAGAAATGTTGATAGAGTTGTTAATTGCTACATTGGTTTTATTATGACAAATAATCTAGATGAAGATTTTATAGAAATGATGCCTGCTTTGATATAATTTCTGCTTTGAACATAGCAACTGTAGGCAAGGAAAATTTTTTAAAGGAAAGAATCTTTAAAAAAAAACAATAAAACAATAACTGTTTAGATTGACAAAAAAGAGGAATAAGTAAAGTGTGATTGGGACTGAACAATGGGCGTATTGTGGTATGGAAGCAGGAAAAAGTGCCAGTGGTTTGACTCAAGAGGGGTAAGAGGAATAGCGGTGCTCTGTGCTATGTGGAGATGAAAGACAATCTCAGTGTTTGATGCTGTGATATGTTTGCACCAGCTCCCAGTAAGTAGCCTGTGGCTATTGAATTCTGGGCCAAAGAACAAATGGTAGTACAGAGACTACCACATTTATCACTTGTCACAGAGATTCTGTCTATAACAAATCACTGTCACTATAAAGCTAGAAAAATATGACATGTAAGTAGGATGATCATCGTTGCACAAGACAACCAAATGTTCACTATATAGGTGGGGTAAACAAACTAACAAAATGTAAAAGTAAAATAAGAGTGAACAAAAAGAGTAATTGCTTATTGGTGGGTGCAGTTGTGCATGTCTGAAATCCCAGGACTCGGGAGGTTGACAGAATGATCACAGGTTCAAGGCTAGCCTGCCATAATTTAGGGAGACCCTGTTTCAAAATAACAGGGCTGGAGGTATAGCTCAGAGATAGAATGTCCCTTGGTTCAATTCCCAGTACCAAAAACAATAAAGACAAAAGAAAAAGAAAAATAAAGAGACACAACAAGCTTCAGAGGTCTTCCAAATTAAAGTGACTGTTTTGGTCAACATTCTCACGGATATCATACAAAACAACTGACTACACAATCTAGAGAAAGGAAGATTTACTTGTCCACAGTTTTCTGGAGATTCTAGAGTTCAATCTGTTAGTCCAGGTCTACAGAGCTCAGGGCATGGCGGCAGAAAGCAGAGAGAGGGAGAGAGCAAGGCTCTGCTCTCACATCATGGGGGCCTGAAGCAAGAGAGAGAGATTCAAAGACACATTCATAATCCCTAGTCTACACACCCAGGCATCCAATTCATCTAGCCACACCTCACAGGTCTAGGGTACCACCCAGAACTCTTTACAATGGATTTATCTATGGAAGAGATTCCCACACTCAATATTGCCACTTAATATTGTACTAAATAGAGTACCAAGAATCTTGCATCAGTAGTAACAAAAACTATATTGAATGCTGCTTTGATCCCATGTAAAACATCCATTGACAGGAACCAAAGTAATAAAAGTGTTTCGAAGTAAAGTAGCAAACAACGTTAGAAAATAATTATTGGATGTAGAAATATACAGAACACATAATATAAAATTTGCATTGTCTGGTGAGTAATAGTTAAATCAAGCAAAGAAACCAGTAAATTACAATCTGTAGTAAAGAGAAAAAAAAATATTTAATTAAAACTGACAAGGAAATGACACAAATGGTAGAATTACTAAACAATGACTCTTAAAAATTGATCATAGCTGAGTGTGGTGGTGCACCCCTGTAATTCCAGTACTTTGTAGGTTAAGACAGGAGGATTTCAGGTTCAAGGCTAGCTTCAGCCATTTTTTTTTTCAAAAAAGAAAAAAATGTTTATCATAATTTTATTACATATTCCATCAAGAAGTTAGCGCAACATGATCATGTTAATGAGAGATATGAAATAAATCTCAAAATGCTTAAAAGTCTTAAATTGGGCTACTAGACATGAAAACTATAATGGTCGAGTTAAAAAAATACACCAAAGGAGATTAATTTTAGTTGCGATATTTCAGAATCAAAGAATAACTTGAAGACATCTTAAAGAAACTTATGTAATAGGGAAATAAAGAGAAAAAGGTGAAATAAAAAGAAAAATAAGCAGAACATCAGTAAATTATGGAAAATTCCAACCAGTCAAACAATTAGATATTTGGAGTACATAGAGTAAGAAGAAGGGAGCAAAAATATTTAAAGAAATAGTGGGTAATTTTTTTTTAGTACAAATAAGAATAGAATAGCTCAATGTCTGTAAAATACTGGGGAAAGTCAACTCAATCTTTCACAAAGAGAAAATATCTTTTAGAAAATGAAGGTGAAATAAAGTCTGTTTAAACATGCATAGTTAGAAAATTTATCACAAGTCAATTTTCACTAAAAAAAATTAAAGAAAATCCTTCAGGTAGAAGGAAAATAATACCACATTGAAACATGGATCTTCATAGGAAAATAAAGAGCACAAAAATAGCAATTTTATGATTAAATATTTTTATTAATGTACGAATAATTAAGACATTATATATTTTATCTTTTGCAATGTTGAAGTAAAATGTATGACAGCAGTAACAGTAAGGCTGAGAAGAGATAGAATTATACTCTAGTAAAGATATTATACTATATGTCAAGTGACATATTATCATTTGAAAGAAGTCAGTGAGAAATAATGATGTAGTCTAGTAATATGGAAAAAACTACAGATGATAACAGGAAATTTAAAAAAATCATAACAAAAAACTTATCAATCCAAAAAAAGAAAATAGAACATAGAGTAGATCAGACAAAGAGAAAACAAATAACAACTTGGTAGATCTATGAAAAAAAAAATCAATAATCACATTACATGTAAATAGTTTGAAAACACTGACAAAATGACAGAGATTAAAAGCATGCATAAACTACATGCTGCTTACTAAGCTATCTATTGTAATATGCAACTAAAGAATGAAGTTGTAAACAGCAGACCCATGAAAACAGTAATGAAAACAACATTTAGGGTTACTATATTAATATCATTATATAATTCAGAAAAACAATAACAACAGATAATGATGAAAATGAAAATTGGCAAATTCATCAGGAGAACATAATTCTAATCATTCATATAACAAATTAGAGAAAGATAAACAAATTAATCAAAAACTGATTAAAAGTAACAGATTGAAAATGTCACACTAATTTCAAATTAAAATCGAACATATAGACAAAAAAATCAATAAGATGTATAATAAAAAATAGTAAGATGTATAATACTTGAAAAATCCTTTCAAATTGATGTTTTATAGAATACTACATTAAAAATAGCAGGATAGACATTCTTAAGTACATAGAGAACATACCAAGATAGATTACATTCTGGGGAATAAATCAGTAATTTCAAAAGGAATAAGTCTTAAAAAGCATATTCTCTGACTATAATGAGGCTAACTTATTAATCAATAATATAAAGCTATTTGAAAATCAGCAAATATTTGGAAACTAACGTTTATGGAAAGTCAACTTGAGGTCATCATAAATTTAAGTGAGAATACTTAGCATGATTTTCTTTAGCTACACTTAGCTGAAGAATGGGATTGTAACTATAATTATATTTTACCCAAGTTACTTAAGGAAGTGAAAAGCAGATCATGGACATTACAGAATGTAAGAAAGTGAAGACAGTATGTAGAGAAAGAAAGACAGAATGTACTTCAGTGAGAATGAGAGATAATTGGGATAGATTGGGGTTGGGATTAGAAGTAGCAGTGGTTAGAGTATGATGCTTGAAATTTATATTAGGGAGTGTTTGCAGATGCAGATATTGATAACTGTGGTTTAGAAATAATTTCAATCTTATAAATATATTCAGGTGGAGAAAAGCAAAATCTAGAGCATAACTTTTAGAATACAGATACCATTAATAAGGAAGAGTGGGTGTATTTGGAAGAATATATTTATAACATTTGTAGCTGATGAAGAATCAGAAATTAGAAAATAAGAATTTTAAAGTTTAATAATAAAAACAAGAGGTATGCACACATAATATGAATAAGATTCAAATTATAATCCTGAATGTTCATAGCACATGAATGTTTCTTAACCTTTACTAATCAGAAAAAAATACAGAATTCTCAAACGGATTGGGATATGAATTGTTCAATCACTTTTAAGGCAATATGACAATATCTAGTGACTTTGAAGAGGTCATAGGCTATAATCTTGAAATTCCAATTTAGGATAAATAGACAAACATGAATATGTGGAAGCATATATAACATTGACTCATATTTTTAACAATGTATAAATACCATAATATCAGTTGATAATGTAATAAATAAGTTGAGGTAGTATATGGTGGATTAGGATGAAATAAAACATTTAAAATAAATCTCAAAAAAATGACATGCAAAAATGTAAGTTTGGTGTAATGTGTATTACATAAAATTTATGTAATATATAAGTTTAAAAAATAAACATAGCAAATATAAACTGAAGATTCCCTCTGGATGCACAAAAATAATTACAGAGTACAGAGGGAGAAGAAATTTATTTTTATCTGTACTGCTTCGTTTCTTAAAAAGCAAAATCATAAACTTTGAAAGTAATACAATTTGTTTTAGCTGGTTCATGGGCATAGGGTTACAGTAGCTATCTCTACACTTGCCTTTATTTATTGAAATATGCTGTTGTGAAAAGAGAATTTTTGAAATATTGGTATACTTTATCATTTGAATGCAAATAGAAAATAAGTATTAATTCATAAAGTTTATATTGTTGATTCAATAAAAAAAATTATATTGGTAGAAGACAATTTATGTGCTCAAAAATAAACAATTTGAGTCTTCATGTGTATAAACATTGTAATACATCTGATCATGTTTCCTTTATAAAATTTGTAGTTCATTTATAACATTATTTACAATCAATAGTTATAAAATATTTTCTTAAGTAGTATGAATGAAAAATTTCATATAAAATAGATTTTTAATAAATATTAATATAAGAACTTCATGAAATGTATTAATATTTTGAGACATTTAATTAAAATGCATTTCTTTTAAAGTTCAAATTTATTAAATATACAAAAGGCTATTAAAATAAATATTTAAAATAGTAAATCATTAATTCATATATTTGCAGAGTTTTTCTCATGAGGTATAAAATGCTCTTAACTGATTTATGAAAATAATTCATTATTTGAAAGAAAGAAGTTTTTTATTTTTCTCTTATGAAATTGGAGACATTAAAGAGTTGAAAAAATTAATGCTTAAATCTTAATACTTAAAGAATAATTTTACCCACAAAAATAATTTTATCAGGCTGAAATGTTCTCATTTTAATTTTGCTTATTAATGTGACTAATCATTAATTTAGTTAGTATTTGCCTAGTATAATATTATTTACCATATATTTAAAATTTTTGGTTTTAAGCAAGTTTCTTGTATTTAGTATTTTGATTTGTCTCTAACATCATGATATTTCTGTTTTTTCCCCTTTTTCTGTTACTTGTATGTCTAATTTGATGTTTCCGTATTATTTCACAATCCATTTTAATCCTTTTTTTAAAGTAACTATCCCTGTTATTTCTTATTGGCTATTTGACATGGGAAAATTTGTTTTTGTTTGTCAGGTAATGTCTTTACTCTGTGCTTTCCTGACCTTCTTCTGCTCTTGTTCTTGAAAGATGGTTTCACTGATTACAACAATCTAGTTTGAAATGTGTTTTCTTTCAGCACATTAAAGATATAACAATTTTCCTTGCTTCTGGGTTTGTCCTTGAAAAGTCAGCCCTTAGAATAATCGAAAGTTCTTTGCCGACAATCCTCTTTCTCTTCAGCTGCTTCTAAGACTTTCTCTAAACAATTGGTTTAGTAAATTTGAATATGCTATCCTCATGGTATTTGGGCATTTTCTTATTTCTCTTTCCTTCTTACTTTCTTTCTTTTTTCTTCCTTCCTCCCTCCCTTCCTTCCTTCCTTCCTTCCTTCTTTCCCTTCTTTCTTCTTTTTCTTTTACCATAAATTTAATAAAATGATATTCCTTAATCTATTCATTCTAATATCTTATTTCTTTTCATAATGTTGCTTTATTGATGCATTATATTCTCACATCATAATGTAAGTCATGTTGACAAGACATGCATGCACACAGCACTTAGTACCCCATCTCCACCTCCCCATTTCCCTCCTTCCCAATACAGAGTACTGAGATTGACTTTGTTATATTTACATATATACACATACTCAATGGTAAAATTTCCATTAATGAACCTCAGTCTTCCTCCTCCCCTTCCCTTAGACCACTTCCCTGGCTCCACTGAGGTTTCTCCTCCATTATTTGGAGTCCCTTTGATATCACAATTACTCCCTAGCTTGAGCATGTTTGAGAAAACATATAATCCTTCACTTTCTGTGACTGACTAATCTCTCTTAACATAATGTTCTCCAGGTCTTTCCATTTTATTGCAAATGGCATAATTTTGTTCTCTATTGCTGAGGAGAATTCCATTGTGTGTATTTCCCATAATTTTGTAATCCATTCATCTGTTGATGGACACCTGGGTTGGTTCCATAATTTGACTATTGTGAATTGTGCTGCGATGAACATGGGTATGCATATATTACTGTAGTTCTCTGTTTTCAACCCCTTTGGAAAGATACCCAGGAGTGATATAGCCAGATCATATGGTGGATCCATTCTTAGTTTCCTAAAGAATCTCCACACTGATCTCCATAGCAGCCGAACTAGTTTACAATTCCACCAACAGTGTAGAAGAGTTCCTATTTCCCCATATCCTCACCAACATTTATTGATTTTGACTTCTTGATGATTGCCATTCTGATTCGGGTTAGATGGGATGGAATCTCAGTGTAGTTTTGATTTACACCTCTCTCATTGCTAATGGTGTTGAACTTTTTTAAAAAAATGTATCTATTGACCATTTATTTGTATTTCTTCTATTGTGAAGTGTCTGTTCAATTCAATTCAGTTGCCCATTTCTTGATTGGGTTATCTCATTTTATTTTATTTTTTAGTGCAAATTTCTTTCTTTTTTTTTTTTTTTTTTTTTTTTTTTTTTTTTTTTTTTTTTTTTTTTTTTTTTTTTTTTTTTTTTTTTTTTTTTTTTTTTTTTTTTTTTTTTGCTGTACTGGGAATTGAACTCAGGTGCATTCTACCTCTGAGCTACACACTCAGCCCAATTTTTTATCTTGAAACAAGGTCTCACTATGTTGCAGAGAGCCTCAATTAAGTAGCTGAGACTGGCCACAAACCTGAGATCCTACTGTCTCAGTCTCAAGTACTGGGATTACAAGCATGAGCCACCATGCCCAACTAGTGTAAAACTTAATTTATTTGTGTATTCTAGATATTAGTTGTGTGTCAGAGGGATAGCTGGCAAAGAACTTCTCTCATTCCATGGGCTTTCTCTTTAGACTCTTGATGGTTTCCTTTGATGTGCAGGAACTTTTTAGTTTAATGCCATCTGACTTGTTAATTCTTGTTTTAATTTCCTGAGCTTTGGAGGTCTTGTTACTTGCATATGAGACCATTTCACTTTTGTTATAGATCTTTTTCATAGTTTCAAGTATTTTTCATTTGTTATTCATAATAAAAACAATTTTACAATAGAATAATATTTGAATATTATATTATTATATATCAATATCTGGCATTTTTAAATGTGAAGTACTTGCTTATATTTGGTAGTAATTTTCTATCTGTGGTTTCTATTCATAACATCTTGCTTTTTTGTACAATTTAGATTTTTTTTATTGTACACAGGAATTACTGAGAAAATTTTTGTGTAATACTTTGTAATCTGGAATAAATTCTATTATTCCAACTGTAATTTTCTTTTCATTTTGCCACTGTCCTTGGGCATACTATTCTAATAATATTTAAAATGTATTTTATCTAGATGTATAAAATAAGTCTTCCTTTATGAGGGATTTCTTGTGAACATAAATTCTCAAAGAAGGCAGTTTTATCCCCTTCTATAGCACCAATATTCAAATACAAATATCTCTTGTAGGGCTCTATGAAACACTACTTGATGTTTTAAAATACATAAAGGCTCATCAGGCAAGAAAAAAATGATCAGGTATTTATTATATATTAAAGGTAAAATGTAAGTATTTTTCAGCATCTTAATTAATACAAAAGTATTCACCATTTCTGTAGCAATAAGTTGGAAATCAACTCATGTTTAATAGTTTTGCAACATAAGACCAATTATTGCCAGGCATGGTGGTGCATTCTTGTAATCCCAGTACTTGGGAGGCTGAGACATGAGGATCTGTGTTTGCAGCCAGGCTCAGATACTTAGTGAGGCCCTTTGCAACTTAGTGAGAACTTGTTTCAAAATAAAGAATAAAAAATAGGGCTTGGGGTGGAGCTCTAAGGTAGAATGTCCCTGAGTTCAATCCCCAGTACAACAAAAAAAGTAAAGAAAACATAATACCAATTATTTAAAAAGATTGTTTTTATTTATTTTATATTTTGTTGCAGACCTTTCTGTTTCTTATTAAAAACAAAACAAAACAAAGAAACTATAACTAGCCAGTAGATCTTAATTAGCTTTCAGACCCCAGTTATACGACAAAACATTTTCCTATATAATTAAGATCATATAGGGGTTAGTGTATGTAAAAGAAAGGAGTCGATTTGAAGGTATTTTGTCTTTGCTAGTCCTAGACAGTGGAAATTCATTGAGTTCCATCTTCCTATTTTTCTTCTTAACTGATTTTCCTTTGAACCTCATTTTCTCTTTAACCACATGGAGTTTTCATTTTCTTTTAGGTCCTTCAATGCAATTTGTAAGAATCACCAGAAATTATTGTTGTTGTCACACATAAGGGGCTGATTCCATGCAACCGGCAGCAATCTGGCTGGTCAGTTGCAAGCATAAGCCACCATCAAAGGCCTACTTCGAGCAGCCTTACGCCTTCATTCATTGTTCTCTCAGCTGTATTTCTCCTTGGATTCCATTCTCTGATGACCTGTAATGTTTAACCTTTCAGATAATTCCAAAGAATTCATCCCTTGTCATTTGATTAACCAGGTGAGTAGTCAAATGAGAGATGATGATTGTGTAATCTTGGAAATTCATGAAGACTTCTTATAAGAAATGTGAATGCAAATAGTTCTTTTAAAAAAATGCCATTTAAAAATAAGATTTAAGCTTTATCAAGGTAAAATTGAGAAGTATACATTGTATATATGCAATGTGTATGATGTGATGTTTGATAGACATTGTGAAATTATCTCTTCGATGAAGCTAATTGACATGTCTATCATTCCAGAGTCACCTTTCATAGAGAGTGATGAGTGATGAGAATACTTAAGATCTACTCTCGATACATTTTGGGTGTACAATACATTATTTTTTAACTATAGTCACCATTTTATTCATTAGGTCTCCAGAATGTATTCATATTATAACTATACGTTTGTATACCTTGATCAATACTTCCCTATTTTTCCAACACTTTAGCCCCTGGAAAGCATCATTCTACTTGGGTTCTATGAGTTCAACTTTTTTGGAACTACATATATGTCAGATCATTTTTCTTTCAAATATGACTCAATATTATTCCATTGCATATACATATGCTATATATTTATTAGAATGGTGGCTTCCAGGAACTGGCAGATGGAAGAAATGAGAAGATATTCATAAAAGAATCTGTCAGTGGATACTTAGATTGCTTCCACATATTTGCCATTGTGAGCAGTACTGCAATGAACATGGGGGTGCACATCTCTCTTTGAAATGGATATGGACTTTTATTTATTTTGGATATGTACCCAGAAGTGTGATTACTGGATCATATGATAGCACTAGTTTTAAGTTTTTGAGATTTCCTCACAGTGTTTTACATAATGGCTACGCCAGTTTATATTTCCATCGGCAATATAAGGGTTTCCTTGTCTCTACATCCTTAATTATATATTTTTTAATTTATTGGAACATTGTAATCATATATCATTATGAGGTACAGGATGGTAGAGGTATATATGCACACATCACTTATTTAACCCTGCAAATAGTTTTGAGGAAATGATTTCAGAGATCCTCAACTTCCAGGTATCCTATTTGTCAAGCTCATTTGCTTTAGATCTTAGAGGAGGGCAAAGCATAGGTATAATCCTCCCATTCCAAAAACATCATTTGCCTATTCTTTAGAATACAAAGAAATTCTGACTCTTATTATACTTCCTAGAGATACAAAAGTGAAACAAAGTGATAATTAGAACTATTCATGCCATTGTTGTTTAAGTACAATAAATTATCCCTGTGGCCATCACAGTATGAATTGCATTTCCAAAACAGCAATGTTTTAATGTTTTCTAATTAGCAATAAAATATATGATAATTTATGCATACTTTTTGTTGTAGTGAAGTAAAATAATGTCATTAACAAAATATTCCAGCCTTAGAATTATGTTACTATAAAGTAAAATTTTATAATAGATATCCAATACCAATGTGCTATTAATATAACTAAGAGCACTAAAAAGAGTCAGTGTTCAGAATATATCGAGACACTTTTAAAATAAGATAATGAGAAGAAAAAGAAATATATATATATGTGTGTGTATGTGTATATATATATATATATATATATATATATATGAATAGACATTTTATAGAGAAATTAACAAAAGTTGTCCTTCGATCTAAAACTGTGAACCATATTCATAATAACAAAAATTATCACTTCACTTAAATAATATCTGTTTCTTTTTTTAATGTACTGGGGATTGAACCCAGGGGCATTCTACTTCCAAGTTACATCCCTAGCCCTTTTTATTTTTTGTTTTGAGATAGAGTCTTGCTACGTTGCTGAGAGCCTCATTACATTGCCGAAGCTTGCCTCAAACCTGCAATTCTCCTATCTCACCCTCCCAAATACTGGGATTACAAGTGTGTACCACCATGCCTAGCACTTAAATAACATTTTTTACCTATCATATTGGCAACTGTCCAACATTTGACATCATACTCTGCATATGAGGGTTCAGGAAAATAAGCATTGTCATGCACAATTAGCAGGCACAGTGCTGTAATTCTTCTGCAAAATAGGGAAATTCCTATTAAGATGTTACAAATTCCATGGAAGGAAATTTAGAAATATCTGTCAAAATTCCACATGCATTTACTCTTTGACTGTCTAGTTACACTCTTCCAATTTATTTTGAAGTTTAACTTGTAATAGTATGAAGATGTATACAGTCTTTTTGTTACAGCACTAATTGTAATAACAAAACAGAAAACAATCCATTGTCCATCATTAGAAGACTAGTTAAATAAACGATGATACATTAAAGTAAACAGAGTAGAGTGTCATGAAGTTTTAAAGTGTAGTATGAAGTACCCCTACCTGGAATGAACATAAGTAAAAAGTAAAAGTGGGAAAAATATATAAATATGCTACCATTCCCACATATGGGACACTAGATTGAAAGTATAAAAATATAAGATATTTCTGAATATATGTTTTTAAAACTTATTTTAGGAACCATATTAATAGTTTATAAAATTATAACACAGCATTAACATTTTTTACAAAAAAGTTCCTACAAATTAAAATCAAAGTAAAGCTAAGGAACCAAACTACATATTAACTTGCTAGCATAATTATACAGAAAGGAACAGTATCAGATAACTTGAATAATCCAGCAAAATAACATAGAGATATACACTGAGAAGAAAAATTCTAACTATACTGTTTTAAAAAATATCTTAACATAGTTTAGCAATCACACTGTTGCTGTAGTGTTAATATTATTAGACCACTTGACAAATTTCACCAAGATTATCTCTAAATGCAAATAAAGTTAAGATAATTGAATACTACAGCAAAGGAAAATACACTAAAGGACCTATGACATATCTCAATAAAAGGGTTGAGAAATATATATTATATGATTGGGCTTTTCTTAAGTTTGGGAGAGGATAGTCAAAAAAATAAAAGATTAGGTGTTGTCAGATTGGGACAATTTAGTAATTCATTACCTTAATGTATTTTATTAAGACACCAGAAAATAATACCTGGGCTAAGGTTGTCATTGTTAATATAACAACAGTAACTGCTATCAGCTAAGAGGGAATATAAAGTTGTAAATGTTACCCCAAGGAGATTGTGTTCCCCTGTAATTATGGAGGGATCTTGTTTCCACATTGTTCTCCAGGAGTAAAGGGGGGGGGGGGGTAGCTATCTGATTATTGTTAATTTTCTCTAGACATTGTTTCTGTTCAAGAGGAAACCTCTTGCCCTACTTCTTGGTTTCTAGTTGCCACCTGTTGGGTCTCAGAGATTTTCCCTTTCTCTCTCCCCATGCTTTCCCTCTCTCTCTCCTTTTCCCTCACTCTCTCCTATTGGTCCTACTTTAAGCGAAGAAGACAGAAAACATTAATCTTTATGTGGTCTCCAATGTTTGTCAAATATTGCAGTGTAGAAATTGTCCTGGAGCCTGGCGTGGTGGTGCAGCTTGTAATTCCAGTACTTGGGAGGCTGAGACTGGAGAATCCGAGTTCACGGCCAGCATCGGCTACTTAATGAGGCTCTCAGCAACTTAGCAAGACCCTATTTCAAAATAAAGTTAAAAAATAGGACTGGGGGTGTAGCTCAGAGGTAGAATGTGCCTGGGCTCAATCCCTAATACTGAAAAAAAAATGTCCAGGAAACATTTTCTGCAGTTCAGCCCCTTTGTTTCTTTTGTTGTAGGATTATTTTTTGAAGAGTTTGATATGCGTATCCTTTCCCAAAGTATTGCGAAGCTACTGTTCATGAGTCTCTTGCATTTCTGTATCTTACAATAATCTCTAACAGCTTTTGTACTTTTGTATTATATATGTATGTGTAATATATATATATATATATATATATATATATATATATATATTTTTTTTTTTTTTTTTTTTTCAGTAATAGGAATTGAGCCCAGGGACATTCTACATCTGAGCTATTCCTATACTTCTTTTTTATTTTGAAACAGGTCTCACTAAGTTGCTGAAGATATCCTTGAACCTGTAATCCTCCTGTCTCAACCTCCAAATACTGAGATTACAGGCATGCCCCACTATATCCAGTTTCATACCTGATTTTTAAGAATATTTGTACGACAAACTACCTAGAAAGATAGAGGCAATATATACTTTCATTGTAGATTGCAGATTTTTAAACTATCCAGAATAATAAATATGTCTCCTGGGGAAAATTTTGTGAAAGTTTGATTGCAGCTTTTTATAAAAGTGTATTTCCTGAACTTGATATTTCTCAGCTATAATGCAAATCCAAGATATTTTATCATCATTTGAGCCCACCTCCAACTTGAGGTGCAAAGAGGATTGATATGGATATGAAACTCTTCCCACGTGCTGTGCTATAATGAAGTTCTTCAGTTCTAACTCAAGAGTCTCCTGTCTTCTGCAAAGCTATATAAAACTATGGCAAGCCCGGAGTGGTGTCACAGGCTTTTAATCTCAGTACTTACAAGGCTGAGACAGGAGGATTGCAGGTGCACAGCCAGCTGAGTAGTTTAACAAGGCTCTCAGCAACTTAGTGAGACTTTGTTTTCAAATAAAAAATGAAATAGGGCTGGGGTTGTAGGTTGGTAGTAGAATGTCCCTGGGTTCAATCTCTGGCACCACATATACAAAAATAAAACAAGAACAAAAAACTATGCAAGCTCCTTTGTTAACTTACAGGTAGGATAAAATCTAAAATTTTTCACAATTTTTGATGATCAGCATTTAAGACTCTGAAGAAAAAAATATGAGCCAATATAGGCAATTACCTCAAAAAATTATAATTAGTACTCATAGTCGACAAAAAATGAAGGGCCACAACCCAAGTCCAAAACACAATCCACAATCATCAGGTTCTGTTCCAGAGGCAGGTGGGTTTTTCTTTTCAACTTTCATAGATATTGTACTTATCCATCCTCTTTCTTCTCTTGCTCTATCTCTACACAAAATTGGTTAGAAAAGCACGTTTTCCATTTAAGAATTAGTGTTGTAATGTGTTAATGGGTCACCGATAGTATCAGGAGTATAAATACCATTTATCATTAAGAGGAGTGAGTTAATGTTTATCCTTTGACCCAGTTAGATGTTCTGGGTGGAGCTTCATAGTAATTGAAAAGAAGCCTGGCTGCCAAGGCATGGTGGCACTTGCCCCTAATCTTAGTCCTTGGGAGGCTGAGGCAGAAGGACCACAGGTTTGAAGTAAGCCTCAGCAATTTAGTGAGACTCTCAACAACCTAGTGAGACCCTGTTTCAAAATAAAAACTAAATAGGGCTGGGGCTGAGGGTGTAACACAGAGGTATAATGCCTCTGTATTCAATCCCTAGCACCCCCAAAAAATCGTGGAGACAATAGCAGAGCAGTTGATTACCCAATTTTGGTCTACAATTTTGGTTAGTCTGGTTCTGCTGTAATGATTTCAACAGAAATATTTTATTGACTTACAGTTAATATAACTTTAACAATAATGAAATACAAATTTTAGAGGAAATCTATGTGAGAAAACTTACCTTCTAAAGACTTCATCAGATATAAATATTGCGGGAGGTCATTAAGGGGGTGATGACAAATTCAGTAATTACTTAAGTTCAGAGTAGCAGCTGTGTTTGTAGCAAAATACACAAGTCTGGCTTTACTTCGATAATACACTATAGGGGATTAAAAAAAGATAAATATAGCTATGAACATATTAAAAAAGCACTTTAGGAGATTGTCAAGGGATGTCAATAAATGACAAAAGATAAGGTTAGCAGCAAACCAAAAGGAAACTTTAAAAAGGAATAGATGTATCAGAAAATTAATCTAGTTCCATCATCTTGGGTAGAATTCGGTAGCTCATTTCAACATTGATTAATTAAAAGGATCCTAGTTGATTTGTTTGTTTCTCCTAAAGTTTATGTGCATTTGGAGGCCTAATAAGAATCCTTATCTTATTATTCATGAAGGAATGGAAGGCCTATGGTATGCAGAAGAGAGGAAGTGAGTGCCTTTTTTGTAGGAAGCATATATCTAAGGATCAGTTTCCTCCAATTGTATTGTTTTGATGGTTGTAATGAGTTTCTGACAGGTATTTTCTGTTGAGACTCAGGTACACTCTGGGATGTCTCTATTCGAAAACTAAGGCATTTCAGACCAGATAGTGTCTGCTTAGGTAGGTATTTCCAATGACTTAAAATGGTTTTATGTCTGTCAATCATAAATGCAGCCTATGAGTGTTTGACAGTATTTATCTGTATCGTTTTGCTTTACACTAAACTCATGAATGAAATTCTTCAATTCATGGTGCAACTTATTATGAACACACAAGAGCAGAGCTTATATCAACAGATTTATGTTTTTCAACTTTCAGAGCCCCTGAGGACATTGTAATATTTTAGCTTTAATTCTATTGTTTTCTTGTATTTTTCCCAAAGATTGAGGATATTATGGAAGGCAGGGCTTTGAAGAGATTTTTAATAAGTGTCTCAATGAAATATAGCTCTCTAGCAATAAAATGCCACAGTCTATTACAAAAATAAGCAAAGCAAAGCCAGAACATATTAAAACATATTGTCTGGATGAGCATTAAATATGTTAATATTTTCTAAGGGGAATGCAAAGGTGACAATAATTAATACAACCAGCTGAGCTGATTAAATCCTAGAAGAAGGTTATATTTCAAAACCTGGAATCTAATGCTCAACTTATGTTTTCATTGGTCACAGGTCAAGACAAAAAACACGAGTTTTTTTTTTATACAACCTCAATTGTCATTCATATATTTTTTCTATACTATAAAACAAAAATTTCAGTATTTTTCTTATTTTCTAACCTAGGCATAGAACCAATTATATTTAGAAGCATTTCTGTTTCTTTAATTTGAAAAATGGAATATAGAGAGCATAATCTGACCACTAAGAATGATTATTAATTCTGACTTTACCTTTGTTTTTTTGCCATCTGGTAGTTAAAATTCCTGTCAGTGCACAGAATATACATTTTTAAGACATTAAAATACACTGCAAACTTATACTGGTACTTTCAATTCAAAATTATAGGATTTTATTCTGTCCTTATTGGTCTTATGCTTGCACCATTTTTTCTCCAGTAATAAATCCAGTTAAATAAACCAACATATTTTATCATTTATATTTTCTAACAAAACACATTTAACTAGCTGGATAATAACAGTATTGAAAAGGAAAAATAAATGAAAGAAAGAAATGAAGGAAAAGAAAAGAATAACAATAACAGTAATCTAAATGGCCCAAAACTGGCCATTGGCAACCAACAGTTAGGCTAAGATGTTTTCCCTTCATGTTAAAAGGTTAATAAAGAATGTCAACAGTCATCAGCAGTCCCATTTTGACTTTGGTAGAAAAATGTGGAAGTAGGATGATTCCTTAATCATGTCTGAACAAGGAAAGAAAGACCAGATGCCATCACATAAATAACCACAGACACTTTTCTCCCAGGTAGCAGTCATGACTACTTTAATTTTTCATAATAACCCTATCCCTGGATTGTTCCTTCTGCTTCTTATAAAAATTAGCAGTACTTCCATTCTACTAAATTTTACATTTCCCAAGATTTCCCAAAACAGGAAAGAATTTTCTTTGAATGCTACTAAAAACTTCCTGTGATAAATCACAATCCTATAATAATATTCACCTCATAATTCCCTTATTGAAATACACTCTATTGTTTCTTCAAGTACCCCCCCCCCCAATGAACCTTTGACCACCAGGCGTGGTGGCACACGCTTGTAAGCCCACCGAGGATCTCAGTTCTCGGCCAGCCTCAGCTACCTAGTGAGGCCCTCTGCAACTTAGTGAGACCCTGTTTCAAAATAAAGTTAAAAAATAGAGCTGGGGGTATAACTTGGAGGTATAACACCCCTCAGTTAAATCCCCAGTACTGCAAAAAATAAATAAATAAATAAATAAATAAATAAATAAATAAATAAATAAATAATAAATAAATAAATACAGTGCGAGCATCTGTGATTCCATGTATCTGCACTTGTTAAGTTGCCCTTCCCGTATCCTCAAGATAAGTCTTCTGAGATCTGTTTATTTCATTAGACTCTCAGAATTGATTTTAATTTTTTTGTCCAGAAATTAGTAAATCAATAATCCTTAATAATATAATCTCTCTTTGAAGGAAGTACTTACTGATTTAGATTATTGACCTTAAATCTATGTCAAATACACATATCTGTATTATGGAGACTTTTTTCCTATTTCCTGGACAAAAAGAAAAAAAAACGTTTGAAATTTCAATACTTTTACTTTATTTATCCCTTATCTATACCAATCTGTTCATTATTTTGGTCAGGCCAGAGAATATAAAATTTGATTGAAAATGGTTAGCTGGCAAAACCACAAAAATAACTTGGAAGTTTAAGAAATTCTAAGAGGAAAAACGAAAACCTGTTATTTTGACAAGAATATTTGTCACTATTATCAATGAAAAGTTTGGCAAAAATTAGTTGTCACATTCTTGCTAAAAATAAAGAGAAATATTAAATTTGTAATATTTTTTAGGTATGTCTACACCTTTTTAAATTTCTTCTTCCAAAATTCTTAACTCAAAGTAGATTTTTTTTGTTGTTGTTATGGCATTTGTTAAAAAGTTTTTCAAGAGTCAGGCATGGTGGCACATGCCTGGGATCCCAGTACCATGAAAACAGAGAAAGGAAGATGGCAGGTTTGAAGCCAGTGAGAGGTAACTTAGTGAGACCCTGTTTAAAAATAAAAAATAAAATAAAATAGGGCTAGGGGTTGTAGCTCAGAGGTAGGATGCAGAAGGTAGGGGTGTAACTCAGAGGTAGTTCAAAATAAGAGCAGAGTACTCAAATATTTGCAAGATGCAAAGGCAAGATTCAAATAAACATTAAAACCTGGCTTATTAATTCAGAGGTTTATAGATTATATTAAAATAATATTTCATATGATATATGAGAGAACAAATATTCAATTAGGTAAATTAAAGTAAGTTAATAATATCGATTTAAAGGCAACTCTCTTTTTCTCCATTTTCCGCCAAAATATAATAAATTACAATGTTTGTATTCATCAGCATTTTCAAAGATATAATCTAATATACTGACCATGTAACTTAGAGGAAGGAAGACTTATTTTCTCACAGCTTTCCTTGGTGATATTGGGGTCTAGTCTGGGTGAGGCCTGGGATTGCGAATCTCAGGGCATGGCGGGGGTGGGAATTGGCAGTAGGGAGAGCACAGGCTTTGCTCTCTCATCATTGAGGCTGGAAGAAAGAGAGAAATTGAGGAGGAGGAGGAACCATATGTAATCCTCAAGGCCACAGCCCCAGTCACACCCTACCAATTCACCTTTTCTAGTCACACCCTACCAATTCAAGCCACCACCCAGCTGAGATTACAACTCCCATGACTTAACTGTATCACCCTGAATATTAATAACTGAGCTGTTTAGGGGACCATCTATATCTAACTATAGCAATGTTCTATTATGATAAGAATGGGGTTAAATTACTTATAAACTTCTTCTAAGTTAACTATATTTACTCTATGAATCAAGTAAGCTGTAGTTTTGTTCCTTAAGTTTATGATTTTAAAATGATATAAAGTTATGTTTTGCTATGGAGAATTGTAAAAATAACATTTTAAATGTGGTTAAGCCACTGAAAGTCTCATAATAATATAACCTAATAACAAATTAATGTGTGAGAGCAGCTTGTATGTACAGGTCTTTATTGACTTTAAAAACCTTAGACAAATGTTAAATTGGTAATTAGAATATAATCTCTGGATACTTTGCAGTTCTAAATGTGAAGAAGATACAAATCTGAGGTTACTAAACAATTTTAATTTGTTTTTATTTAGTGGAAGGTTATCCCACTTTGTAATAATGTCTTTAAGTGTTATTACAATTATACTAATTTCTGCAGTCTTAGAATGTATACAAAATGAAATATAGTGAGGGAAACATGGCATCTAGTTATTCCTTGCATTTGGAGAAAATGAAGTGAATTACTTGATTAAAGTTTGTAACTATTAATAGTTTAAATTATATGTGTTAAAATGCTAGGCATATTTATTATAGGATAATATGAATATGTGAATAAGAAGCTTACTATCTTTTAACTGAGGAAAATTCCAGAGTTTATTAAAATGATAAATACATTACAAAGTAATATTTCCTTATTTAAAACAGTATTGCATCAAGTACTAAAAACTAAAACTGTTGAAAGCTTTAAACTGATCACCCATTTATATGTTCATTTATGTATATTTATATAAATGTTATATATATGAGATTTTGTATTTATATACTATTTTTATTATTACAAAACAATAAGTCATTTACTCCAAGTTTTTATTTAAATGGTATTTAACAAAAACATTAAAACATAGTTTTTCTTACAAATTTAGTAAATAATAGATGGCTACATAGTACAATTTCCTTTTTATCATCCAAATACTAACTTTCTATACTTTAGCATGCTCATGATTCTTTATTATTTAAAATTAAAGTTGAATAACTATAATTGCTTCTTATAGCTGTCTGCGTAATATGAAAATATTGACTATGCCTATGTCTTCCTTCTAGGTATTTAAGATGTTAGTCCACGTCTGCTCTCCTCTAAGAGCTCTTGATCCTCTTTCCCCAAATTAAAACCCTAGAATAATACAACTCCTTTGGTATCTTTTATGACTAAACAATCTTTTGCTTTCTTAGAACAACCAAAGAAGCAGAAAGGTTTGCTGCTCCACCTAATAAAAGGAAAGGTGATGGAAATAATTAGATTTGTCTGAAGGGCTTCAAATTTTAATGAATGCAGAAATATTGTAAGAGTCCTTTTGTTTATGAAACTTACAACAAAACAGCTGACAAATCAAAAGAGAAATGCAGCCTTCCTTGTGTTAATTATTTATCAGTATTGTTAAAAGAGAAAATTACAACAAACCTAGTTTTGCAGATCTTAAGCTACTTTACTTGTGATTCTGAAATCAGCCAGCAGTCTAGACCCAAAATTTTTCAGAACATATGATCCCACCTCATGGGCAAGTAATTCAATAGTCAGAGATTATCAAAGAAAAATAATGACATGCAGAAATTGAGAGTGAGGATCAAATAGAGAACCTATTGTTTCTAGCTCTAACTTTGCTTGAACACCGTCTGAACGGTTGTCTGGTTGCCATTGGCTAAGCCTTAGCTACTTACTAGAAGAGAAGATTCCAGTCTGTTTTCCCATCAAGTTAGGTTAATTTCCCATGTATAGGGACAGCTTTAGTCCAAACTGAGAACACATAGGGAAGCAGCTTTGTTAGACCAAACCTAATTCAATTTAACAGTACAATGTATTACTGCAAATGCATCCCAATGATTGAATTTTGGGGGGTTAAGAGCATAAAGACTATAAAGTCATTTTTTACTCAAAAAGATGTTATTGTTAAGTTTCTTTCTAGGTTAAATATTCTGAACAATCAGGAATAATAATGATATTCTATAAAGAAGGAATTGAAAGTCCTAGACACTTGATGCCCTTGATACTGAAAGTTCGATTCTTATTCCCAATGCCAATTCAAATAATCATAAACAAGGCTTTGAGGAAAAGGGAAAAAGAAGTTTTATTGATTTGCTAGCAAAGGGGGGATACAGTGGACTAGCATTCATAAAAAGGTACTTTCCCATTCTCAAAAAGTTGAAAATGGGCTTTATAAGCTGTTTATCAGTGTGTTTATCAGATGACACAGTTCATGCCCAAATGGTGTCCGAGAGGTAGTTCTCCCCCAGATTCACTGACAGCACTTCTTCATTCCTAATGTTAGTGAACCAAAGGACATGTTAAGAATGTTAATCTCTTTTTTTTTTTTTTTTTTTACCGAAGCTTAGGAAGGGTAGAGAAAGACCTATGAGCAAAAGGGGGGGGGGGGGAGTATCAAATTTAAAATAAGCCACCTGTTGGCTTAACAGCAAGGTTCACACTTAAAGCATGATTTGGACCCCCATTACACCTTTGGTATCTATTTTATTTCACATGTATGTATCACTATAATAGATTGAATCTAGCAAGTCCTCTCTTATCTGAAGAAAAAAATATATTCATGGTTATTTAACCTCTTTTAGGAAATTATCTTTGCCATATGGAGATTCCATGGACCACTGGAGTAATCAAGCAAAAGCAGAAAAGAGTCTATCATTAAAAGACATATATCATTAAAACTTGTAGGATGACGTATCAAACACAAAAGATGGATTTTCGAATAAAGGTTCTCTTTCTTTCAGTCACAGTTGCATAGGCCACAGAGGATGATGTCTAGCATTTGGGTCAGATGCTTGTGATTCACAGAACCACAAGTAACTATTATTTAGCAAGTACCAGCTCACCCAGAAAGCAATCTGTAACAACTTTATCATTTCAGATGCTGAGGGATGGGGGACCTTATAACCAACAATGAGAAGTATTCAAAGTGAGCTGACGGGGCACAGTTTCAAGCAGGCTGGCGCAGGCTTTGGTTATGTTACACAGGATCTGTAGACAGATGGATGGATCGCAGGATATCCAGGTTTAGGAATGTGTGCCTACAACTTTGGGCAAAGAATAAATGCATAGTTTTTAAATTAAATTCTATATAGTCTCATCAAATAGGATTATAAGAAAATTCTGTTATGTTTAAGGAGTCATCCTAAAGTGAGAATAAAGATGCTTTTCAAGCCCCTTCTTCTTTTTTTTTTTTTTTTTTTTTTTTTTGCGGTACTAGGGATTGAACTCAGGGGTATTCTACCTCCGAGCTACACCCCCAGCCCTATTTTTTATTCTTTATTTTGAAACCGGGTCTCACTAAGTTGTGGAGTGCCTCACTAGATAGCTGAGGCTGGCCTCGAACCCGGATCCTCCGGTCTCAGCCTCCCGAATGCTGGGATTACAAGCGTGCACCACCACACCCGGCTTCAAGCCCCTTCTTTACAAGAACATTCTACAAATAGTCATATGCTTGCTTTTGTGTGTGTGTGTGTGTGTGTGTGTGTGTGTGTGTGTGTGTGTGTGTTATTGGGGATTAAGCCCAGGGGAATTCTACCTCTGATCAATACCCCAGCCCTTGTTATTTTTTATTTTGGAAAATAATTTTGCTAAGTTGCTGAGGCTGGTCTCAAACCTGTTACCTCTCTCAGCTTCCCAAGTACTGGGATTAGAGTTATGTGTCACCACACCCAGAAGTCACATGCTTTTAAAAAAGGTTTTATTAATCCCTCATATTTATTTGTTTGTTTGTTTTAATTTTTGGTCGAGGTATCAACTACATTCCTCAAAACCTTCAAATGATTTACCCTTTTTTCCCACTATCTGAGTTGTGTACAAAACTATTTTTTTAAGTTATCAAGCTCTTTTCTATATCTTATCATGCTTCCCATCTTTTCAGTCATCCTTTCTACAGCCTGGAAATCTCACCAATTCTATCTTTCAGCACATTAATCAGCAGGGTTCCATTCAAGACTAACTAAATCCAGTAGTACTTTATATTCTCTAACTACTAAGATTTTTTATTTGAATAATATGTGAAATCAGTTATATGTCTTATTCAACAATTTTCAGCTTATTATTTTGAGTGACTTTTCAACTTTAACTTTTGTGTGACCTTGACTGGTATTATAGCCTCTTGCCAGTTTCTCACCACCTCTCCATCTCCACCATCACTCCCCTTGTTAGGCTGCTGCCCTAAGGGGCTCTTGCTTTTCCTATCACAACAAACTTGCTTCTGTCTCAAAGCTGCTTTAATCATTTCTTTATAGGGAATCTGCAAATGGCCATATGGGTGACTTTTCTGTCATTCACATTTCAGTTCAAATATCACCTCAAAGAAGCCTTCTTTCTCTTCTGACTATCTGATTCACTTATTTGGTTATCTTTCTGGATTTTTCAATATCTGAAATTATCTTCATCATGATTAGCATATTTTATTATCACTGCCTCTCCACAAGGAACATGAACTCTAGGAGAGCACAAGGTTGTGTGTGTGTGTGTGTGTGTGTGTGTGTGTGTGTGTGTGTGCGTGTGCATGTGTGTGTATGTGTGTGTTTTCAAATTGTTTTTTTATTAATTCCTGAACCCTATAGGCTTAGATCATTTTCCAAGCACATATTATATTTAAAGAGTATCTTTTAAATGAATGCATGGATTGTGATAGGGAATTAGAGAGAATGTGTCATAGATTTTGCATGTATTTGAAAACTATGAAGGGAATACATTTCTGTATTCTACATTCTGAAAATGCATGGCATTAAAATTAAAAACCAAAGCTTTATGAAGAGTGAAAACAATTTTGTGCATAAAAATTGGCAAGGAAAGCTCATGCAGGAGAGATTTAACTCCAAGACAGAACCTGAAATGCATTTGAAACATACATTATAATCAAAGTATAATAGTAAGACTGAAAATTGACTTAAATATAATCAAAAGCATTTAAGTATTGATGAGTAAAACACTGATTTTTATTGTGACATTGTTATATTTGTATCATTTTTAAGGATTATATTTATATGCAAAATAGAAACATCTTGTATAAAATTAAATAATTATAATGTCAAAAGTCTTTTACATATAACTATTCATAGTTCTTCCCAACTTGGTGAATAAATACATTCCTTGAAATAATTTTTGGAGAAATTTAAGAATAATAGAAAAATAATGAAATATTATTTGGTGAAATAATGATAGTTCAAGGGTAAGTTTTCTTAAGAATAATTATCATTTGTGTTTTATGTTTTTTATTTAATAATCTTGACTTCTCATGTTAAGTATAATTATTATCCATTATTCCTCACTTTCTATTCAATGGTAATGTTACAATAATATTACAGTAGCTGATCTAACTGGTCAATTTTCAGGCATATATTTTTATTTATTTATTTATTTATTTATTTATTTATTTATTTATTTATTTATTTATTTATTTATTTATTTTTTGAGGTACCAGGGATTGAACTCCCGGAGGAGCATTCTACCTCTGAGCTATACCCCCAGCCCTATTTTTTATTCTTTATTTTGAAACAAAGTCTCACTAAGTTGTGGAGTGCCTCACTAGGTAGCTGAGGCTGGCCCCAAACCCGTATCCTCCGGTTGGTCTCAGCCTCCCAAATGCTGGGATTACAAGCATGTGCCACAATGTCCGGCTGGCATATATTTTTAGTGGAACATTACTTATACTTTCTTAGCTTGAAAAGACATTACAGGTTATGTAAGTTCAATGATTAAGTCCCAAATCCTATATAACTTTTGTTCTAGTGCCTGAATAATTAATGTTTGCTTTGACTTCTCTATGTCTACTGTTCTTCAAAGTCAAACACTATAAAGATAGCAATAGCTTTCGCCATTTACTAATATCTTTGAAATCTACAGTGGCACACTATATGATTGTACTAACCTCACTGTATCTACTACTTTGATTGAACACCAAATTTTCTCATTATTATTGTGGAATTAGAAATTTAGAATTTTGTTTGGAAAGCAATGTGATTGGAGGCAGGGGAATCAGAGACTGGTGAACGGTGTTAATCCTTGATCTTCCTCCTGCATGGTTTTAGATATCACGGTGTTTGAAATGTAGAAGGGCAGCTCCTTAGCTAGACAACTCATCAGCCCCATCAACTTTACAAGGTGTTTATAAAGATTAAAATGCTGGAGACATTCAAAAATTTAAAAACATGACAAGTATGTTTATTCTATCCTTTTACTAACTAAATTTATTCATCAATTTTATCTTAAGTATGTGCATTATGTAATGATAAGGAGGAAAACATCTTGTTTACAATCAATACATAGTAAGCTATATCTGTGTGTGCATGCTAAGATATATATACATGGGTGTATACATGTGGAGATTACACACGCACATATATATATATACACAAACATAAATGCAAACTATATATATACATATATATATACCTCACACTTATTCATATATATAGATATCAAGAGATCTACACATGTATATATAAGTGTATATGTGTATCAAATAATCACTTTAAAAATAAATGCCTGGGAGATGGTTGCCAGGGACTGACTGGGGGAAAAGAGAATGGGATTTCAATTTTAGAAGATAAAAGGGTTATGGAGCCAGAGGATGGTGAGGGTTGCACTTTATGAATGTATGTAATACCACTTAACTGTGTGCTAAAATGGTTTAGATGAAATTAAATACTGTGTGCACTTTATGTCAATAAAAGTGAAATAAAAATATAGTTTTGAGTTCATTGGATATCCATATGGAAAAAATGGATCTGATTTCTCTCTATCTGAGGATCTTGATCACAAACAAAAGTTGCTATCCAATGGATTATAGCTATAAGCAATATTACCAAATGCTAAAATTAAACAATAAAACCTCCATATATATTTGCTTGATTTTTTGGGGGGAGGGAAAAGATTATTAGAGCATCTAAAAGAACTATACGAACAAGAGATCAATTGGATTTTATTCAAATAAATAACTATTTCCTTCAAAACATAGTGAGAAAAAACAAAGAAGCTACCTAGTAGGGAAAATGTTTGTCTCACAGGGAACTCACATCAAGATTGAACTAATAAGTAAACAAAACAAAACCAAAATGTCTTGTAGGTAAATGTCCCAGAGACTAGGGAAGGAACTTTGTGAAAAATGACTGTAAACAAGCATGAAAAGTTACTTACCTACGTTCATTAGGGAATAAATGCAAATTAAGAAAACAAGGCAACACCACATTACAATCACTAGAAAGGCAAACTAAGAGAGATAATACCATATGGTGTTGAGAATAGGAAATGACTAAACCCCTCTGCTATAATGCTGATAACAGCACAATTTTATAGAAGTGTTTTAGAAAACCATTTTAATCTTTTTTTTTTTTTGTGGTACTGGGGATTGAACTGGGGCATTCTATCTCTGAGCTATACCCCCAGCCCTATTTTTTATTCTTTATTTTGAAACAAGGTCTCACTAAGTTGCAGAGTGCCTCACGAGGTAGCTGAGGCTGGCCTCGAACCCAGATCCTCTGGTCCCAGCCTCCCAAATGCTGGGATTACAAGTATGCTCCACCACACCTGGCTATTATTTTAATCTATTAACATTGAAAATACGTATGTCCTATGGCCCAACCATTCTACTTCTACATATATAACAAACGTGTACATACACTTATCAAAAAGCATGTGCAAGAAGGTTAATTGTAGCATGATTTATAAAAGCCATACGCTGGAAACAACCCAATGTCCAACCACAAAAGATGGAATAAGCAATGTTTGTGTTTTCATACAGTGGAATACTACAGAGCCCTGCAAATTAACAAACTGCTGCTACAAGAAACTGGAAAATTATCACATGCTGAGTGAAACAAAGGTGACACAAAAAGAACCTACATTTTTATTCCATTATAAAGTTAGAACTGGAGCAATAGAGAGATTTAATTGAGGTCTTAAATTTAATTGAGGTCTTAAATTTAATTGAGGTCTTAAATATGTTTTACTTTAATACAAGATATTTCTTAAAAATCTGTTGTGTACTTCTCTATAAGAGTCAGTTAAAATGAGGTATGTTCTAAGAGAGACACTTTCTTCCTTTCAGATAGCTATTCTATTTACAAAGATAACTCAAATTAAAATCATTGAAAATCATCAATAATATAGTGACTATGAATGTTATTCCAGAATTCTAGCCTCTAGCTCTGATTAGACAGTTCTAGGCAGCTTTTCTTTAACAGAAACTGATTTTTGTTCAACCTTTTTCACATTTTAAATTTTATATTTTTATATATATTATATTTTAAAATTATGTAAGCACATCTACTTATATATATTGGCATCAATACATACCTAGTGATAAGTATTGTAGAAAAAAGTTAAAATATAGGAAAGTATTAACATAAATGTTATATACTATTATATTCCTATTACAATATAATGTTTACATATGATAAACATATCTATTTACATGTACATATGTAAAAAGAGATGGATAAAAATGAGAGAATACTTAATGTACTATTACATCATATGTTTTACTTACAAAATTATGTATTACTGATATAGTTCTCTATTAATATTCTCTAAATATGATTTTTATCAGCTAAGTTATCTTAATTGATTTTTATCTACAAACATTTGAACAAGTATCTTTGTTGGATATTTGTATTATTTATAATACAAAATCACCTCTATATTTGCCTTCCCAAATCGTTGTGAATTTCTTTTTCTTAACCATTCTCTTAAGGTTTGAGAACTCAAGTTTCAGATTTTTGGATTCCCTATGATTTAAAATAGTCGTATTTAACATTATGATTAGCTTCATTTCTTTTTATATTTATGTCACCTCTACCTGAGCAGGAGCTTTCAAAGTGAAGGCTTTTTGATTGGTGCAAATTAATTATACAGAATATTGGGGTTCATTGTGGCATAGTCATACATGCATATTGCATCATTTGACCAGTTTTTTTTGGAATATTGGTTATGGAGGAGGGAATTGGGTGGGAATTGGGGAATAGCTAAATGAGTGATGTGTGCACATATGCCTCTACCATCCTGTACCTCATTAAGATGTATTATTACAATGTACCAATAAGAAAAGAAAAGAAGTCCATAAATAATTATGTCACAATACTATAATCTCTCTTTCTCTCATTCTCCCTGCATTTCTGGTGTATATGTCCCTACCCATATACACACACATATCTAGTTGTGTTTTTTTCTGGATGTGCTGTTCTGCACCCTTTACCTTTTTAATTTTGAAGCTGTTAATATATTGTTTCATTCATTGTTTTATAAAAATAGCTAATGTGTAATAGTACAAGTCTTCTTACAGAATTACATTTTCAAAAACTCCACTATATTTCACCTTGTTATATATTTTAATATGTTTTAAAGTTAATAATTTGATAAGATTATATATTTTTATGCAGAGAATTGCCTTTGAATCATTCTGTGTTGAAACAGGAAGTAGATGGTGTATTTTAAGTAGGATGATTGGAAGAGTCTTTATACATAAAATATTTTTTATGAAGGATTGGGTGCTGGGAAACTTCAAGAGCTAGTAAATTGAATATGTTATTAGTAAGGTTTTGCCACCTTCTGGTTTCAGGAAAGGAGTAAACAGACCCCTGTGGAGTGGCATTTTTTGTTTTGTTTTGTTTGTGGTGCTGGGATTTCAACCAGGGGTTTTCTACCTCTGAGCTATATCACCAGCTCTATTTTTAATTTTTTATTTACTTGGAAACAGGGTCTTGCTAATCACCACTTTGACCCTAGCTACATCCAGTTAGGGCTCACAGCCAACTTGAATTGAACCTGCTGGGTGAAACCAAGGCAATAAAACATATGACCTCATTCTTCTTATTCCACCACTCTTCCCAGAACTTTCATAGGGATGATAATCATGTTAGGCAGCCCTATGGATGCTATTCATAATCAACATTCAAGGACAGAGGGCAAGGGGTAAGAAGAAAGTGACTTTAAAGGGATAGATACAAGAAAACTAACCGGGAGTTTTTGAAATATAATGAGTCCACTTGCTTAACCATATTCTTCTTGATTTACCTAGTCTCGTATCTCTTAACATTTTAGGAGAGTGGATAGTATTCATCACTTCTTCCTTCAATATTTCCTTGCAAATTTACCTCAGTGTAATTGCAATTGTGATGTATCTGTGACAATTATATATTCTAGCTTATAATTAATAGTTAAGTGGCATACCAAGTTTGTTAATTAACAATTTATTGAAACTTCAAAAATTTTTCAAATGTTTGTTTCTTTTCTTCCGGAGTAATTTTTCTCATGTGGTGAGTAGCTGTTGTCTTATCATTCCTTTATTTCCTTTCTTTTTCTAAACAGACTGTTTTTCCTTGGTCATCTATTGGTATTGCATATCATCAGCCTCCCATACTTTGGAAACAGGCTTGGGCTCATGATCCACCATCCTGGCGATAGTGAATGATTAGTCCAAAGAAGTCTAAATTCTGCTTTGTGATTTTATGTAAGGATATTTTAGTGAAACCTTTTAATGTTTCCTTTGTCGTCACTGTCCTATAAATCTGTATGTAAGCATCCCCAAAGCCCTGCCACACATGGAGGAAACTCTAATGTCCTCAGAGAGAGAGAGAGAGAACTCAACACATAGAATGACAAAGAGATGAAAGATAAAGGTTGAACATTTTAAAGAAGAATTAAAGAAGAGAAATGGAAGCAGTGGAGAGAGTAAAAAGGTAGAAATTGAAAGAATATCAGAACTCAGCTTTCTGTTGATTCTGAGTCTAGCTTTGCTATGTCCTTACAATTTATGTTAGTTAATATATTTCCTTTTGTGCTTAAAGTGATTTGAGTTGGGTTTATTTACTCATGTTTGGGAAAGAAAAGAAGGAGGGAGGGAAGGAAGGAAGGAAGGAAGGAAGGAAGGAAGGAAGGAAGGAAGGAAGGAAGGAAGGAAAGAGAGAAAGCCCAAAGCTGGTGTTTAATGGGACAGAACCTACAATATGAATTTAGAAGAGTTGAAGCAATATTATGGTTATAAAGATCTTTCTGTTCCCGGCTGAGAAGTTGACAGTTTCACAAGGAAAGAAAGCATCTGGGACAACTTGACTTGTTGACTCCTCTGGGAATCAGAGCAAATGCTTACCAATAAACAAGCTCTTTGAAATTAGAAACACAGTCAAGATTTTGGACTTTGTTATTATTTTTCAACCATTACCAGCTTTGGTCATCCTCACTAATGGTAGAAAGGATAAAGCAGACATACAAATTAATTAACATAAAATTGCACCAATAAGAATAGTATTAGAAAATAAACATCCATCATGGTGGCAAAATTCAAATTCTTTACCCACTGCTAACACTTGTGATGACAGTAAATTGAGAAAGTGAGCAGTAACCCCAAGAGACAGCATGAAGTCCCAGGATGGTCCTTGGCTCTTTGGGAAGCCTGACGTCTTCAGGAACCCTCCCCTTTCCACCTTCTCATAATACAACTTCTACCAAGACTTAGGAACACACCCTGCCCATGAGATGGATGCTGGAGGTAGAGGGAAGATTAGCTTCATCTTATCTGGTTTATTATTTTACATTTTCCCAAGACAGAGAGTAGTAGAGAAGCAGAAGTTTTGAGATTTGGGCAAGGAGGAGGTGATGATTTAGCCAGCTCCTAGGCCTTGTACAAAGAAAAATAAATTTCGAGAAAAGTTCTGCTACCATTAATTATTGATGAGTAGACTGTAAAATTCCTTAGAGGATCAACCTGGAGGAAAATATACATTTAAGAGAATTTTCCCCATAGAGAACTCTTAGACTCTTAACTCTGAGTCTGTTAAAGAATTGTAATGACCGTGTCATAAAACATTTCTCAGAACCTTCTCTACATACCAAGGAGACTTACAAAGTACCTTCTCAGGTATGTCCAAGGAAATCAGTGGACAAAGGTCAGCTTCAGTCTGAAGAACTAGATATTAACACTGCCAGATCAGGATGCCAATTTACATACAAAGTACTTACAAAAATGATTATGGCTATGATGTCAGACAATATAATCTCATGGGGTCATCACATGTTGATCAAAGTGTGAATACCTGTAATCCCAATACTTGGGAGGCTCAAACAGGAGAATCACAGGTTTGAAGACAGCCTCAGCAATATAGCAAACTCCCAACAACCTAGTGAGACCTTGTTTCCAAACAAAAAATAAAAAAAAAACAGTCTGGGGATATAGCTCAGAGGGAGAATGTCCCTAGGTTCAATCCCTAGTGTTTCTCTCTCTCTCTTTCACACACACACACACACACACACACACACACACAGTGCATGAATATATAAAATATGACTATGATATAATTGGTAATTATGAGAAGAAAATTGTATACACTAGATAGACAGACTAGGGAACATGTATAATTTTTGTTTAAGCTCCCTTTCCTTTATTTTGCTAAAAGAAATGTCCCTTTCTTTTCGGAACTTTGTCTCATTGAATATGCTTTCATGAGAGTGAATGATCATAATGCTCTACCTTTGGGGCTATAAATCTTAGTACCTACTTCTCTAGCCAAAGCTAGAAGAGACTCTTGATTTATCATTTTCTTGAATGAGATTGACAAATATTTTGCAGTGATTTTGGAAGGATATTTGAGAGGACAGTTTATTTTTGTGTGTGTGCTGGGGATTGAAAACAGGGCCTTGAGCCGGGCGTGGTGGCACACCCTTGTAATCCCAGCATTCTGGAGGCTGAGACCAGAGGATCCAGGTTCACGACCAGCCTCAGCTACCTAGTGAGGCACTCCACAACTTAGTGAGACCCGGTTTCAAAATAAAGAATAAAAAAAGGGCTGGGGTATAGCTCGGAGGTAGAATGCCCCTGAGTTCAATTCCTAGTACCGCAAAAAAAAAAAAAAAAAAAAAAAAAAAAATGGCCTTGCACATGCTAGGTAAGCACTCTGCCCCTGAGCTACATCCCTGGCAGGACAGTTGTTTATAAATTTTAGTATTATTATTCTTTTATCAGTGTGCTTTTTGTCAATATAAATATCTAATCCGAAAAGGTATTTATCAAGATTTTTGCATAATTTTATATTTTTCTCTTGAATTTTATTTTGTCTTTAGAGCTAAAATATTATGCACATAAAGTTTTAATTCTTTTTGAGTTTTTATTGTTGTGACATGAATAAATTTAGAAACTTCTTTTTGTTTCTATGATCTGCTATTATGTATTTTAAAATATTTTCTGTTTCTTAAATGGAGGAAAGCATTCAGATGAGTGTGTTTTTGCTAATCTTGTTTATTTTCTTTTTATAAATTTTTGTTTAATTGCTTCTCTGAAGCTTTTGATCCAGCTAGGAAATTATTATTTTTCCTAGAGCACAGAATTATTACATAAGTGTTATAAAATCATTTGAGCTAAAGTGAAAATCGATCATCTTTTAAAAATTATTTTCTTTACATACAATTGTATCAACATTATTATCTCAAATTTTCTTTGTGTTTGTGTATGTTTTTTCATTAGTCAACCCTGACTTTTGATGATATATTTTTAGTCATTACGTAGAATCAGAATTATATTATCAATGCTTCTAATTATTTTCTTTATATTACATTGCATTCAGATTGAATTTTTATTAAATAGCTTATAATGTTGAATATTGTTTTATATATTTCTGCAATTCCAGTTTTAAAATTTTGAATTGGATTTCTTTTTGTCTGTGTGGGCTACTGGGGATTGAACCCTGGTGGTTTACCACTGAGTTATACCCCTAGTTTTCTTTAGTTTTTCAATTTTGAATCAGGGTTTCCCTAAGTTACCATGCACTGGCCTTGAAGTTTCGATCCTCTGGTCTCAGTCTCCTCAGTAGTGGAATTAAAGATGTGGGCCGGCTTGAACAATGCACCTGGCTGGATTCCTTTTTATTGTTATTTTCTCTCACAATATAAGACTAGCATATATATATATGAATAGTAATGCTAACATTAGGTACATTTTAAGATAAGTATCCTTTTTATCTTCTAATTTCAGCATTTTGGTATTTAATTTTGATTGAAGACTTGTTTAAAAGAGTTCAGTCCTTTCATGTTTTCTATCTTATAGCATAAAAGTGTTTATTTTTGTGGCATAATTGTTAATAATCATTATGACTTTTAGTAGTGCTATTTTTCTCTTAATTTTTAAATTTTATTTTGTTTTGATTGCATGGATAGTTAATAAATCTGCATAAGTTGTCCTAAAAATTATATTAATTGTATTTCATATCCTTACAGATGCCAATTATCTATAGAATGATTGAAAACAATATGAGTATGATATACTACCAAAATATTCAAATTCTCTACACTTCAATTTTCTTTATCTGTCATAAATGATTAAAATCACATATTAAGCTTGTCTGGGAATGTTTCCCATTTTCACAATTTTTGTAAAATTTTATTGCTTAGAGGTTTTTGTTTATTATGACATAAGATATAAAAACTGTTCATTATATGCTTTTGTGAATATTACATATCTTCAATAATATATGAACTTCAGTTTATGGTTTTGTGTTTTATTTATATTTTAGTTGATATTTATATTGAAAAAACATATTTTTTATATTTGCATATGCTGAAATGCTATAATAGGAAATAGAAAAATTAACAAATCCATAATTTGCTAGAGCACTTCACTATTATCAGAACTGGAAACTAGAGAAAATTTTAATTGAAATTCAATTGAAAAAAATAATATTATAGAGAAACTTCTACCCAAACATTATAAAATTAAAGCTCCTTTTTTAGGAAATAGAGCAGAAATTATTGTGATAAACTTATTATTCATTATTACAAAATTTTTATTAATTACATAATGAATGTGTTTGAAAGGTTCCTCTTTGTGTTTATAGAAAATCTTCTTTGTAAAGATTTGTTATCAGAATGAAGCTCTTAACTACAATACAGGGTAACTTCATTGAAAGAGAACAAGAGAATAATAAATGCTAATGATTATATGCTGTTTATATATGCTTACAATTACATAGACTACTGATTATATATGTTTATGTATATACTGTATACCAGGCACCATACCTAAGAGGAAACTCAGAAGTTAAAAATGAAATAATAGATATGAACACGCAAACTCCTGTCAGTATAATAGCATATTCACAATTACTACTTAACTAACATATTTGCAAACTATGCCTGTAATTTATGCAACAGGATAGTATTAATAATCATGATTCAAAATGAATGCTTACACACCAATGAGGAGAAGCCACCATCATAATAAAATGTAAGTAGAAACAAAATAGGAAAAAAAAAAGGTGGACAATAAATTCATTAAATTTGATTAATCTCACTGATGATCAGATTCATGTGTCATTTCTACTACATTTTCAATGTGATAGACTTAATATTGATAATTCAGGAAACAGGTACTTTCTTACAGGGGTGGTAAGAATGTGGGTTTTTGTTGTAGTTGTTACATTGAATGAAATAGATACATATTCCAAATACAAATTCTTTTTTTTTAATATAGGAAAATAGAATCAATCAGCAGACATTTTCAGTTAAGTGTAGCCTTTCTTATTTTATCCTTCTAAAACCCAAATACCAGAGTGATAGTTTAAATAATCAAAAAATAATAAAACCCATCCAATTATTTAAAAAAGGTCACTGTGGACTAGATTTAAAACAGAAAAATGCAGCAGTGATCAGGAGTGATTCCACAACCTCCAGAGACCTGGCTACAGTGATGGACAGAGGCAGGGGGGAGGGGCTCTGAGGTGGCAATAGAGACTCAAATCCAACCCCCACATTTGCTTATTTGGCTGGGAGATATATAAAGCTTCATTTGTTCTCTCTCTCTCTCTCTCTCTCTCTCTCTCTCTCTCTCTCTCTCTCTCTCTTTCTTTTCTACCTATTTTACAAACAGAGCCAATCTCTAGTCACAAAAAATGACATAATTTTGAATTTAGTACATTTTTTGGTTTTTAATCAATTATAAACAATATACGGTTTTAAGTCCAGTTCCCACCTTTTTAATATTGGGCTTTCTTTAATACCAACACAAAATTTTTACATGGAACAAATTAGATGCCAGTGATGATATGTATCTCAAAGCCTTCACATAGTGTATGTGACAGGCAGTTTGATTGAAATCGTGAATCTGAATGGAAGATGGCAAAATAGTGATTTTGAGGTTTCTTTCAAAAATCATTATTTTCATTTGGTTTACAGATATATAATACAATCATAGAGCTCATTTCTAAACTATATGTAATATTAAATATTATTTTAACATTTATTATTTCATATATTATAAATTTATATTAAATATTATTAATATATTTTATTATTTATATTATAATTGCTATGTTTTGTTATGCATATTATTATTTACATATGTTTAACATTTAATATACTTTCCTTGACATAATTCCAATTTCAACAATATGACTAATTAGAAAGTTTGAAAAAATAACGGCAAATTTCTCAAATCCTGGGCTCATAGGAAAATAGGGAACTACTCTTTCGAGGGTAGAGGTACATATATTATAAGAAAAGTAAGGAATTAAGCTATAATTAAGCTATACTTAGTCCCTTAAAACCAGTTTAATTGCATCTGACTCATTAAATAAGAAACACTAAACTAAATGTTGTTAGACAAATCATATGCAAGAATTAAGGCTGAATTTATATTTAAGAAACGTGAAAGTTTCAATCCAAAACATGGTTCTTATGGTTATTCTTTCTCACATTTCTATATAAAATCAGTAACTTTTTTCTTTTTATCAAAGAAAGACAAATGTGTTTTTGTACCACCATGCTATGAATTGTATTATTTGTCTTCTTTTCTTAAGAGTCATTATCATGTAAACAGAGAGGTAATACAGCACCAGTACATATAGGTTATATTCTGCTATAGTGAAAAATAATTTTAAAATTGAATTATCAAATTAATGTTATAAAAGAACCACCTGTCTCTGGTTAGCAAAGGAGTGCTGCTAATTTGGGAACTTAGACTAAAATATCAATTGTTGACAGCTGTGATGATTAAGCTTGGCTGTCAACTGGGCTGTATTGAGAGATGCTAAGAAAATTGGTGAAGCACACACTTCTTTGAGAGTGTTTCCAGAGATGATTGGCATATGGGCGGGTCATCTCACTGATGAGGGGAAAACCCACTCTAAATGTGGGTGGCACTGTCTAACAGGCTTCAGCTGGATGTAGTAAAGAGCAGATGAGGGGGATAATAATAAAAGTCAAAAGAGGTGGGAAGCTCCTGGGTGTTTGCAGGACTTTTTGAGTGGGTGTGTTTTGCTGCTGCAGATTCTTCAGTCTTTGAACACAAACTTGCACTAACAGTTCTGCAGAGGACTTCCAGGCCTTCAGCCGGACTGGGGGAGCATCATTACCCCTCTATTCTGAGACTCCCGGCTGCTTGGATGTAGCATCTGCTCCCTCATTTCTCCAGCTTTCCAGCCTACAGACCACCATTGTGGAATTACCCAGGTTCTGATCATGTAAGCCAATCTAATGAATTTTTCTCATAATTATATGTATGTTCTGTTGGTCTTGTTCCTCTGGAGAACCCTAATATAGCAGTTCTGCTAAGGAGAAAGTTCAGGAGGATATGGGACCACCACTTAAAGGCCCCAGTCCAGAAGGGAAACACTTCTTATGCTCTCTGCTCTGGTTAGATTGAGTCCTATCTTCCTATTAGCCTCAGGGGAAGTGGAAACACAATTTTGTCATGTATTTAGAAGGGAAAAGAATGAAACAATACTGTCAAAAGTACTAGTTACAACTATAATGCATTTTATAAAGTTTTGTTTTTTCTGAAGTGGTTTACCTCATTATGTTCATAATAAGACCGTTATGCTGCTGGGACACACCTGAAAATGTGGTGGCTACTGATGGTTTTTGTGTTGATTTTATTTAATAAGCCAAGCAAATATGATTGTTCCTGGTCTTCTAAAAAATGCACTTTTCTTTCAAATGGTATACATTGCAGTGACTTCTTTCTTTATTCTATATTTAAAAATAGTGGAGATAATCATATCCTAAAGTTAATGAATTTGCCTCAGCAACCTGACTGCCCTCCTGTAAAATCAGAGGACACCGGTTTCACTGATTCTTTCTTTGATACATTGTATTATATATTCATATTTTCATTCCTAACTGGTGTTTTCCAGACCACAAATATAAAGAGCTTGATCATTTTAAAGTTCTCAGTATATATACATTTTCAGTAGTGTAGAAGCAAATGTCATCCAGGAGTTTTGTCCTGACATTTTCTTCCAATTTAAGCACATTTATACAGATTTTTATGGAGAGATTATTTTATACAGATACATTATATAAGTTTTATGATAGTATAGAAGTTTATCAGAAAAAGACTTCTGAATGGAAAATGCTAAAATTACTTTTGGTCCGATTTTACTTTCATATTTCAATAATCTAACATAGTTTTATATATAAGAATATGTCTAGTCATACTTATAACCCCTCATTCAGTAACATATTTAAATACAATTAAGAACATCCTTGGAATGCAGTTCAAGTTATTTTGAGTCATATAACTAATATCTTTCGTAATTTTGTTGAATAGAAAAAACAAAATTGTTTACACATACTTACTCACATAAAATGTACGCAGCTTATATTTTATATGAGTAAGTATGTGTAAACAATTTTTTCACTGATAATATCCTATACTTAAGTATAATTTTAAGAATATGTACTTTAAGAATATGTATTTTAAGAATATGCCTAATTAAATGCAGAAAAGATTTTTACAATTGATATTTGGAATAAAAAATCAAAATGGATAAAATATATGTTTGCAGTCATGTTATTTTAATATTTTATATTCTAATTAATTTATAATTTTACATTTAAATTAAGTCGATGTAGTTTTACCTCATATGTGCCTCTCTCTCCTTTCACATTAATAACTTCAGTTACTTTTCCTTTTTCTGCAATGAAATTAAAATACTATTATCAGAATCTGCATTGTATTCATCCTTTTCAATCTTAACTTTCTCCTGTATACATTAGTGATAACACCTGGTTTACCTCCTTCCTTGAATTCGCAGGATGTTAGTGTAATAATGTATGAGAAAATATTTTATACACTGTAAACCACTATTTAAATGTGAACTGTTATTTAAAAAACTGTTGACTGCAAATTTATGCTCCACTCCTAAGACATCTGAGAAATATTTCTTTATAGATTATATTCAACAACAGATGCTCAAAAACATTTTTCTTCTTGTGTACAAGTAGAAGTAATACCTGTAAGCACATTACTTTCGTGATGAATTTTTACCTTTTTTGTTTTTCTGTAAGTTTGTGTACTACATCTGCAAATAGCTTTGTGTATTCTTACGTTATCTTCAAAACAAATTTTGAGACCAGGTGAATCAGTGGGAACTGAACATAAAAACCTTTCAGTAAGTACTTAATAATTTCCTGAAAAGAATATAAAATTATTTTCAAAGAAGATAAATACAGACATAAATGTTTGCACAGATGTTTCCAGAATATTTTCCTAGGTCTCAACATCTCTAGTACAGTTTAATGTAGAAGAATGTTAAATTCAGTAATGAATTAGAAAGTGATAATGTTTCATTTTAATAATGCTAACACCTCTGTAATCCAGCCTGTTAGGCACACCATTTTTTTCTTAGAAACTAATTTCTAAACAACTACATATTATTTTGTCTCTCATTTAAATCACTCTCATGTCTATATTTTTTTCTTGGTGTTTTCACTATCTAACCTAAAGAAAGAAGCATGTTTCATCCCAAATTATTTTTAAAAGTTATATATTAGAAATATACTAAAATTCATCTACATGGTCTCCTTACCCATAAACCAAACCCCTTGAAAAATATCCTAATTTTGCTGTTAATGGAATCACTCAGTGCTTAATTGAAGTACCTTTAAGATTATAAGCAACTGAAGTGAAGATCCTACTGTACTCACATTTGTGGGTATTATACTTCTCATTTTTTATAGGTAATCTGTGTCTATCAAAAATATTTCAACTAAGAGAAAAAATCTAAGTCAATATATTATATATATGTGTTTTGTATTTAAGTTAAATATTTTATTGGTGACATATACAGTTTTATTTTAAGGATTAAATTATGACTGATATTAATACCTCAAAATATTAAATAAGCTTAAAAAAGAAGAGCAAAATTCTCAAACGAATTAAGCTAAACCCCTCAACGATTAATAAAACAGGTAATAAATAAAATGTATGTTTAGAAAATTAGCACAAGAGCTGTTATATAAAAGTATAAAAAGAATCCCTTGTTGAGTCTGATTTAATTTTTTAATTAAAAATTAATAAATTAGTAGTTCAAGTCATGTAATGAAAGAGGAAGAAGCTATGAATAGGGAATGATTTTAAAAGCTATGATTCTTTTACTTACAACTATGAAATAACATATTAAAAATTAGGGTAAAAAAGATTTTCTTTGAAATACAAATTAACATAAGGGACTAAGGGAAATGTAGAAACACTGAATAGTTCAATAACTACAACTAGAAAAGATATTCTAGAAGTGATTAAACACCTGTACCTAAAAGTAGCAGACCCAGAGGTTTTTTTATTGGTTTCTTATTAACACCTTTCATAGAAGAGATAAATCTTACAACAGTTCAGCTATTCTAAAACACAGAATAAAATAAGAAGCTAAACAAAGCAAGTGATAGTTACAAAATTGCTATAGGCCAGTATTATATATCAGTCTCATTAGTGACATTTTAAATAAATTTTAGAATACCACTACAGAAACCTATTAAAATGATGAAGAACATTTCGTTCAAGGTATTCAAGGATAGTTCAGTTCTAGAGAATATATTATTCAATACATAATTACAAAAGCATACACAAAGAAATAAAGGAAATTGAGTGAGAAACCATAGAAAAATAAGTGGTAAATTAGATACATGGATTATATGCTAGAATTATATATTAGATATTGAACTTTGTGTGGTGGCATATGCCTGTAAACCCAGTACTTGGGAAGTTGAGATAGGCGGATTGCAGGTTTGAGGCCAGCCCCAATAAGCAATTTAGCACTTGTTTCAAAATTAAAAAAAAAAAAATTAAGAAAGGTATGAGGGTAGAGACTGAAGATAGAATGACCCTGGGTTCAACTCCTGGCATTTAAAATATATACGTATATATTACACAATGGCTTACATTTCAGATAAATTATGCACAAAATCATAAAAATATACAAGAAAAAAAGAAGCCCAAAAAGAAAGAGTAAGATTTAGAAAAGAATTAAAACTGAATCTCCACAGTTAAAATTAATCTAACATAAATAAAACTATAAAATGTTTCTTGAATTCCAGTAATATGTATGTTAGATCATTTGTTCTTGTCTCACTATAAAGCTCGGATGCTCATTCTGTTTTTTTTCACTGCTCTTTGGTGTCAGTTCAAAGAATTTCCACTGGCCTATATTCAGTGGAGACTGGATTTACTGTTTGGGAAGTTTAGGAATTTGTCCTCCCATGAGCCAAGGACTAGGTACAGAATTTGCAGGGAGCACATCCTTAGGTATGTGTATAGTATTGCAGAACACCAGAAATGACCTGAGCTTTTAGCCAGGTTCTTTTTGACTATCTCTTTCCTGGATCACCTCGAAAATCTTCTGTATTTGTCAACTTTTCATTGTTGTGACCCAGATACCTGACAAGAACAATTTAGAGGAGAAAATATTAATTTTGGCTCTTGATTTCAGAGCTTTTATTCCATCATCAGCTGGCCCCATTGGTTTGGGCCAGAGGTGAGAAAGAATGCCATGGTGGGGGAGCATGGCAGAGAACAAACATTCATTTCACGGCAGCCAAGAAGAGAGAGAAAGAAAGGAGTCAGGTACAAGATATAGTCCTTAAGGGCATGCCCTTTGTGATCTACTTCCTCCATCTATATCCAAACTCCTATAGCTTCTACCAAATCCCAGTGGTCCATTCAACCATTAAGGAATGAATCTACTGATGAGGTCAGAGCCCTCGAGATCCAATCACTTGTCCCAAGCCCACCTGTGAACGTTGCAGCATTGAGGACCAAGCCTTCAAGAAATGAGTCTTGGGGGGGTGTCCTAAATTATAACATATATGTTCACACCAACATTTGTACATAAATATACGTAGCATTGTTATTCATAATTGTCCCAAAGTGAAAACAACCCAAATGTCCATGAGCTGATTATTGGAGAAGCAAAAGCAGTATCTCTTACAGGGGAATATTATTTGGTGGAAAAACAAATAAATGAGTACTAACACATGCTCTAATATGGGTGAATCTTTAAAGCATTATGGTAGGTGAATGAAGATGTAAGTAAAGGACACATATTGTATAATTCAATTTATGTAAAGTGTCCAGAGTAAGCAAAGTCATAGAGGCAGGAGTAGATTAGTAACATTCCAGAGGTTGTATCCAAACCCTGAAGAAGAAAGAGATTGGGAAAAGGCTGATTGGAATCGACTTGCTAAAAGGTATAGGTCTTTGGGGAACTAATGAAATATTCTAGAATTAGATAATTAATAACAATTGCACAGTGTGATGACTATAATACAGTCCACTGGCTGGGCGTGGTGGTGCACGCTTGTAATCCCAGCATTCGGGAGGCTGAGACCGGAGGATCCGGGTTCGCGGCCAGCCTCAGCTACCTAGTGAGGCACTCCGCAACTTAGTGAGACTCGGTTTCAAAATAAAGAATAAAAAATAGGGCTGGTGGCATAGCTCGGAGGTAGAATGCCCGAGTTCAATCCCCAGTACCGCAAAAAACAAACAAACAACAACAAAAAAAACAATAATACAGTCCACTGAATTGTATACTTTAAAGTGGTAAATTTTGAGTTATTTGAATTTTATCTCAAAAAATTAAAGGCATATTGGTTTATATAGACAGAAGTAGTAATAGATCTCTAGTTCCAAACATACTCCTTTATACTTCTGTGTCTTTACATATTTTGTCTGCTTATAATTTAATTCTCTTAAATTTTGTTTGGCTACTAAATTACTAACTTTTTTCAAGAATTCATTAAAAAATCATCTTATTTAAAGTAATTATTGATCATTTTCTTCTAGGTTATGCCTCAATGTAGTATATATTTTTAATCGAACTGCCTACTTTATTTGTAATTGTGATTTTAACATGTCTATATCTTTTTAACTTGACTAAACTATTTTAGGATACAGAATTATTAAGGCTTATGTATTGTAATTTTTAGTACATGAAATGTTCTTAAATATTCCCATCAATAAAGGAAGTGTTTATTAATCTAACTTGAGTTTTTATAATTTACTTTATAGATTATTGAAAAGTATTGCTCAGAATTATTTAGCATAAAATTAATTTTAAATTTTGAATTTTTAATACTTTAAATTCTGAATAAAATCCTTAATATATCTATTTTATAGCAGTATTATTTTTCCTTTTAAAATTTATCTAAAGGGAAGGTCTTTGTTTGAAAATATTTGGTTGCAGAATATATGGTTTGATATTGATTGTGAAGACATTTCTTTTACAATTAACCCTTTTCAAAAATCAATGTTGAAGAAATAAAAAATAAAAGCAATGAAACTAAATACAAAAGGAAGGTTCCTGAAAATTTTCTCTTTAAAAGTGAAAATTGGTGGGCAGGAGAATATTGAAATAACAACTGACAGTGCTAAGGAAATATGTAAATAAAAGTGTTTATGGATAAGAAATACCTAAGTGCTTGTCAGAGTGGTTATGTATTTTCCTTGTAGATGGTGGGAGGCAGGTGTTACAATTCATTGATTTCTTCTTAAAAGGTTCTTAATGAGTCATTGATTCACACAGTTGCAGAGTGGATTTGTTTATAGTCTCGGATGCTATAGGTTTAAGGATAGACTCAAAGTAACTTTTTTTTTCATTTGCTGATTTTATAACATAAGTAATTTTCTGAAAGTTTTTGAATTAAACACGTTTATTTTCTGACATATAACAAAACTGAAAGAATTGACTTTTATTTTCTGTTCATGGTTCTTATGCAATTGAATATTTTCTAGTCTGCATAATATGTCTCAAAAATTACAAAATGAAATTCAAGGAATTTTAAAAAGTCTGTAAGCCTTTTAAAGCATTCTCCTTTTCAACTATTTAAAATTTACTTGTCATCTTCAACAATATCTAATGATATATTAATTTATTTATAGGTACTTAAGTAATGACATTCATTTTGAAATATTTGTTATACATTTTCATGTAAGATTTCTTTTTTGGAACTAAGAACTTATTCTTTAACTTTACTAAAATACACTGTTTAGAATTATGGTTAGGTCCTTTGGCTAATTTTACCTCTGTTTAGTGTTTGTCATATGATTTTAGATTATTTAAAATGACTATTTTAAAAATAAAATTGATAATAAGGTAAAGGAGAACATCTATATCTATTTACATAGATGTATATATGTAAATGTAAATATATATAGACAGATACATTTATATGTAGATATTCATTATATATCTTTATATGTCCTTATCCATAATATATATTTAATGTAAATAAAATATTTATGTTGGCCTTATTTCAATGCAAATAAAATATTGGTTAACTTTGCATATTATAGTGAAAAAACTTAAAACAATAGAATATTTTATACAGGATTAGAGAGACCCTTGGAAAGTTTTATAGGTCATAATAAACATAGTAGCAATGTTGATTCTTAGTTCTTTTGCCTAATTTCATATATATGCACACATACAGCCTTAATATTATATAATATACACCTTAATATTGATATCATCTTCACTGGGATATATTTCACTTGTTTATTTTGTACATAGATTGACAATCTATAAAAATAAATATATTTCATCTATATATGGACAAATTTTAGCTGGAAGGAATATAGAATACATTATAAATTTTACATAACTGAGGTTTTGATTGAAAATCAGAAATTTTATTCATTTTTTTGTATTGTAAAAAGCCATTGCATTCCTATCCCTTTCTATTCTGTTTATCCTATTCAACTTTTTAATTCATACTGACATATGAGATTGTTTTTGCCAGTGAACTGAGTCTGATGAATTGATACATCAACATTTTTCTTTGTTGACAGTAACACAGGAAAGTAATCTGATAAGAAAGTACATTCAACTTATATTCACCCTATGTTAGTTTCACAGTATTTTGCTGGTTGGATGCACTTAGGATATAAGTGGATGCAATGAGATCCCATAGAAATATGAAAAACTAGAGGGACTAGAGCAAAAGAAAAATACATTCTAAGGGAAGAACCACACGAATATGAAAATTACACAATTAAGTAAGAAAAGAAAATTGTGAAAGACTGATACCCCCTTCCTAGATTGGCTAGCTGGAAGAATGACACAGTGATTGACAGAAAGGTTAATATAAGGAAACTGAGAAAGTGTATTTGCCTGCTTATTGTTATCTGATGGCTCTCTTTGACAGAATGTAGGAAGGTATAGCAATACATTCAACAGAAGAAATGTCATTTCTCCTGGTCTTTACTGTAGTAGCATTCCTGAAACAAGTTAATAATGCCAGTTCCTATTCAAATTGGTAAACTAGGTACCTGTATGAGATGATTTGTAAAATACTCCCAGATATCATCCCTACAGAAGAAGGAAGTCTCATTTTGTTTAAGGTGTGAGGAGAGTCTCCTGCAGGGGAAGGAGATGCCTTGTTTTGTTGTTGGCTTTAATTCCAAAACCTTATAGGAGGTGAAAAAAGAGAAGACTTAGAAGCATGTATTATAAAACAGAATTATTGTCTCTTTTCTCATTGTGTTTTTCACTGTTGAGATAACATCTTTCAAATTGTGGGCTGAGAACAGCAAGGTTGGAGAAAATAAGTAGCTCAGGATGGTAGGATGGAGGTAGGACTGCAGACTTTTATGGGCAGAGGATAGTAACGTTAAAAAAAAAAAAAAAAAAAAAAAAAAAAAAAAAAAAAAAAAAAAAAAAAAAAAAAAAAAAAAAAAAAAAAAAACAGTTTTCTGCAGTGCTTGTCCAGGTTGTGGGAGGTGAGGCAGAAATAGTGAGCTGCTAAGGGATCAAAGGGAAGATTAATGCACCTACCTGAAATATTCTACAGCCTACCTTCATTGAAGAAAACATCCAAATGTCTTTATCTGGAGTGAAGGATGGTGCAGATCTTAGCTAAAAGGGGTTCAAGACAGTTAAGCACAGAAAATCTTAGGGTGAATAAAACCTTTGTTAATCTAAAACTCAATTCTAATTTTATTTTTTTTTCAGAAAAATTCTCTAAGTATCCATAGGGATGAAGTAATTAATTCCTCTGAAATTTAATTGTACCTTATGTATTTTGTTATAGGTAATATATATTATTCTCCTTGTTAAAATGTAAAGGTCTGAGGAGTAGAGTTTTAGTTCCTCAGCAAAATAGCCTAACAAGATTTCTCAGCACCAGCAATATTGCCAATTCAGGCTGGACAAGTCTATGTCGAGGGCAAAGGAGCTGTCCTATGCGTTGTAGGGCTTTACAAACATTCCATTCCTCTACCTGGAGATACCACTGGCTCCTCCATGCTCTGCCTGTCATCACTGAAAAGAATCAGGATATGCTACACCAAAGTGTATTACTGTGGCATAAGGATTATTTTGAGCTGAAAGTAAATGAGAAGAAATAGCAGCAATTGAGAAATCATAAGAGAAGTACTTTGGTTTCCCTATTTTACTAAATTGAAGGCATAAGTTTTCTTTTTGTAAAAATTTCCTTTTTTTAAGAGTGTGTCCTTCTGCCATACCAGGAAAAAGAGAATGGCTTTTATCACCAGAGATAGCACCTAGTCATGTGTACTTTATAAACAACCCGTATCTACCCTTAGCATATCCCAGACATTTCCTACTTACCTTCCCAGAATTTACCCATCTAGGAGTCAGAATCTCTTATTACTTTTCTGCAATGTGTATGAAACTTTGTTAAAATGGCATCTAAGCCCCTGAATATAGTTGTCTATTTGGATTATTCATTTCTTTTCTGTGAAGTGTCCCATGCATGAAAAAATATTAAGATCAACACAGTTTGAATTCTTTTTTTTCTGTTTATTTGTCTTTTGTCATTTTAATTTAGAAACCCCAAATGAGTTGTTGAATCTGGTAGGGTAGAAGAAAATAAGTTTTTTGTTTTTTTTTTATTTGTAGGGGGAGAGCTCTCCTCTCCACTACTAGAATTGTTTCTAAACATGAGCAAATATTTTTTCTGTGATTAAATTATCCCTGGGGGAGAACCACAGCTATAAACAATGATAATCTTTTGAAATGATGAAAAACAAGTTCACTTTCTCCATATAGCTTTTAACACTTTGCAAAGTTTTTCATGAAGATATTCTCTTTTTTCCTTACTGCATATCATGGATGCTTAGATCTCTACATATAAGAGACTGAAGGACATGGAACTGGTTGAGAGCTAGTGTAGTATTCTTCCATCATTCTATAGTACATGGCATCTAAATGAATCACTTGTTACTTAATCACAATCTAGTTTGTGAAGTATCTTCTTTTGTTATTAAACTGTTAGATTTCAATTTTGCTCTTGGTGGATACTATTTACTTCTTAGAAAAGGTTATAAGAAATTTGAAGGAAAAAGATATTCATTACATGACAACATTGAATATCTCAGAGAAATGTCATCTGTCCTGTTTGCTTAATATTAAAGAAGAAAATAGTTCTTTATCAATTCCTAGCACAATCGTTTGCATATGCTAAGAGCTCAATCAACATTTAATGAAATATTTAAAGAGAACTGTTGAACATCCTTAGGCACACATGTGAATTAAATGACATTTTTCTTTGCTGGCAAGAGCTTCTCAATTTATTTTGTTGAAATACATTTTATTTTCAGTTCTCAGTGCCTTCACAATCATTCAGAGGATTAAAATATACATTCAGAATCTCCAATTAAAACTTCCCATCCACACCTGTATACATTGAGTTTTCATGCTCCATAAAAATCTATTTTTAACTGAAATTTACCAAAACATTAATTTTCTCAATAAAACTAAGCTTGGAAATTTGAAAGGAGTAAGTGATCAGATACTATAATAGGGTTACTGCCAAATTAATCATTTAATGCTTCTAGGGGCATCTGAGATAGAAAAATAACACATTTTGAATCAGAAGTTACTTTTCCTACATTTCATCAAGGTAGTGTTAGAAAAACATTTTGCAGGAAAAAAATCAGATAACATAAAAAGGAAAAATGCTACTCAACTGAAAGTTTTTGAGCTAGATTCATTGAACAGGAGTGGATAAAGATATCAGGTGCCTGAATATAAGAGGGGAATAAATTCTTAACAAGGATGATACTGAAATTTAGATCACAGTGACCATAAAATGGTGGTATAAAATATGTTTGTAAAAATTAATTCACTCTGAAATGAACAAATTCAAATTGATTTGGGATACATATGAGCAGGCGTGGAAGACATTATGAAGAGAGTCCCCAAACACATGATTTTGTGAAAACCTCTAGTAGTGATATAAAAATAATAAAATTTGGGGGCTGGGGACATAAAATGTAAAAAAACTTTCTATTGCTTAACGCATTTCATTTCTACAAGAAAGAATAAAGTTAAATGAGCTAAATTGCACGTATGGGAATTCATTAGGAACAATTTGAAATTAAAAGTTAAGAAGTATATTTCTATCAAAACTTGTTTCTGAATCTATTCAATTTCTGACAGAAGAGGACTTTAATTATCATGTTGTGTCACTCAGAGGAACCAGAGGATGTTTCAAGATGATTGATTGCAGCTGGATTTGAGAGCAGTTCTCATTTTCCCCATTTCAGATTCCATGCTAAATCTAGAAACAGACACAATAGTTTGGAACAGAAGATTCATCAACATAGACTGTCTTAGAGCTTCATGAGAGATCAGGGAGTTTATTCATCTTTTTTATTGAACAAAATGGTCTTGAATATGTCCTTTGTAGAAAATTAACCTGTGGTGATTGCTTTGAGAGATTTTGAATATTCTTTGATGCTTTTTTTAAAAAAAAGTATGCAGAAATAGAAACTGGGCTCAGGAAGTAAAGCCAGAAAGACTTCATCAAGTGATACAAACTTCTAAAAAACCATGACATGACTAAAAGGTAATCTAAGTTTGTACACAGTAGGCTTCTTGCTATCATATTTTGCATTTTTAGAAAATTGAGTCATCTTTCCTAGTTGTAAATTGGTACAATTTTTAAAATTCACAAACTATAGTTACTTAGGTAATATTTATATTTCAGTACTGCTCTATTCCTTATGGGAAAATGCTCAAATACTGAAAAAATTTGATTCATATTTTTAAAATCCTGATGGCTAGTATATGGTCAAAGACACATTTTTAATGACGATGATGGAATGTATATGTCCTAAGCTTTCTTATCATCGAGATCATTTCCCAAAAGCACTGTTGCTTAACTAATTTAAAATTTGAGTAATCACTAAAAAATTAGTTAAATCAAATAATCTTTCACTAATGAGTTGAGTAAGATGAGCCAAGTGGCCTTTTGCAATTCTAATTTCTATAATTCTATGAATTCAATATAGTGTACCAAAACCCTCAAAGGTAATGCAGTGTTAAATCAATACAAACGAACTCTAATGAAAATGAAGCATTTCCTTTATCATGTATTAAGAGAAAGAGTTTCGGAGGTGATTGTACTAAGGATGTGTAACGTTATTTAATGTAACTAATGCCTCCCTTTCCTATAGCAAAGATTTTAGCAGCATGACTTTATGGGCCCCTTTATTCCCTTACTACCATATATGCCATTTTTTTAAATTGGTTTTCTGGATGGTGCCCAGGAATCCTGAGCATTTTAAAAGAGGTTATTCAACACAGTTCTTGAAGTTAACGACTTACAATTTTGAGGTCAAAATTGTATGCATTTTAAAGTATACACTCTTTATTTATAAAGCAGGGCCTATGGTGAAAAATAAGAAGCTAATTTTGTTCTATATGCATATGTCAAGAATGAATATTGTCTTGATCTAAATATTTGGAAGTTCAAATAGATGTCTGATTTGTAATGCATATTTTGTAAGCTTGCTCTAGTTTGCTGATATGGATACTTGTGAATTAAAACAAATAAGAAGTAGCAAAAAACAAACAAATGCTTTAATAGTATGCATAGCAAAACTTCTCTAAATATTTTTCCTAAACCTATGTGATAAGACAGCCTTATAGCCGGGTGTGGTGGCGCATGCTTGTAATCCCAGCATTCGGGAGGCTGAGACCAGAGGATCAGGGTTCGCGGCCAGCCTCAGCTACCTAGTGAGGCACTTCGCAACTTAGTGAGACTCGGTTTCAAAATAAAGAATAAAAACTAGGGCTGGGGGTATAGCTCGGAGGTAGAATACCCCTGAGTTCAATCCCCAGTACCGCAAAAAAAAAAAAAAAGACAGCCTTGTAACATCCACCAAAAACAGTTTAATACTGTTTCTGTATACTTGCAAAAAATAGTTTCATATATGTATCATATATGTGTGCATATATATATATTTTTTTCTAGTTCTAGGGATTGAACTTAGGCTTTCTCCCTCCGAGCCACACCCTCAACCCATTTTTTTTATTATTAAACAGAATCTCATTAGGTTGATATTAGAGTCTCACTACTTACTGAGGATGTCCTTGAACCTGTGATCTTCCTGTTTCAGCCTCCCAAGTATTGGGATTACAAGCGCGTGTCACCATGCCTGGCTTAGTTTCATAAATTTAGCAGAGCAAATGTTTAAAAACTATTTTCTAAGTTTAGAATATTTTCTTGATATTTTAACATGGACCATAAGAATGAAAACAATATCTAGCAGAGTGGCTGTAATTTTGGAAGTACTAGCTGTAAAATATGAAATAAGTAAAGAAATTAATAAGTATTTAAATTTTGTTTTGTTTTGTTTTGAGGTACTGGGCATTGAACCCAAGACCTTTAAATTTAATGGTAGTATACATTTAAAATTGTTGTCAATATTTTGGGGAGAAGATAAAACGTGAACATTTATCAGAGGTAGGCAGAAGAGGGGAAACCCACATTCACCGCAGCACAATCTCTTGCAGGCTGGTCCTAGAGAATGGCCGAGCTCCCGGAACCCCTGCACCGAGGGTCAAGCCAGGTGCCCACACGCACTGCGCCCGTTGGGCAGAGTGCGGGAGGTAAGGGGCGTTGGAAAGTGTTTCTGATGGGAAAAGTTTCCATTCCAAACCTTCAAAAGAAAATGTCCATTTGTTTGTCTAAGGCTTGTTCTTTAAAGTTTTGATGACAGTCTCTGTACCAGGCCCAAGTCCGTTTCTGTCTCTTATATGAACTCTCAACCCAGCGACTCCTTTATCTTCAGTTTCAACTCTTTGTTTCACCTTTGCTCCCTCTCCAGAGGATAAAATGTGGAATAAATATTTATTAGAGGGGCTAACTCTGTAGAGTAGCTACCAATATTTGGGGAAAATTCTTTGCAAAGGACTGTCCAACACTGATCCTGCTATGATACAACAGAGGGCACCTGCTGCCTTGAATCACTGTGCTTCTGGTGCATGCGAAACTGGCCTTTGGATGGCCACCTCTCTTGGTAATGCTGAGGTTATTACAAGATGACATCCCCCACCATCCTGCTGTTGTCCTTCATGCAGTGAATGACAATGGATCTTCTGCTGCCTCTCTCCCTACACCGTAAGCATAGTGCAGAAGGGAGGGCCTACTGTTCTGGGTCTCTTCTGTATCAAGACTTGTCCTTCTCAAGATCTTTCATGGATGCAGTAGGAGGAATACAGAAGGTTGCTTATCTGGAACAGAGAAGGTTCACTTTCTGCACCACCTCCATACGCAAATTCATCAGTTTCAATGTCCGGGACCACAAACTCACTTGAGTTATCTTGTTTACCAGAACTCTGCCATTGGTGCATATAAGAGTGCCTGGTGGGTCTACTCAGCAGAGATTTCTGGTCACAGGAGGTCTGTGCTGCGTAGACATGGGGAGATTGCAACTGAGGAAATCTTGAATCTGACCACACAGGGTTTTCTATTACAAAACTGGTTAGTTATTGAAATATTTGTTAAGCCAGGCATGGTGGTGCATGCCTGTAATCTCAGTATTTGGAAGGCTGAGGCAGGAGGATCACAGGTTCACAGCAAACCTCAGCTACTTAGTGAGGTCCTCTGCAACTTCAGAAACCCTGTTTCAACTTCAAAAATAGGGCTATGGGTGTAGCTCAGAGGTAATATAGCCCTGGGTTCAATCTCCAGTATCACACAAAAATAATTATTAATTACTGATGTTCCTAGATCTGTGCTAGATACTGAGTATATGTAAACAAATAAAATCTTCTGTTTTCCATAGGAAGAAGATGGGGAACATTAATTTATAAGTTATAAATTGCAATTGTGATGAACAAGCATAAAAAATAACACATCAGTGATTTATAATAACAAAGAAGAAGGATCAGTATATAAATCTGGTCAGGTGATGGACCCTGAGAATGTTACTTTTACATATATATATATATATATATATATATATTTTTTTTTTTTTTTTTTTTTTTTTTTTTGGTACTGGGGATTGAACTCAAGGGCATTCTACCTCCGAGCTATACCCCCAGCCCTATTTTTTATTCTTTATTTTGAAACCGAGTCTCACTAAGTTGCAGAGTGCCTCACTAAGTAGCTGAGGCTGGCCGCGAACCTGGATCCTCCGGTCTCAGCCTCCCGAATGCTGGGATTACAAGCGTGCGCCACCACACCCGGCACTTTTACTTATATTTAATAAAGGGTGAGAAGTCACCTATACCAAGAATTATGAAAAGAGCATTCCAGGCAGAATTAACAGCCTCTGGGGAACTCTGACATGAGAAAAACCTTGTGGCTAGTGAAAGAATCCCAATGTGACCACAATAGATGGGAGAAAGAAAAACAGGCATATGATAAGGTTGGATAATACCCTGATCATGTGGATCCTTAAAAGATACAAATTTACTCATTTAACAGATATTCTTAAAACATCCTTTGGGAGCCAGATGTTCTTGGAACTGAAGTTAAAAAAAAAAAAAAAAAAAAGTGGCATTTCCAGCCGGGCGTGGTGGCACATGCTTGTAATCCCAGCATTTGGGAGGCTGAGACTGGAGGATCCGGGTTCGCGGCCAGCCTCAGCTACCTAGTGAGGCACTCCGCAACTTAGTGAGACCCTGTTTCAAAATAAAGAATAGGTAGAATGCCCCTGAGTTCAATCCCCAGTACCGCAAAAAAAATAAATAAATAAAAAAAATAAAAGTGGCATTTCCCTGTTCTTGTGAAACTTGATCTAATGAGAAAAATAAATACTAATTAATAATACAGTCAATATATAGCAATCTTAGAATGTCTCTGGAGGACTGGTGTGTGATGTTATGAGAGCTGATAGAGGTAATTGACTCAGAAGCCGAAGTTTGAGATGTAAGCTAAATGATAAATAAACAACAGAAAAAAAGAGAAGGATGTAATGTGTATATATATATATATATATATATATATATATATATATATATATATGGTGAAGCATTCTAGGGGGAAAATTACTACTTGTATATGGACAGTAATTAGAATGAATCAAGAGCATATGTGGTGAATATATTATAAGACTGTTGCCCCAGTCCAGGTGAATGGATGTGAAGTACAGAGAGTTGGATAGTTTTGAGTCATACAGAAGCTCTAAAAATCTTACTAATCATGTGAGATGTAAACATGAGAGAAAGAACATGAATGCATATTAGATCCCAACTAAACAACAGAGCAAGTGATACTATGATTTAATGGAATGGAAGAAAATTGAAGAGATAGCTGATAAGGGAAATTATGAGTAGTCTATGGACATGTTGAATTTGATGTCAATATTTCAATATTGAAATGTCAAACATGAAATCACAGTTAAATGAATCAATAATGTAGAGTGCAAGAATGTACCCTGTTTGACAATCATTAGAAATTAGATGTTATAGATGTAGGAGCTATGTGTGCTTCTATTTAGCAAACGTATCAGTTGGGCTTTGGAACTCCCATGAGATACTGTCCTTCAAATTACCAAGACACATTATGGTAGTCTTTACTGGAATGATAGAGTATCCACATTATTAATATTTAAGTATAATCCTGAATATATTTTTACTCAACAACTTCCAAAATACTTATTTTAAGAAGTATTTGCAGAAATAATATAGGAAAGTTAAAAATTCTTCCAAGGCTTAGAATTCCATGAAGCCATGTAAAGCTGTCCCCTGCATGTTACAAAGATTTTTCAGCTGCCAAATTAGTTACATTTATTTCATGTTAATAGAAAAGCTTTACTTTTGCTGGTTGCAGTTTTATTACAAATAATACTTACTTTTCCATGACTAATTAAAACTATATGTTGTGTTAACTAACATAATAAAAAATCACCACCAAATTTAACATACTTATTTTTTTAGATACTAATATTCTAGTGGTGATGGATATCTCAAATAGAAAAGTTGAAGAAGTGAATTAAATGTTCATTTTTATGAACAGCTGAAGGCAGGCATCATCATATTTCCCTAATTTGGCAAGAGTGGTGGCCCTTAAATAACCTTCTTATATGCCATCTGTCACTCTTAATTCTTATTTATAGGTGACAACATGACATTCTGGAACCCATTTCCCAGACAAGTCTCTTTCCCCATAACTATAGCCCCACAGGGCCCTTGTGCTGCCCTGTCAATAAATTATTGACCTTATTCTCCTCTTCCTCTGTTTAGGTATTATTTGACCAGTTCCCCATGTAGGTAGTAGGGCAGTAGCAAAAGTAGTTGCATTAGTAGATTTTAAAGTTAGTCTTTCTTCTGTTCATTCCACAATAACTTCTAGATTTAAATATCAATAGTGTAAACACAGATATTTATATTAATTCACAAGTAAAAATATAGCTAAATTATTTTTAGGTGTTTAGGAACAAGGTAAATGGATTGAATGATTCCTGGTGTACTTATTTCTCCAGATAATCTAGGGAATCTTTTTTGAGTTCAACTAATTAATCCAACAGTGACATATTCTTAACCACATAAATGCATTTCCCCCCACCAAGTAACTAACTGCTTTGCTGTTATTAGTCAGTAATAACAAGCACTAGGGAACATAGGTAATTTCATATTATAAAAGGCCTTCAGTTATAGCAGAAAGGGAGAGTTTTATCCCTTTCCAGTTCCATCCACTTGAGGACAAATCCTGGTGGTTTCCCTTTCTTATTACCACTGCCTTCTCTGTGTGAAAACAAAAACAAAATAACACACACACACACACACACACACACACACACACCAAAGCACAACATAATAGAAAACTCCATTCCAACTCCCTCCTTCCAAGCCAGAAATCTGTCTTCAGGAACTATCAGAGGTGAGCTGTAAGTGACTTGATTGTTAGTAGAGAATATCACTCCTTAGTAAGAGGTACAGCAGAAATAGCTCCTTTGCAGAGACAATTTCAGATAGTCTCTGCATTTGGTATTGACTTTTCTTTCAAGCAGAATCACTATGCTGACTCCAAGTGGTACTTGGCACTCTAACATGATGACTGTTTTACCTAATAAGTGGTTCTACCAGGGCTTCTTTTTCCCTATTCCCAACAACTTGGCTCTCCGTCTCCTGGAAGTTCGAATACTGTCCTTTTCTCTTTCTAGCCCTCGTGGTTATGGAACAAAAATCATTTGACTTTTTTTTTCTTTTTATATTTCTATAGTTAGGCAGTATTTTATTACAATCTCTATGCCCTGTTTAGAGCTTTCCTTTGTCTTTACAAAATCAATTTGAAAAACACTTAAGACAAAAACAATACCAGCTTTTATTCTCTCTACACTTCATCTTTTAGTTTGGATCTAGACTGTTCCCCAAAGGTCCATGTGTTAAAGACGTGGTCCCCAGCTTGGTGCTATTGGAATGTGGTGAAAACTTTATGAGGTAGTGCCTTGTGGGGCGTCCCCCAGTGATTGTGGCCGTGGCCTTGAATGTGATAGTGAGACCCCAGTCTTTTCCTCTTTATTTCCTGGCCATGAGATGATGATTTTGCTCGGCCAATTGCTTCTATTATGAAATATTGCCTTGCCACTGCACCAGAAGCAACAAGGCCAATCACCTGTGGAATGAAATCTCCAAAACTATGTATCAAAAATAAACCAAACCAAGCCAGGCGTGGTGGTGCACGCTTGTAATCCCAGCATTCGGAAGGCTGAGACCGGAGGATCCGGGTTCGCGGCCAGCCTCAGCTACCTAGTGAGGCACTCCGCAACTTAGTGAGACCCGGTTTCGAAATAAAGAGTGAAAAATAGGGCTGGGGGTGTAGCTCGGAGGTAGAATGCCCCTGAGTTCAATCCCCAATACCGCAAAAAAAAAAAACAAAACAAAAAAACAAAACAAAAAAACCTTTCTCTATAAATTGATTATCTTAGGTATTTTTATAGTGATGGGAAGCTAACATAATCATAACAAACTTAATTTTACTAAATGCAATATGTTATATTATACTAGCTAGGAAAAAGCCAGCCATTGCCGGGCGTGGTGGCGCACGCTTGTAATCCCAGCATTCGGTAGGCTGAGACCAGAGGATCCGGGTTCTCGGCCAGCCTCAGCTACCTACTGAGGCACTCCGCAACTTAGTGAGACTCGGTTTCAAAATAAAGAATAAAAAATAGGGCTGGGGGTGTAGCTTGGAGGTAGAATGCCCCGAGTTCAATTCCTAGTACCGCAAAAAAAAAAAAAAAAAGAAGCCAGCCACTAATAAAAATGGTAGATATGGTAGTAAAAATATTACCATTTCTTGTTATAGTGCTTCATAAAATATTGACTACTATTCACTAATTACAGTAGCATTTATTATGAGGACCCACAGGACAAGTACTTCTTAGACCTGAGACACAGTGTTGAAACTTGATGCTCCTTATGAAGTCTTTGTCCACTGCATCACCACCATTTGGCTGTTAACAATATGACTTTTCTCTAGTGATACATAGGCAAAAATGATATTTGAAAAAATAATGTTTAATATGTACTATAAAAGAGATAGAAGAAATGTTTTATATATGCTATAAAAGAGAACCTCATAGGTTCTATTCCTCTTGAGATTCACTACAGAATGCAGAAGTATTATATATTGTTTTCTTCTAGGTCCTAATCTGCAGAGACAAAAGTAGAAAAAAACACTTAATATTAAATGCAATATATTTTCTTTTTTATTTTATTTTTTCAGAACTGGGGATTGAACCCAGGAACATTCTACCTCCAGGTTACATCCTCAGCCCTATTTTTTATACTTTATTTCGAACCAGACTCTCACTAAGTTGCCCAGGACCTCACTAAGTAGCTAAGGCTGGTCACTAACCTGCGATCCTTCTGTCTTAGCCTCCTAAGTACTAGGATTACAAGTGTGAGTCACCATGCCTGGCTTAAATATAGTATCTTTATATTCATTACTTTAATAATTATCTGATTATTCATTATGCATATATATCAAGAACTGATAATTCTTCTGCTCTTCCACTTTCAATCTTTTCTCAACATTTTGTGGTATTCTTATGTGTGTGACATTTTTCCAAATAAATTCTTTGATGAAAGGTTAATGACAATTTGTGAGTTTTGAAGCAATTAGACTGCTTTCCAAAATGTTTGACATTTGCTATTCTACAAACCAAACATAAGTTTATTCTTTTAGCTATAAGGATATTATCAAATGTATAATTATTTTTATTTTTTTCTAATGTGGTAGATATAAAAGGGACTTTTTAAAAAAGTATTTTTATCTTTTTAATTACCCAGTGAAAACTTTGCCCATTTAAATGATGTGCTACATTTAACTTATTAAAAATCAAGACCAAATGTAAAACTACAAACTTTTGAAGCTACCATGTAGATTTGACTGCAGACAGGGGTGAAACTAATTTTACAACTCTAACTTCAAATACTGACATGAAATCTTTATATTTAATCTCTCCTTATAATATAAAAAGCAACTAAATATATCACTGTCAAGGGATGAATGTAGAAATTATTTAGAGAATATTAAATTTCTCAGAATATTTTCTGTTTCTTATATGTTAAAACTGCATTTACCACAGTCTAAGAATTTCTCAGTTCTTTTAAAGAAGCTTATTCCTATGTAGACCTTGTGGAAATATTTAGGTTAGTCACTGGTCCATTTACATAAAATTAAAGTAAGTGACAATGATCAGCAGGTGGCTAGCTTAAAATTTATTTGGAAGATTGCCTATTTTTATGGGCTTTCATTAGAAAAGATAAGATAGTGCAGGGCCTTCAGAAATAGAAGTATATTTACAATGGGGGTCTTCTATTACTGAGAATAGAGTGAGGAACAGTGATGATGGTGAACTAATATACATGCACTTTTGTTTCCTCATTAAGTGAGTCTGTTTATTGTTCTTTAGTGCCTTAACTTTTAACTTTTTGATCTCAGCCACTGTGTTTGGATTCTAGTAAAGTCTTAATTTTGTCTTTTGCTGATAGATAATTGGTTTATTTCAGTTGGATCATAACCGAGGTGATATCTGTATGAGTCAATAGTCAAATAGGATGCCAGAAAACATTCTAGGATCAGATATAATAAAAAAGTGTAAATAAAGAAGTGAGAAAAGAGGAAGGGATTTATAGTTGACCAAGGACAAGAAATCTGCTAGAGTAAAAGAAAGTTTGACACAGTGACAGTCACTACTTCCCCACTTAATAAAAGTGTCTCCCTTTAAAGAAAAGAAATTGGTATAATTTGTCTGGCTTAACCAGAATAAGTGAAAAATAAAAAAAATGAAGGAAATAGCCACATAGATTTAGAAGCAATTTATGCAGAAAGTTTATTGAGATTATCTCTCTTTCATACTAAGAATTGAACTCAGGGGCATTCAAACTCTGAGCCACACACCCCCAACTTTTTTATTGTTTGTTTTGAAACAGGGTCTTGTTAGGTAGAGTCTGGCTACATTGTTGAGGTTGGCCTTGAACCTATGATCTTTCTGTCTCAGCCCTCCAATTACAGGGATTACAGACATGTACCACCATACAGGACTAAGATAATTATTTTTAATTATCACTTCCAGTTTTCTTTATAATCTCTTTATTTGGGATAGCAAAATTTATTATAAAAATCAACTAATTTTCATATTAGGTGATATTTCACTACTTAAATAAACAGACTTGTTTAGTATTCATTTGGAAATATTTTGGTGATCATATTATAATTATATATGAATATGTTTATATTGTAACATAAGTAAGGAAATATATTACATAAGTTACTTATATTCATTTATAGTAATATTCTTTTCTCATAAGACAACTATAAATGAGAACCACTTCTTAAGCAGAATTTAAAGGTAGAATTGTTTTATATCTAAGTGAGGGCTCAGATTCAAACAATTTTTGTGTTTCCTGCCTATCATTTAAGCAGATGTTATTATCTTTGAATCTTACATTCAGCTTGTATAAAATAAAGTTACCTTTTAATAGATATTCCAATTTAAAAAAAAAATAGAAGCCTGAGAAAGATTTGCCAAAGGATCAAAAAGGAAGCTAAATCTGATTAAAATATTATTTTAAGTTACCTATAGGGATGATTAAACAACACTAATTATTATATTCTTAGATGCTTTCAAAAATAGTGAAAAGAAAAAAGATGAAAAATTTCAAAGAAAGGTTAATTACATGCTATTTAACATGAGAGAACTAGAATTCATATGAAATAATTAACTTATTTTTAAATTACTCTTGTCATGAAACACAGAAGTAAAAGATCAACAGAAAAGTATCAGAATGCAGTTGCACTGAGAATAATAAAACCAAAGTAATAAATTCAAATGAAATGTAAAGAATGTCTTTATTGCAATTATGTATTGCCTATGTTATGATCTATTGAGATCTCTGAATTATTCTACTTTTTTTTTTTTCTTTCTTGGCAGTGAGATGTTACAGAATCTGGAGGAAACAAATTTTTTCTCAGATGTTTTCACATTCCAAGCAAAGGTTCCATTACTTGGCTACTAAGGTGAGAGTCCAAATACACAGCATAAGCCTGACAGAAGCACAGACTAAATCTCAAATCCTCAGCTATTTTCCTATAGGGGTCAGGGCCACAAGAAATGTAAAACAAACACAATTGAATTGAGAAATCAGATTTTATACCTGTAATTTATCACCTATACACATTTAGTGGATTCTAGTTGTTCTCATAGAGCAGACTTACAACGCCTATAGACACAACAATGAAGAAAAAGTCATATGGCATGGAGATAGGTATTACACTGCAAGATTGCAACCTAAAGAAAAAACATCTCAATAAAGTAGATTCTCCTTGTTCATGGACTTTTTATTTTTGGATTTTCTTACTTGCTAAAATGTATTTGTAACCCCCAAATGATTATTCTCGGTGCTTTTCCAGTCATTCATGAATATGCACACGGTGTCAAAATATTTGGACTACTCAGTATGCGCATTCCTAGTCAGCTGAGATTGAATATGGGTATGATTCTCTGTCTTCTTGTTTCAGCTCTCATACTGCAGACAAGTGTCCTTTTCATGGTCTATTTAGTGTCACATTTTTCACATTTAGGTGTTTTTTATTGGTTATTTTGCTGTTTAAAATGGCCCCCAAGGGTAAGGCTGAGTGCTATCTACGGTTTCTAATATCGAGAAATGGCTGTGATGTGCCCTCTGGAGATGATACATGTTAGATAAGCTTTGTTCAGGCTTCAGCTGTAGTGCTGTTGTCTGCGCATTGAATGTTAATGAGTCGACACTATATATGATATAAGCTGTCCATAGACGGAAACATACATGAAGTAATGGTTTTAGGTGATGAAAATTGGTGGCCAGAGGCTTGTGGGAACCTAATTCTATATTTCTCTTCACGGCAATGTTTCAGTATTTGCTAATTCCGTGTTTGCAACAACCTTATCGGACATAATTTTCGTGAATAATAAGCACCACTTGTACATGGATATGTTAGTTTACAAGGGCACGCTTAACAAATGACACAGACTGGGTAGCTTAAATAAGAGAAATGTATTTTCTCACAGTTCTGAAGATGAGTCTACTTGAAGATGAAGATTCGAGTAGGTTTGCTCTCTCTTGAGCCCTCTTGGTTGGTGACTGGCCATCTTCATGTTGCAACCTCACATGGGCTTTTCTCTGTGTGTGCAAATCTCTCATGCCTCTGTGGGTGGCCAAATTTCCTCTTTTTATGAGAGGGTCCAACAGATTGAATTAGGGCTCATTTTAATGGTAATGTCCTCATTTTAACTTGTCTATTTAAATGATGTATCTCCAAATACAGTCACAATATAAAATAGTGACAATTAAAGTTTTAATAAATGGGAAATATACAAATGAGTATTAGTCCATATAAATGAGTATTTAGTAATAAGTATTATTTAAGGAAAATTATGGCAATATTTTCTTATAGATATATTATTATTTCAAAGAAATTATTTTATTTAAAATTCTAATTCTTGATTATATATCCATAAGTATCTAAACTGACATATTCTGAGAGTAGAATACTAGGAATAATGATCCCCATATTTACTCTTGTGTTTTTATGGAAAAAATGTGATTAGAATATTTACAGTATATTTTTATTTCTAATTATGCCCATTGTATATTCTGCTTTTATAGCTTATAGTTATTGAAAACCTAGGTATGGGCAATAAAGACAATATTTAAAAAATACAAATATTCTTTGCTATAATATACAAAGAGTCTTCAAAATACAACTTCCACCAAATTGCTGGACTCTCAGCCCTCATAACTTCTTTTTAAAAAATTCTCTCACAGATCACAAATTAGCTTGTGTGTTCTGTGGTGAGCATTTTGATTCTCTATCTTACAAGCCTCCATTCAACCTCTTGAACTTCAGCTCAGAGTCCTGCTCTGAGAGTCATTGAATTTGATGTCATTCCCTTTTGCCTGTTGTAACCAACTTCTTTATGGTTTTAAAATTAAGAATTGGAATGTGAACAGAATGGACTTTCTTCTCTTTTTGCCTACATTTCCTGGGGCTACCATTATATTTGATTTGCCCTTATATGTTTTTGTAAATGCCTTAAATAAATTCAAGACTGATTTTTATAGTCCTAATTTTATTAGAAGTGCACAAGCTGCATCATAAAACACTGAGCCCCACATTTTTTTTTCCATCAAATATGTTCTCTGTATTATGCTCACTTTGACTTTTTCTTGTTGAAAACCAAATTTGTTCTCCAGAGAATGCCACAAGGATTTTATGGCTTAATCTTTGCATGAAATCTCAATATATGTCGACTTGATTTCATAATTTTATCTCCTGGGGAAATTCTTGGACTTTAACTTACAAATAGGATGGTAAACTCTTGGTGCATTCTGATGTTATTTATCTTGTCTTAGTGTAGAAGTCCTAAAAATCTTATCAAACCATATATTACATATTTTATTCACTGGGAAAAGAACCCATAACCATGTATTAAGATTTTCTCTTATTTAAAAAAGTTTTTTTAAATAAAAAATATTTTCATATATACACCTCCTTGTCTTCAGTTTTTGGTAACAGCGTAAGTTATTATCTGATATATATTTAGTATGTTTTATTACTTAATATTTCAATGCATTTTGCCTTTTAAAAATAATATTTTCTAGATCATCTTATGGTGACTAAGCTTTATATCATTTCTTTCTTAATCATAAATAATTCCTCTTATTCTGTTCATCTTAAGTTAGATATTATCTAATTTTCCATTATTTTCAGTTTCTAATCAAGAAAACAATGTACGCATTTAATATATTAAGATTGGTTTGGGAATATAATGATCTCAAATTTACCTCCAAATCTTTTGAAAAATATATTGTCAAAGAATCAGGTACAAAAACTATTTTATTAGAGTTCTTTATCAATTTTAAATTTTCTTATAAATATAAATCTTATAATATTTTGCCAAACTTTTTAGATATGAGGCAGCAAAATATATTTATTATATATTCAGTAAATATTAGATTGAACCAGAAAGGATTAAGCCTTAGTTTTTCTGCTTTAGATTCAGAATCTTTTTTTTTCCTGATACTTATGTACATAGTACTTTGAGGTTTATATTTTTTTATGTAATTGGAAATACTACCATTCCTGCATGTATTGGTATATACATGTAAAACAATTGTGTACATACTCTTTCAGTTAATTAACTCTCCATAATCAGTGAAATTCACTTAATAAATCACAAAGTGGCTAAAAAAAGTTAATGTTTACTTCAAATCACATGAATGATGTGTAACATGGGAATTTTTAGTGAGGCAAAGTAGTGTGAGAAGTACTTGTGTGAATAATCATGACCTCCTTGGAGTTCTCAGAGCAAGGGCATAAAGATATGTTACCAGTTTGTTATTTTGCTTTCATTTCCCACTTGACCAAACATGACTGATTGAGCAGGGTACTTTGAACTCTGTTTCTGATGCATCTCTTCATAAGCTGCATACAAATGCATTTTGTTATCAGCGTTTTTTTATTTTTCTCTGTGATACAGCCAGTTGTTTCCAGAATTACTCCTGTTATCAACTAAACACACTATGTATCTGGTCATCAACTAAACACATTATTCTCTAATTCAAATTCTAGTAGCCCCATTCTGTCAATTGGTTCCAAAGGTGGTTCTTTTGGGAATAAAAGTATATACAGTTATGCTGCTTCCTACGATGTCGACAGACATCTCACCTTAGCAGTCAGTATGACCAATGATTTAAGAGTTTTCTTCTCTCACTTTTAAAAAATTTGTTTAATTATATATCTTCAGGTTTTACCTATTCACCTCTTCCCCCACTTAAGAAATAGTACCAACTATCATTCTACTAAGCTTTCATTGACAAGAATCTCTTTCCAATTAGATATTCCCTCTCTTTGCACTCCATTATATGCCTAATATCAGAGTCACCCTTACTCTTTATTTCTTTTTAATCTCATCAACAGTTCATAATATATTTATATAACTTCAAATCTTACATAAAAACTTACTTCATATAAGTAATCTCAGAAATCTAGCTATAACTATTCTCTTCTATTGATATTTATAAACACTAAGTCAAGCTAACCTTTATAATATTTCATTATAATTTTGTAATTATTTGCCCAGTTCTTATTATATTATGTGATAGAGTGTTATTCACTAGTTAGGACCTAACATAAGGAAAAATGCAGCAAAATAATTCAGAATTATGTTAGATGTGGCACTTTTCTTGTTAAATATTCATATCAATCTTAGCCATGGGTTAAATATATGGAATAATTATAAATAAATTATCATAAGTAATCAGTGGGCTAAGTGACAGTCTAATATAAATTTAGTGTAGTTTATTCCATAAGGAAGTTTATACAGTTTCCTTCATGTTGTTATAAAAGTAATTTGTTTGAGATGCTATTTTACATATTTAGTGTTTAATTCTATCAAGGAATTTATTTTTAACTGACATAGTAAAATAGAGCAAATATTTTAGGGTGGATATAAAGAGTGATACTGGTTCCTCTCTACCCCCTGCCAATGATTCAGATACACATGAATCCACTTATATAAGTTGCCCTGAGGAAAAGGAAGCCTTTGAATAAGAGTGATTTCTTTGCTTCAGAAAACACTCCTCTATTCTTCTAAATACTTAAATCATTCCATGACTTTAACCTTTAAAACCTTCTAAAGCCGAATTATCTCATGTTGTAAGACTCTGATTTTATAAAATCACAGAAAAGATGTGTCAATGCCCAGTACAACAGAAAATTTGGGTATTAACTTAGAAGGTTAAATAAGTTTTTCTTTGAGAGCTTAGAGATGCAATATTTTAACATTTAGCATATTTTCCAGGCCCATCCATTTTCCTATAAATGATATATTTTGTTTTTTATTAGTGAGTAGAATTCCATTGTGTGTATATCCCATAATTTTTAATCTATTCATCTGTTGAGGAAGTGACTATTAGCGATTCCATCACATTCTTTCCAGTATCACACTTTCCGATTTCATTATATTTAACCTATTTTTTTATTGAAACATATTGCCATTTTTGTCATTTAAAGAAATTCTCTCAAGATCCTAAGATTGATTTTGTCAATATATTATTTTAACTGAAATAATTTAATGGTTTTATAATAAGTTTCTCATTGTAAAAGGAGAATACTAATAACACTTAACTCATGTTTTTGTGAAATTTAAATGGATTACTATACTTACAAGCACTTAGGACAGGCCCTAGCAAACAGAAAATCCTATATAGGGTTAATTTTTATTATCATTGTCATTTTCATTAATATTATTCATATTTTTCTTATATTTAGGAATATAATCACACAAACTAAGAATGAAAGAGTATCTACCGGATTTCTTAGCTTTGGTATTCACATTATATCTACTCCCCCCCTTTCTTTCTACTGCTTCCCTTCAGGCATCTATTTCTATTTCTTGTCATTGTCTAGTGGAATTAATAATTAGGAAAAATATTGGAGATAAGCTATATAATTCTTGTTCATGTTCATGTTTATTCTCTTTATTTTTTCCTCCAAATTCCATTTAAAGAAACATTCTGGAAGGCATCTAATATGTATGGATTTTGAGAGAATCCAATCCATCACAGTCCCTGAGATAGATTCTCTTATGCCTATCATATACAGATCTATTTGTAGACTGGTTTTGATCAGATCATTACCTACTTCCTTTTGATACTCACAAATTCCAGAAAAAGTCTGAAGATGCATGGGAGTATGTATGTGTGTATGTGTGTGTTTGTGGGTAAAATATATAAAAATACATTATATATTAGACTATCAAACATGCCAAGTGTTAGGAAAAAAGAGGACAAAGGACACAGTTCAACAGCATAAAGAAAAAGCTCTCATGCAAGCCTGAGAGAGACTCTCTCTTGGTAGAACAGAGAGAGCCACCTTCACAGTCTAGGGTAGGCATTTTTATGGGATGAAGGCAAAGGAGGGGTCAGTCTATAGATGAGCTAATTGAGGACTAGTATGGATAGATGTTGACTGGGTCAAACTGGTGCAATTTTTAATCCTTCATTAGCATATTGGGTCATGAGGTGCCAGTTTGTGGTTGGGACAATGCAAAAAACAATTCTCAGGTGCCTTCTTGATAGGAGTCTGGTGGAAAGCACAGTTACAGGTGTTGAAGAGTTTGTTCTTTGTGGTTTTCCTGTTGCACTAGCTCAGAGAAAGAAAAGTTCTAGCAGGCTGCTGCAGGCTATCTCTTACACCCAGTCCATCTTATTTATAGTGACATTCTTTGTAAGATTTACCAATTAACTCTTCGTCCTTTACTTTGTTGGTAAGCCTTTACTTCCAATGCTCTTGATCACCAAACTATGCAATGTAGTTTTTATCATGCATTTGATTATTTACTTATGTATATGTTCATCCATGAAACAAATCTTAGTTAAGTCCAGCCACTGAGGAGAGAGTGATATCCAACATAATGCACAGTGCTTGCTCTCATGGTGTCCTAATCTATTCAGCTTTTACAAATTACTATAGACTACACAGCTTATAAAGAGCAGATATTTATTCCTCACAGTTCTAGAGGCAGATTCAGCGTCTAGTAAGGGCTTGCTTCCTTTCCTGATTTATATACTGCTGTCTTCTTGCCTTGTCCCCACATGGTGGAAGAGGCCAGGGAGCTACTGGGGCCTCTTGCATGGGCACCAGTTTCATCCCCGAGGGCTCCACTCTCATGACCTAATCATCTCCAAAATGTTCATCTAAACATGATGATGTTGGGGATTCAACTTCAAAATATTAATTTTGGAGGTGCGGAGAAATTGTCTATAGCATATGGCTTACTTTATGTGCAAAATACTAAAAAATGGGCAGAAATAAATATAAATTTGGGAAATAATTACTATAAAAATTTACAAAGCAGCTGCTTCTCCTTCTCAGCGGCCCACCAGAGAGCAGCTACAGAATTTTACTAGTGCATCACCAGTTACCTCATAGTACTTTCCCAGCTTTGAAATGACTCAGTGTCAAGGGAAGCATCCTGGGCATTACTTTACTTGGTTAATTTTCTCCTTATTCATGCTCTTATACGTTCTAGTGAGGCAAAGCTTCTTTTTTTTCTGGGGGGGGGCTTCATATTTCAGTAACCCTCTTCTAAGTCCAGGTGTACCCTACTGTATTTTCTATGACAGTCTGTTTACTTCAGAGTTCTATGTGATAGACATTGCTATAGCAGTGTTCACTTATATACATGTATTTATATAATGTATATATGTACACAAACACACATATATAAAATATTGATAGAAATTTAATGGCTCACACTTGAAGACTTTTTTGCATTAAAAGTGCATTTGTGATGAATTAGTTGAGAAGCACTGACTATGGCTTTTGCCTTCCTCTACTACATTAATATCTTCCTTCTTTTTTCTTAATTGGGCATTTTCCTGCTTCTAGAACTTGTGTTAATTCAGAAATTTTAAATTATACTTTTAAAGTTTAAATTGTAGTTCTATTATCACTAGTTTTTATTTCTTCAATTGACCTATCTAAATATTCCTGGTACCGACCCATAGATATCATGAACTACTAATCCATTAATGTTTTGACAATCTATAAGATAATTCTGATTTCACTTAACATTTCTTTCATAAAAACATCATCCATTCTTTACAAATCACACCATCACATATACATGCAAACAAAATTCATCAAAACATTTCATCAATTTTATTTCCAAAATCTCTCTGATGATTGAAATAATATTATGAATTCACTAAAGATTTTCATTCTTTTCTAAATAAAAAAGAAGGCTACTTCATTCATACAGGACCATAAGACTGCATTCTGACCCATAAAATATGGGTAAAAGTGATGAGTTCTTTTTCATGCTTGACTTCTATGCCTTAAACAAACTTTGTCCCCAATCTCTGGTAGATTAGAAATACTATGAGTTGCTAGAGTCCCCAAATGGATGCATCCCAGAAGCTTTAGTTATAGTTCACAAGCGCACTCCAGGATCATTATTTCAACAAATAAATTTTTTGGTGAGTATGAAACCCTTTCTGTATGAGACACTAAGATTTAGGTACTGCTTACTGTAGCAGCTATTGTTTTCCCAGACAATAGAGAAGTAGAACTCTTGAAATGGTACTGCTGTGTTAAACTAAATTTTATGACAATGGCTAGCCAAAGGGTGACTGATGATCATCAAAGATATTATCAAAGACTGAGAATAAGAAAATGGTCAATAGTAAAATGTTTGATAAATCTGTCATCTCTAGGGCAGGAAAGCAAGGCCAAGTGCTCACTGCCCAACATCTCCAGCGTAGAGATCCGTAGAGACCAGAAGACCGAACCTGTTGGTTGGTTGGCTAGTGGCTCGATTTGAAAAGAAAAAGGTGAACTCAGGGAAGAATTGACCAATTTACAAGTAGAAACATAAGGAACAGTGAGTCCAGAAATTTGGAGTTTTGCACAGTTGGAAAAGGTGACAGGTGATAAATTCTAAAAACTGGAAGTTGTTATTTAGAAGAGACTCTATCAAATATGGCTCAAGTAAACATTTCAGAAATATAAAGCAACTCAGGCAAAAGGTCAGGTTGGAATAAGGTCTTCCTTTTTTCTTCCATATGGTCTTAGAACAGTCACTCTTAGCTTGAGTGAGAAAGATGAGAAGGAAAAAGCAAAATAAATGATATTTGAAAAAATCTATATCTGAAGAGAACATAGTGAATGTTAGCACATGAAATTGGCTGAAGTGCAATAAATCAGATACCCATTCCATTTTTGAAGAAACTATGCTGACAAGAGGGCAATAGGTTTTAACTCAAAAATTATTTGAGTATTCTAGGTAAAAAACAGTCCTAATTACCTAGCCCTCTGCCTTGTCCATGTAGAAATTGGCTTCTGGAAACTATCATGCTTCTGAAAAAGGCATATTCTCTAATACTCATTTCAAGTGTGGCCATAAGAATATTATAGATAGAAGAAATTTCTAATGGCAGAAAAAAGTGATCAATTTGGAAATTCAGGATTTACGAAGACTCCTCCTCTGCATATCAATGGATATTTTGGTTGAAACCCATGTAGAAACATTGGCTAGAAAATTCACTTGGGACTTTTCCTGAAGAAATGTATATTTAATGTATTAGCTACATATATTGGGAGGTGTTGTTACAGGAGCAGAGAATATAATTCCTTCCAGACCCTTTGAAGCCCTTGTTCTCCCAACTTCTAGGAGGACCTATTCCTGACCCCTTCCTATGAACTGATTTCAGAGAAGTTGCCTTACCTATACCCTTCACACTGCATCCTATATCGAATGTCTACTCAATCCAGTGGTACAAAGTGTCTTTCATTTGTCTCAGTTTGAGAAATTCTAAAGTCATCCAGATTCAGGGTGTCAATAACATCATTTGAGGCCTCTGTGATAATTTCCTCACAGTCTAGTTCTCATTCTACTCAATCCTTCCTTTACTTCCTTAACTTGATTGTTCACAAATGTGCTTCATCAAAAAACTGTGTTTTTGCAAATCTTTATCCCAGGGTTTCCTCCCAGGGAACCTGACTTAAGACAATTGCTTCTAATTTTCCCTCTAACTTAGTCTTAATAATTTGTTCAACACATATCTCAAACTAACCATCTTTGTACCATGTCCACTACCACTACCCTAGACCAATCCACCATTCCCCTTTAGAGTACTAAATAGCTTTTTGACTGCTTTCCTTTTGTTTCCTATTGACCTTCTTCAAATAACTTCTCCTTTAGAAGAAATATGGTAATACAAAGTATACCATTTGATTATCTCCAGTTAAAACCAACCAAAACTTTATACTTTGCTTGGAATAATTTCAAACTCTTTTTGGTAGTCTAAGAAATTCTGCATGTTATAGCCTAAGCCTACCCCCATTAGCTTCCTCTTTCCTACTGCTGGTCTCCTCCTTTATCCTCTGAGAGCATCAGGTTCCCAAGCACATCATATTTTTTCACCTTAGAAAACTTTTATTTTCCTCCACTTGTGCAGCAAAAGTATCTCATTATTCCCTCAGTATTTCATATTATTAGTTCCTTTAAGTCACATCAGGAAGATTTCCTATGTGTACCTGACCTGAATTGTGTGTCCTTCTCTGATCATCTACTCCTTGTTTATTTAATTTATTCATTGCCTTTACTACCCCCTTTAATTCTTTTCCTTAATATATGTATCTGTCATTTCCTCCTTTAATATATATTTCATAAGGTCAGGCAGAAACTGTATCTGTCTTATTTACTGTCCCTAGTATCCAGCACAGTGTCTGAAGTAGTCACTCAAAAAATGCTGTTGAATTAAAGATACTGCAACAAAACTTTTTACAGATGTTATAGGTCATCTTTTAATTAACAAATACGATGTTTATATTTTATCTATTCTATATCTGAATTGTTTGAGACTTTTTTATGAACTCTGATTTTTTGTTTATATGATATTTCTATATTCTGATTCTCTTTATTTTTAATGGCTCGTTTCCATTTCACATTATGCACTTCTTATCCACTGCCCAAAAAGTTATTTTCATACTTCTGCTTCTATTGCATAATTACTAATTTCATTTACTACCAATATGTTTAATCCCATCTCATCCTGTGTTCACTCCCTTAGAATCCACACTGAGTTATATATTTATTGCCTGTCTTTATTTCAAACACAGGACAGCTAAAATATTCCATACCATAATCTTACTAGTAGCTAGAAGTAGATCGTGTAACATAATTTTGGATAATGTAGTTAGAAATCCTTGGGAAAGGAGTTCTTATACACACGCGCACACACACACACACACACACACACACACACATGTCTGCGTGCCTGCATACACAAAGAAAAAAGGGTGCTTTGTTTTTATCCTTTATTCTTCCCCTTCTCTTTCCAGGATAAGTTCAATCCCTGAAATTTTAGCAACCATCCTATAATTACGAGAAAAATCACTTTACTCTCTTTACTAGTTTAGTAGGTAGATTGAAGAAGCCTCAGTCCTCAGCACAAATACTGAGCACACTAAAAACCTCAGATTGCTGACCTCAAGACTTTGTATAATCTGACACAAATAGACCTCTACCTGTTTAAGTCTCTCAACTGAAGATTTTCCATCATTCAAAGCTGAATGCAATCCTAACAACCTCTCTCTTGAGGTACAAACTAATATATCTGTCAGTCACATGTATCTCAGGCCCAGGATATTTAATATTGAACTCATTTTACATTTCTCCTACCTGCAGGTATTCCATTTCCCCTTTTGACCTGGGTATCTTTGATGCTACTACTGATTCTATCAGCATAGTTATAAATGGATGGTCTTTCAGAAAACTCCTTTACTCCTTATATTCTATTGGTTACTATGTTTGTTTGAATATATGTTTAATTAGTTCTTTTTTTATTTTATTTTTTTTTACCCACACTAGCACTATCCTTATTCAGGCTTCCAATTTGCTCACATTTACCATTGTATTTGGTGTTTTTGTCATCCAGCCTCATCCATTCTATCCCATCGTACACATAACAGAAAAAGTAGCTTCTCTTAAAAAACAAATGAAAACAAATGTTATTTTATTTCTGTACAGTATAACTTATATTGTTGCTAAAACCTTTTCAGAACATGACATTGAATGATTTCAGGATCTACATTTCAACAGTTTCTAAGTTCATTGTATATAATTTTATTCCTTCCACTCTGCCCTTTAGCCATACAGATAAGCCAACTTGTCAAGAGCTGCATAATGACATTTTGGCCAGTGAAATACTGCACATTGGACAATAATCCTATAAGATTATATGACCTATTGACGATGTTGTGTCATCTCAGTTTTGATGTTTAAACAATGATGGAATTGCCCAAGAAATCATTTTTTAGACCGGATCCCTGTCAGAAAGCAGCACATGATTGTGTGTGTTTTTCCTAATTCTTATCATATGAACAATCAATTCCATGTTTCTATTATTTTTTTCTGCGCAGTTTCCCACCATTTTAGGTTGTCTTTACCTTATTATATGATTATATCATTATTTGTTATTAATTCCTCAAGGACTACTGTGGTTGTTAATATTTCTGTTATATTTTTGAGCTCCTATCACTCTCACTGTGTGGACGTAATTACTTCATCCTATGAACCATCCCTGAGCTGCTGCTACTTGTGGTCATTATTGGCTCACTTGGCTCTGTCTCCTTGTATCAGTCAGTGTTCAACCAAGAAACAGATCCACAAGGAGAATATGCTATGTGATCTAGTGCAAGAAATTGTCTTACACAATTATGAGGTCTAGGCTGACAGTCTGAAATTAATAAGGCAGACTGTCAGGAAAGGCAGAGTGGACTCTGGGCATAATTGTAGGCTGCTTTCTACAGGCAGAGTTGCTTCTTCTTCTGTTAAGTCACAATTCTGTTCTGAAGACTTTTTAACTGAATGAACCAGGTCCACCCAGGTTACATAGAATAGTCTCCCATCCTAAAATTAATTCATTATGAACTTTAGTCACATTAACAAGATCCCTTCACAGCAAAACCTAGATTAGTGTTTCATTGAATAGCTGGCTATAATAGCCTACCCAACTCAACACACAACATATTCTCTCATACTACTTGAGGGAAGATATTATTTTTTTATTTGTATAAATCTAGCTCCTGACACATTTTCAGGAATTTGTTTCCAGCATTCTAGTCCTTCTAGGCAGGATCTATAAATTTGTTTAAAAAATTGATTTAACAATACCCTTTTCCTATGCAATTAATTCTTTCTTTTACTTATATAAGTGCTGAGGTATATCTTTTAAAAATGATGAAAAGACTGAACATAACTAAATTCAAGAATGCATAATACTATAACAGACTTGGTACCTTCAACACAGATTTATATGTTAGAAAGGAAGTTATTTACTAAATGTAACTTACTATAGGAAGAATACATATATATCAATCTAGACTTGTTTCCAAGGTGTGAGGTTCTGAAAGATCTTTTTATACTGTATATAGTTGGATGGCCTCATCATGATCTATTCACCCTGCTTGCATATACAGATCCTATAAATAGTAGCTTTTGTAGTGAAAAGAATATAGCCTTTCATATTCATTGGGCCACTAATCTCAAAAATGAATCTAGAGATACTTTTATCATACTTCCTTCCAAAATCATTATTACTGATGTGATTGAACAGTTTAACATAGGAGAGATACAATCTGGAGAAAGATCATTCAGTGAGTAAGTACAGGCTACTTACTCAGCGGATGAGGATTTAAAATTCCCATGGACAGAAACAGTGTTCTAAGTGTCATCTCAGTTAAGCTGGGAAGGAATGAGATGTAGGTGAGAATGACTGCTTCAGGCAGGTTGGTTTAGTTAGTCCCAAGACATGAAATTGAGACCAAAACTAGAAATGATTAAGAAACTGAAGTGTTAAGTAAGGAAAAGATATGAAGAGTGGTGGAAGAAGGTTCTAGACAGATAACCAAAGGAAAATCCTATTAAACTCTTAAAAATGTTGGGCTTTCTCCTAAAGCCAATGGAGAACTATACAATTTCAGGCAGAAGTGTGAGATGATCAGATTCCTTTAAAATACAATGACTTTTAAAAAGTAAAGCATGTTTTTTGCATTGTAGAGAATGGATTGTATTTAAAAAAAATACTGGCTATTACTGAGATATTCAAACATGATTTTATATTTTTGCCATACTAAGGATTGAGTCCAGGGGCATTCTGCCACTGAGCTACATCCCTATTCCTTTTTATTTTTATTATTTATTTCTCACTAAGTTTCTTAGAACTTGCTTGAACTTCTGATCCTCCTGCCCCAGCCTTTCAAGTCACTGGGATTATAGGTATGTGCCACTCGCCCTGCCCTAAAGATTATTTCTTAAGATTATGTCTTGGGGTAGGGTAGAGGCAGAAAAAGAAGTGAGTAATATTTGAGAGATAATATAAATGAGATTATGAAAAGAAGGAAAAATAATAAAATTTTTGAATCTCATGTGTGAGGTGTGAATATTTTTAAGACAGTGTACAATTTAATAATATAATCTAAGAAATGGAAAAGATGGCATATCAGTTTTGAAGATTCTTCTGTATTTAAAGTTTTTGCATCTAATATCAAATGTTAATGATGCCAGGGTATGCTGACCTAGATTACAAAACAGAGCTCTGAATTTGAAATATTGATTTGAACTATGTACAACTTGTCATAAAATCCATAGGAGGAAATTGATAAATGCAACTAATAGAATTAGTGAATTAAAAAATAGAAAAAGAAAGAGATGAGAGAAAAAATATGGAGAGGAAATAAAAAAGAGACATGGAAATCAGATAGAGAAATTTTGGTTAAAAACAAAACAAAACAAAACAAAAAATAAACATGAGAATCTGGAGGAAACAAACCCTATGATTTATAGACCATCATGGGGAAAAAAGTAAAACGGCATCATAAAAATGAAAAAGTAGAGTGCAAAATCAGGCTAACCACTAGAGTGTATATATAGTGATGTGCTTAATAGATTTAGTGATAAGGAAATCAGAGACTTCTGAGAAGAAATGGAAGTAAAGGTCAGAAGGGAGTATTAAAGCTGGGCATGGTGGCACATGCTTGTAATCCCAGTACTTGAGAGGCTGAGACTGGAGGATCCGGGGTCGCAGACAGCCTCAGCTACCTAGTGAGGCACTCGCAACTTTGTGAGACCCTGTTTCAAAAAATGAATTAAAAAATAGGGCTTGGGGTGTAACTCAGAGGTAGAATGCCCCTGGGTTCAAACCCCAGTACCACAAAAAAAGGGGGAGTATTGAGTAAGGAGTTGAAAATGAGAAGCAGAAACATCCAAAAAAAACCCCATTTAATCTGTTCAATAAATAATTTAACAGCTTGAAAGACACTTTGGTTGGGGTTCAAGGAAAATGCATGTGTGTGTGTGTGTGTGTGTGTGTGTGTGTGTGTGTGTGTGTACACACATATGTGTGAAATGGAGGAAAGAATTTTTGTGGGCATGTTGGATCCTGCTTTGCTAATTTATATTTTATCACTCATCACTCTGTCCCTCAGAAATGGAAGCACTGGACCATGCTCCCTCTTTAGCAGGATAAACTGATCAGTCATTCTCCTTGTGTCACACTTAAGATGATATCAGCAGAGACAGTGGGAATTACTGAGTAGAAATGTGATGATAGGACCAGGCCTGGGACTGTAATTAGGAAGAATAATAGGGTCTTAATGTAATCATACTTAGACCTTTTGTTAGGCATTTGGATAGGGCTAGTTCATTCTTACAACAAACAGCATAGAGATTTGGACAATTTTTATCTCATTAATAATATTAAATTTCCCACAGAATAAAGTTTAGATTATCAAACATATAGTGTATACTTAATAAATAATAATTGAATGAAAGATTTATTAATTGATTCATTTAATAGTATTTATTTTATATCATTTTCTTATTTCATCAGAGAGTAGAGAAATATAATTAAAGAAGAAAATTGGTAATCAGGATAAATTAAAGAAAATTGTTAGACTGTTGAAAATTTTTAAATTTGGACAACCAAGGTTTGGTTGGAGTTATGTGGCTAGAGAGTCTATTCAATGTCACAAGACCTGATTCAAAGTAGCATAATATGGTTTCTATTTATTTACAAAATTATAAATTAAGCTGATGTCAGAATGTAATAGGCAGTTAATGCCATCTTCCAGTCCAATTATTTTTAGTTTTCTACATTGATGGCTTTTATTTTGGATATACATAATTTTGTCTATTCAGGTAAATAAGAGTTAATAGCAAGAGTGTAAATTTGGCCCCAGTAGATAATTACTATAATCTGTTATGTATGAAAGCTGGGCTGGCAGGACTTTGATTTTAATGATGCCCATGGTATCAAATCAACAATTTGTCATTATGGCTGTAAAATACACAGATGGACAAATACTCATTCCTCATTTTGCAATTTATTTGTTTTTACAAAAGAATCCACTGAGATTATTCATCTTTAATTTGAATATTCAGAATAACAATAAAAGCTACTGATTGAAATTTTGCATTTCAAAATAGCATATCTTTTTCTTATTTATCATTATAATAAACTCTTAATGTGCTATTTTATATTTCTTTGTTTAATTCCACATTTCAGAGATAGTTATAACAGGGAAGGACTAAGGCTATAAGAAGTAATATAATCTTTTAAAAAAGAAAAAAAAAAAAAGCTGGGCGTGGTGGCACACAGCTCATGCTTGTAATCCCAGAATTTGGGAGGCTGAGGAACTGGAGGATCGAGGTTCGTAGCCAGCCTCAGCTAACCTAGTGAGGCACTCTGCAACTTCGTGAGAACTTGTTTCAAAATAAAGAATAAAAAATAGGGCTGGGGGGATAGCTTGGAGGTAGAATTCCCCTGAGTTCAATCCCAGTACCACAAAAAAAAAGAAAAAAAAATATATATGTAACCCTACTTCTATATAGTGTGAAACTCGTTAGAATATTTTAGTACATAGTTTACCATATATATTTTATTATGTCCTATATAATTGATACCTACATTACTATAGTTATACAATTTTATATACATAGTATATATATGAAATTTATCTTTAGAAATATGCTTGAGATGGTTAGACATTAAGAGGCTCCATATTGCTTTTGTAAAAGAGTAATTATATAATAAATGGTATCTTTAGTATATGCTATCTTTGGATTATAACCAGTCAAAGATGTTAACAGGTATATGAATGAGGCTGCACCTTTGTTTTACAAAGCTTTTCTGGGAAACCCCTACCAAAAGGAGGATCTAGGAGAGGGGACTCTATTTCTAAAAATCATAACTCCCCATATAAGAATAGGCTATTGCTCATACCACCCAGGAATAGGTAGCATCAATCTATGGATATGAGATATTTCTATATACTGTTTTATGGACAATGTACATTATATTTTCATACTCACAATTACGGACAATATAAATTAAAGATATGCCTTTTCTCTATATGCGCTCTGGTGGATATTTTTATAAAAATCTTGGTTTTGTTAAATAGTTATAGTTTTATGATAAAATACCTTAAATATTATTTATTTATGATATTTACATACGTTTCCTCATGTAGTGTCCTGAAATACAAAATAAAAAGTAGGTTAAATACTGCTTTTAGACCACTCTCTCTGGATATGAAGAGATTTAAGTTATTTCTAGTGAAAGAAATACTTGAAAGGTAGTTTATGTATAACTTATATAAAAAACTTCTTTATGATAGAAAAAATGTAAATAGGACAGTATAGCTTCAAGTTAAACTAATATCCTTTCAAAATGCTGAACAAGCAGAGATTGGGAGGAAGGATTAAAGGAAGATGTGGAAACAAATAGTATAAGGTCCTGCTCTGTTTCACTAAGATTGAGTGTAAATGGAGTTTCTCCTGCTTCTATCCCATGATTTCTTGTTGCATATATCTTTCTATTGGAAATACAGAGCGAAGTACAGACTCTGAATGCATGTACTGTATACTGAAAAACAAAGAGCCATTCTTGAAAAATTTTACCTTTGAGCTGGTTCTGTACCTATGGGTCATTCCAAAACTTCATCAGGTCTATTCTGTTTAATTTGTCACTGTAAGAGCTACAACCATTGGATTCAATGCTTATTGGTTTCTTCTTGTACCTCTTTCACTGTACAGTAAGTTTCCAGGTTAGATGTTATATTGTGTGAGGCTCTACTTCTGTAGATCAAGCATCCCATAAATCTTGGAATTGTGCTATTGGCTGGGACTTTGCAGAGAGGGAGGCAAATTCATATGCAGAATGAGTACAAATTTGTGGGAGAATGGATTGCTTGCCTTTCCAAGCTGTACTGAGCTACTTGCTATCAAATAACTAGTTGTCTTTGCTAAATGGTGTCATACAGAGGCCTCAGAATTGGTCTCTGTGCTGTCGAGTTGGCCATTCAGACCTAGAAATAGCTACATTGGTCGTGGTAACTTGGCGTTTATCCTTTTATCCTCCTGTGTCCATTCATAGCCTTCTCCTTTGGTAACAAAGAAACTTCATTAATATGACATTTCAGCTATTTCTAGGAAAACCAGTGATAAAGGTCTTTTTTAAAAAAATACTATTTAAAAATACTAGCCGGGTGTGGGGGCACATGCTTGTAATCCCAGCATTTGGGAGGCTGAGATTGGAGGATCTGGGTTCGCGGCCAGCCTAAGCTACCTAGTGAGGCACTCCGCAACTTAGTGAGACCCTGTTTCAAAATAAAGAATACAAAATAGATCTGGGGGTATAGTTCGGAGGTAGAATGCCCCTGAGTTCAATCCCCAGTACCGCAAAAACAAAACAAAACAAAAACAAACAAAACAAAGAAACTTATTGTTGCACTGCAGTTATACATCATAGTAAGGTTCAAAGTGGTACAAACTGGCATGCACATATCACTTGTTCTTTCTCTCTCAGGATCCCACCCCACTCCCCTTTATTCTTCCCCATACATGTTAGTGAGATTGGTAGCAATACCTTCATATTTGGATGTAACATTATTTGAAATGTTTCATTCTTCAAACCTTCTTTATACTATTTCTCTCCCTTACTCCCTGATCCCCTTCCAGTACGCCATTGGTTTCTCTCCTCATTTATCTGAAGTCCCTTTTATTCCCTGTTTTCTATCTTCCACATATGAGAGAATATATTACCCTTGAATTTCTAAGAGTGAGTGATCTCTTAGCATAATATTCTCTAGTTCCTTCCATTTTCCTGCAAATGACATAATTTTGATCTAAAATTTTTGCACCCGAGTAAAACTCCTTTGTGTGTATATACGACATTTTCTTTATCCATTCATTTGTAGGAAGACTGCTAGGTGGTTCCATCATTTGGCTATTGTTAATGGTGATGTAATAAACATAGGTATGCATGTATCATGACTGTATTCTAATTTTAATTCTTTTGGAAAGATGTGCAGGAGTGGCAGAGCTTGATTATATGGCGGTTTCATTTCTAATTTTTTGAGGAATTTCTATACTGATCTGCATAGTGGTTACAATAATTTATAATCCAATCAATTATATATGAAGGTTTATTTCTCCACATCCTCATCAATATATATATCATTGTTTGTATTCTTTTTTTTTTGTTTTTTTCGGTACAGGGGATTGAACTCAGGGGCATTCTACCTCCGAGCTATACCCTCAGCCCTATTTTTTTATTCTTTATTTTGAAACCGGGTCTCACTAAGTTGCGGAGTGCCTCACTAGGTAGCTGAGGCTGGCCGCGAACCCGGATCCTCCAGTCTCAGAATCCCAAATGCTGGGATTACAAGCGTGCACCACAACACCCGGCTATTGTTTGTATTCTTGAGGATTGCCATTTTAACTAGAGTTAGATAGAATCTCAGTTTAATTTGATTTACGTTTTCCTGATTGCTAATGATGTTGAAATTTTTTTCATATTTGTTAGTCATTTGAAATTCTTCTTTTAAGAAGTGTCTTTCAGTTCAATGGCCCATTTTTTTTTTAATTTTTTTATTGTAGTAATTCGTGCAATATAGCATACATCTTTGTTGCGTACGGATTGTTAACAACATATTTGCACACAGTTGTCATTTGACCCTTTCCCCAATTCCCACCCCAATCCCCTCCCCTTCCCTCCCCCTCAGGTTCACTTTGGTGAGTGACCTTGATATGATTGTGTAATTACATCACG
>PVLC010000521.1:191863-205625 GCA_004027655.1 Graphiurus murinus | reverse complement strand
GCCGGGCGTGGTGGCGCACGCTTGTAATCCCAGCATTCGGGAGGCTGAGACCGGAGGATCCGGGTTCGCGGCCAGCCTCAGCTACCTAGTGAGGCACTCCGCAACTTAGTGAGACTCGGTTTCAAAATAAAGAATAAAAAATGGGGCTGGGGGTATAGCTCGGAGGTAGAATGCCTCTGAGTTCAATCCCCAGTACCGCAAAAAAAAAAAAAAGATTTTGTCATCATTTATTAAAATACCACTTCCAGGTTTTCAGATTTTGTCTTGGAGAAAAATATTTAGGCCATTATTGTTAGATTACTTTTGTTTAAAATCAATGTTGAATTCTGGATGTGTGTGTGTGTAAATGTTGTTTGCATTAGTAACTAATCTTTTTTTTTTTTTTTTTTTGCGGTACTGGGGATTGAACTCAGGGGCATTCTACCTCCAAGGTACACCCCCAGTCCTATTTTTTATTCTTTATTTTGAAACCGAGTCTCACTAAGTTGCGGAGTGCCTCACTAGGTAGCTGAGGCTGGCCGCGAACCCGGATCCTCTGGTCTCAGCCTCCTGAATGCTGGGATTACAAGCGTGCGCCACCACGCCCGGCTCAGTAACTAATCTTTTTAAAAATAATTTTAATCATCAATCAGGGAGACACAAATCAAAACTACCTTGAGATTTCACCTAACCCCAATTAGAATGGCAATCATCAAAACCACAAACAACAACAAATGCTGGTGAGGGTGTGGAGAAGTGGGAACCCTAATACATTGTTGGTGGGATTGCAGATTAGTGCAACCACTTTGGAAAACAGTATGGAGGATCCTCAGACGAATGGGAATGAACCTACCATATGATCCAGCAATACCACTTCTGGGTATCTACCCCAAAGAATGGAAACCAAACTGTCAGACTGATGCATATGTATCTATGTTTATAGCTGCACAATTTACAATTGCCAAACTGTGGAACCAGCCAAGATGTCTGTCAACAGATGAATGGATTACAAAACTATGGGATATGTACACAATAGAATTTTACTCAGATATAAAGAACAAAATCATGTCATTTGCAGGGAAATGGATGGAACTGGAAAACATTCTGCTAAGTGAGATTAGTCAGTCACAAAAAGTAAAAAATCGTATGCTCTCTCTAATAAGTGGAAGCTAGGGAGAAAATGGGACATAAGATGGACTCTAGATGAAGAAGGAGAAACCTTAGTTGAGCAAAGAAGTTGACTTAACTAAAGGTGATGAGGGGGAAACACCTTAATGCACATGATGTACTTTCACAAACATATCAAAGTCAATCACTAAATTGAACTTGAGAAGGAGGAAGGGCAAGGGAGTGGGGTGGGAATTGGGGAAAGGTTAAATGAGAAATGTGTGCATGTATGCCTTTACCAGCTTGTACCCAACAAAGATGTATGATTACAATGCACCAATAAAAAAAAAATAATTTTATTGGTGCATTGGAATTACGCAACATAGTAAGAGTCAAAGTAATATATTTATATATGCACACATGTAGACTTGGTATGTTTCCTCAGATTCCATCTCACTTCCCTCTTCCTCCCTCATGGTACATGTTAGTGAGATGGGAAGAGACACCTTCATATATAATATTATTTGAACTGTTTTGTCCTTCAAGCCTCCCTTTCCCCTTCCCCATTTTCCGTCTTAAGAGACAGTTTATTTGGATGACTAATAGACATTAGAAAGGCCAATCAATTCTAGAGCCAGGGGTGGTGGTGCAGACATGTAATTCCAGCTACTCCAGAGGCTGAGGCTGGAGGATCACAAGTTGGAGGCCAGCCTGAGCAATATAGCAAGACCCTATCTTTAAAACAAGGGGGGTGGGGGAGGAGGGGAGGAGAGTGTGAATGTAGGAGGAGCCCAAGAAAAGGAATTTTCAGTGGATCTTTCTTGTTCTCTCTGTGACTATGTATTATCCTGGTTCCCTTCCCTTCCCTTCTCTTCTCTTCCCTTCCTTTCCTTTCCCTTCCCTTCCCTTCTCTTTCCTTTCCCTCCTTTCCTCTCTCCCTTTCTTCATTTATACTGGGGATTGAACACAGAGGCACTCTACCTTTGAGCTATACTTCCAGTCTTTTTTAGTTTGGAACAGAGTCTCACTAAGTTGCTGAGGGTCATGCTAAGTTTCTGAGGCTGGCCTTGAACCTGAAATCTTCCTGCTCAGCCTCCCAAATACTGAGATTACAGGCATATGCTATCATGCTTGTCTTCTCTTTTATTCCATTCTTAGTAAGCTGTTAGGTCAGACGTAGAACTCCCCTGAGTTTAATCCCCAGTACAAAGAGGAGAAGAAGGAAGAAGAGGAGGAGGAGGATGACGATGACGATGACAATGACGACGACTGCTTAACATAAAATTTGTAGGAGAGTCTACTCAGCCAGATAACAATATTTTAGTAGTAATTCCTGGACAGTTAAGGTGATTCAGGAAAAGGGTTACCTACAGGAGCAAGCTTTAAATACTGACAAATGTGGTTTTACACACTTTGGTACTTTCTAGTAACTCTTTTTTCATGATTGAATGAGAATTACTATATAATGTAGGTAATGATAAAATGAAAATTAGAAAACTTATTGTGTACATACTGTAGTAGGGGAATTAACTCAGGCTGTCAGTGTTTGTTAGAAGCTTATAGAACCACTTAGATATGGGACAGGGACATGAGAAATAGAAGAAACAAACCCCATGAATGTAGTTGAGAGTAATACAGCATGTATGCTAAAATTTATTTTAAAACAAAATACATGCTAATGTCACTTAATATAGTATGCATGTGGGAAGATGCAGATAAAAGAGTAATTACAGGATAATACTGGAAGAATCCCAGAGAACAGAGAGGAGAGGAACTTGAATATATTGAGGTCATTCTTACTAAGTGTACTATTGTACCAAGTTTAAGAGTAAGGAGTAAGGTATTTGTAGAAATCAGTGTAGAATTCCCCATTTCTATTATGTAATAAAATGCAATGTTTCTTTCTTTCTTTTATTACATTATCTAAAGGAACCTTGAGTCCAAAAAGTATGGATGTTCAGTTAATACTAGCTGACCCTTCTGTTTTGGAGCCTTAGAATCATAGAACTTTAGAAGTTTCAAGATTTTCTTCCTTCATATGAGATGAACTAACTGAGAGCTGAGAGATGGTGACTTTCCCAAGGATCCTTTCCAGTGAGAGAAAAGTTATAGCATAAATCTATTCCCAAGATGATATATGCATACAAGTAAAAGCATATGCATTTATTTTTGTTGTTCTTTTTTATACATAATATATAGCTGTTCAGGCTAGTTTTGGTCTTTTTATGCAATGTAAATTTCAATGAAAAGTGAAATCTCTGAAACTTTTTTCTTTCATACCTATTAGAAAATATATACAAGTATAATCTTTTCCAGTATTTGAGAATTTTACTACTCTTCTCAGTTTTTTCTGCTTTATCTAAATTCAGTGATCCATCACTATCACACTTTGTAATTGATATTTATTAAGACAAATATCACATCTCATAATACAAATTATTGAATTAAAGTGGCTTACTACTGTAGAACTCATAAGACTCTTAACATAAAGTAACGGTAAGCATTTCATTGTTTTCAAAGACTGCCCAAAATGTTGGGTTTGATGTTATACTATGTCCAAAGTTTATGTAAAATGTTAAGTATTTGAATTAAAATTTCCACAGGATATGCATTAAGGTGTCATTGCTTATAGTTTATAGCCATCCATCGTATATATGTATGTAACTCATTGCTTATTTTGCTTTTAGAACCTTTTACCCAGAATAGCAGCCAAACTTGATGTTGCCCCAATTTCTGACATCATTGCAATCAAGTCACCTGACACATTTGTGAGAACTATTTATGCAGGTAAACTTTTTTTTGAAAATTTATTTATTTATTTTTTTATTGGTGCATTATAATCATACATCTTATGCAGGTAAATTTTTTTTTTTTTTGGCAGTACTGGGGATGGAACCTAGGGGCATTCTACCTCCAGGCTGTACCCTCAGTCCTATTTTTTAATTCTTTACTTTGAAACAGGGTCTCATTAAGTTTCAGAGGGCCTCACTAAACAGCTGAGGCTGGCCACGAACCTGGATCCTCCAGTCTCAGGCTCCCAAGTACTGGGATTACAAGTGTGCGCCACCACACCCGGCTGGTACATTATTTTTAAATAAAAAGTATAAATACAAGCTGGGCGTGGTGGCGCGCGCTTGTAATCCCAGTATTTGGGAGCCTGAGACCAGAGGATCTGGGTTTGCAGCCAGCCTTAGCTACCTAGTGAGGCATTCCATAACTTAGTGAGACCCTGTTTCAAAATAAAGAATTAAAAAAAAAGGGCTGGGGGTGTAGCTTGGAGGTAGAATGCCCCTGAGTTCAATCCCCAGTACCTCAAAAAAAAGTATAAAGACAGCTGGGTGTGGTGGCGCATGCTTGTAATCCCAGCATTTGGGAGACTGAGACTGGAGGATCCGGGTTCGTGGCCAGCCTCAGCTGCCTAGTGAGGCACGCACTCCACAACTTAGTGAGACCCTGTTTCAAAATAAAGGATTAAAAAAAAAAAATAGGACTGGGGCTGTAGCTCGGAGGTAGAATGCCCCCAGGTTCCATCCCCAGTACCGCAAAAAAAAAAGTATAAGTACATTTTTGGGATAAGATTTTAAAACAGGCCATACTGATGCTTTAAGTGGACTATCTTAAAGGTTTCTGAGAAAATTCTTAGTCTAGAATTGCTGGACCATGACATGATATTCTCTATGTTAGATCCTGAGCACAGTGCTTTCCTGCTTGGTCATTCAGTTTATGGAGTAAGATTTTTACAGTGGTCAATAAGAATTAGATTCACTATTCAATATATTTTGTACATGGAACCTGGAAGAGGATAACTTTTTAAAAATAGTTTTCAAACTTTTTTGCTTCTCTATTCCATTTCTTTTTTTTTTTTTTTTTTTTTGTTCTTTGGTACTAGGGATGGAACCCAGGGACATTCTACCTCTGAGCTACATCCCCAGCCCTATTTTTTATTCTTTTTTTTTTTTTTTTTTTTTTGCGGTACTGGGGATTGAACACAGGGGCATTCTAACTCTGAGCTACACCCCCAGCCCTATTTTTTATTCTTTATTTTGAAACAGGGTCTCACTAAGTTGCGGAGTGCCTCACTAGGTAGCTGAGGCTGTCCTCGACCCTGGATCCTCCAGTCTCAGCCTCCCGAATGCTGGGATTACAAGCATGCGCCACCACGCCCGGCTTATTTTTTAATCTTTCTTTCTTTCTTTCTTTCTTTCTTTCTTTCTTTCTTTCTTTCTTTCTTTCGTTCGTTCTTTCTTTCTTTCTTTCTTTTTTGCAGTACTGGGGATTGAACTCAGGGGCATTCTACCTCCGAGCTACACCCCTAGCCCTATTTTTTATTTATTTTGAAACCGAGTCTAAGTTGCCAAGTGCCTCACTAGGTAGCTGAGGCTGGCTGTGAACCCGGATCCTCCGGTCTCAGCCTCCCGAATGTTGGGATTACAAGTGTGCGCCACCACGTCCGGCTTATTCTTTATTTTGAAACCGAGTCTCACTAAGTTGTGGAGGGCCTCACTAAGTAGCTGAGGCTGGCTGCAAACCCAGATCCTCCTGTCTCACGTCCAGCCTCTTTTCCATTTCCATGTGCATTAAGAAATTCATTTCAAAAGCTGGGCATGGTGGTGCATGCTTGTAATCGCAGTACTTGGGAGGCTGAGTCAGACAGGAGGATCCAGGTTCGAAGCCAGCCTCAGCTACTTAGTGAGGCCCTCTGCAACTTAGTGAGACCCTGTTTCAAAATAAAGAATAAACAATAGGACTAGGGGTGTAGCTCGGAGGTAGAATGCTACCCCTGGGCTCAATACCCAATACTGTAAAAAAAGAAAAAATTCATTTCAATATCTCTTCAATTGAGTGATCTTTCGCTAAGCACACCAGTTCTCTTGTGGGGTTTGAGAAGGCAGTGAACACTTTGTTCTTTCTGATTAAAGTTGTATATTTCAATATAAATGGTCAATTCTCAAACCAGACCTACTGAAGGGAAATGTTTGGTTATAGTTTAGGTCATTCTTAATGTGATTGCTAATACATAAAAATTGTTTCAAATCTTTTTAAATTCTCAGTATACCTTAGCTTGTTCTTTATGCCCTATCATGTTTTTGTATGCTCCTTTAGTGCACATAGTAGCTACATTATTATCAAGTTGTTGAAACTTATATTTTTAAGTTACTGATGGTGTTGTTTTTGGAGAAAGAAGCTTCGTTCGTATTTCTTTTTGTTCATATTCTTAGTGTGGCTGCCTGTATCAGTTTCTTGCTTCTAGGCATGTCAGCACCTGTCCTGTTTTTAAAGACAGTGAGGGTTGTACAAATATTCACTTATGTATTTTTTCACTATATGAATGGTGAATGGTCCTCTTTATCCTGTACTTAGTAGAGATAGAAAACAATTGATCATAGTTATTTCTTTATCCTATATTTAATAGAGATAGAAAACAATTGATTCATAGTCTTTGCAAAGTAAACTCTGAGCCTGAAAGAAATACTTGTGTTATTTCTTTTGTTGTTGCTTTTTAAAAATAAGTTGTGTGTTGCAGGAAATGCTTTATGTACAGTGAAGTGTGATGAGAAAGTGAAGGTGTTTTCTGTCCGAGGAACATCTTTTGAAGCTGCAGAAACAAGTGGAGGTAGTGCCAGTTCAGAAAAGGGTGAGTGTGTGTGTGTGTTTGTCTTGTGGTGCTGCAAATTGAACCTAGGGCTTCAGGCATGCTAGGCAAGCATTCTATCACTGAGCTACATCCGTAGCCCCATATGGAGCCTCTTGATTGGATGTTGTTATTTCTTGTTTGTTTTTTTTTTTTTTTTAGTTCATAGATTTTATTAGAGTAAAAGGTGAACTCTAGTCAAGTTTCTGATACACGGTATTTGAAAATTCAATCTAAATTATATTCCTGAAGTTAAACAAAAATAAGAAATGGCAAGGTATGGTAATGCACACTTGTAAACCCACTACTTGGGATTCAAGGACAGCCTCAGCAAGTAGTGAGACTCTCATTAATCCAATGAAACCTTGTTTCAGAATAAAAATAAAATAGGACTGGGGGTGTAGCTCAGAGGTAGAATGTCCCCAGGTTCAATCCCTAGTACCACACACACACACAAAAAAAAAAGAAAAGAAAAGAAAAAAGAAATAATTATATCTTTTTTTGGTAGTAGAATACTTTGGTAGATCATGAGAGCAAGAGAAAGAAGGTCCATTAAGATTACTCTATTATATTGGTGATAAGATTTTTTACTCTCTTACCACTGTTTCCTGTTACAATATTTGAATGAATCAATATAGTAGAAGAATGTAGTAATAGCAAATATATAAAGGAGGTTGCATTTTATCATATATAGTATCTTATTTGAACCCTATAGAGAAAGGGTTACCTTGGTTTCTACAGATAGATTTAGAGAAATAAATGACTTCTCAAAAGTCATGTAGCTAATGAGGCAAAGGCTGAAATCTTGTCCCCTAAGTCTTTCCATTATCAAATAAAATGAAATTAGGAACACAGAAAATTCATAGTAATTAATAAACTTTAATTTCATGGAATTGTATATTTGTAGTTTCTCTTAAATATAATTATTGTAAAACTCGAAATCATAATTCTTATTTATTATATGTTATCAATGTATGCAGCTTCAAGTACTTCACCAGTGGGAATATCAGAGTGGCTTGACCAGAAATTAACAAAAAGTGATCGACCAGAGCTAACTGGTGCCAAAGTGGTGGTATCTGGTGGTAAGTATAATATTAATTTTAAAAGATAACATAAACTCTAGAATACTTTGATTTTTTAAGTCTTCAAACTTATGAGGTTAGTAAATTGCAAGTGTTATTCCCATGTTACCAATTAGGAAATGATACTGAGGGTAATACATAATTTGGGCTTTCTGTTGCAGATCTATGTCACTGGCACCAGGGGGAGCATGGTATAAATCTCAGTTCCGTAACTTCGCCACTGATACCTTTGTCTTATTAACAGACTTCTGTGTTATTCTACAGAGTAGGATTGACTTCAGAATCATAGAAAAAGTAGCTGGAATATAAGGGCCATCCTATGCATAATGCCCCCACTTCATTCTACTTTCAAAGACTTGTTTAGATCTCTGTGACTAACACTTTGAAAGTTTCTTTAAAGTTAATATTCTACAAGACTTGCTTCTTTTTGTATATTATGTTCCTTATTTAAAAAAGACTTTATATAATGTGCTAATTTTTGAAAAAATAGACTGCCATGATTTTGAAATCTTTTCAAATTAAGTGTCAAACAGTAATCTTCCCAACAGCCTTCTATTGTAAGTGGCATTGAGAAAAAATGATTTAATATTTTGAAAAAGATGTATTTGACTTGTTTATTCACTTACTGTTTATTGAGTACCTCTTCTATAACATGGCTGTTTTAAAGTCTGGGAGAAACAAAAATGAAAGGCAGAAATGTTCTTGTTCTCAAAACCCTGCAAAGAAGAGTTTTTATTCTAGTGGGTAAAACTGATATTAAAAATCACACTATTGCTTAATGAGTTTATTAGTTGTAGTGTTGAATGCTTTGTAGAAGTATAGATTTGTCATAGGAGAAGTCAAAAGGAGTTTTTTGAGGAAGTAGTTTGCTTAATGTGGCAGAAAATAGCAGTGTTTTTATAGAATGGAGTTTATGTTTATTTTTTCACTTTTTTTTTTTTAACAAGGTCGGGGGTTGAAGAGTGGAGAGAATTTTAAGTTGTTATACGACTTGGCAGATCAACTACATGCTGCAGGTAAAGTTAATTTTTCTTACTAGAAAGATAGTCCCTTTTTGTTGGAAATATTTTTCTTTTTTTTTTTTTTTTTCCAGTACTGGGAATTGAACTCAGGGGCATTCTACCTCTGAGCTACACCCTCAGCTCCATTTTTTATTCTTTATTTTGAAACAGTGTCTCACTAAGTTGCGGAGGGCCTCACTAAGTAGCTGAGGCTGACCTCAAACCTGGATCCTCCAGTCTCAGCCAAGTACTGGGATTACAAGCACGCCCAGCTGGAAATATTTTTCTGTATTACTCATTTATGTATAAATCCCTCAAAGCTGCAGATTATTTTGCTTTCTATGGTTTTCAGTTTTTCTCTGAAATAGTTTTTCATAGGCCTCCCAATAAAATATTATACCGTTCAGTGAGGAGAAAGCATCCTTGTACTTTTTTTTCTAGTATTTATATAATATTCTTACATTTGCCAAATCTTACTAGTTAACTTATTTATTTTTTCATTTAAAAAATATAAAAATGTCAGCTTTAGTGCCCACTACATATTTAGGAATGACCTGTTTTACCCTCCTTTTTGGTGGTCTAATACATATTTCTCATACAAATATATTTAAAATTATAGTAAATTGGTTATAGGAAGGGTAGAATCTGCTATTAAAAGCACAGTGATAAAATGTATTTTTTGAAAAATAAAAATCAAATATATTTAACTTTTAAATATATAATTACTCTTGGATATATCTTATTTTTTTTTTAGTTTTTAGTTTTGTTTTTTGGTGGTACTGGGGATTGAACCCAGGGGCATTCTACCTCTGAGCCACCCCAGCCCTATTTTATTTTTTAGTTTGAAACAAGGTCTTGCTAGGTTGTTGAGAGTCGTGCTACATTGTTGAAGTGTCCTCCCTAGATCCTCGGTTAAGTCTCTGAAGTACTGGGACTACAGGCATGCTCCACCAGCACTGGCCTTATTTTACTTTTTACAAAAGGAAATCCCAATTCTGTCCTCTTTCTCTTGTTTTAAGAAGTTTATGTATAATTATTTAAGTTATCTTATGCTTTCCTTATGTATGGACCCATAGGAATAGTAATTATTTTGTCTGAATAAAGGCATAATACTGACAATCTATTTATTTATTTATTTATTTATTTATTTTTTGCGGTACTGGGGATTGAACTCAGAGGCATTCTACCTCCGAGCTACACTCCCAGCCCTATTTTTTATTCTTTATTTTGAAACCGAGTCTCACTAAGTTGCGGAGTGCCTCACTAAGTAGCTGAGGCTGACCGCAAACCCGGATCCTCCTGTCTCAGCCTCCTGAATGCTGGGATTACAAGCGTGCGCCACCACGCCCGACTACAATCTATTTATTTATTTATTTATGGTACTGGGGATTGAATCCAGGGGCATTCTACTTCTGACCTACCCTCTAACCCTCCTTTTTTAGTCTTTATTTTGAAACAGGGTCTCACTAAGTTGCAGACCAGCCTCACTAAGTAGCTGAGGCTGGCCGCAAACCCGATCCTCTGGTCTCAGCTTCCCAAGTACTGGGATTAGAAGCATGCGCCACCACACCTGGCTATTTATTTATTTATTTTTGTGGTACTAGGGATTGAACTCGGGCATTCTACCTCTGAACTACATCCTCACTACTTGCTGAGGCTATCCTTGAACCTGTGATCCTTCTGTCTCAGCCTCCCAAGTACTAGGATTACAAGCGTACACCGGCACACCCAGCTATACTGAGTCTTTATAATCAAAGAGAATGTTTGAGGATGTTTATTTTATTCATTCATTCTTGTATCCAAGGAATATTTATCTTGTATCCAAGGAATATTTATAGTAGATACTGTTTCAGGTGGTAAGAAAACAGTAGTGAACAAAATAAAAAAAAATCTCTACCCTTGTGGAAATTACATTTCTATTTGTATAAGATAGACTTTGTATTAATTTCTTCTGACTATGGTATCAAATTATTGCAAATTTGATGTCTTAAAACAATAGAAAATTATTCTCTCACAGTTCTGAAGACCAGAAGTGTGTTGAAGTCAAAATGTTGTTAGGACCTATTCCTTCTGAGGTGCTGTTATTTTTCCTAGGGGAGATAATCTGTTCTTGCCTAGTTTCTGGTGGCTGCCCCAGTATTCCTGATCTTGTGGCCACATCATTCCAGTCTCTGCCTCTGTCTTCATATTACCTTCTCTGTGTGTCTGCATCAAATTTCCCTCTGTATCCATCTTGTAAGAATACATGTAATGATATTTAGGGCCCACCTAGGTAATCCAGGATAAGCTCCTTGTCCTAAAATCCGTAACTTTATGCCATACCTGCTGCCACATAATTAATATTGACAGGTTTTGGGGGATTAGGAAGTGAGTATGTGTTTGGAGAGACCATTTTTTTATTCACCATAGATACTAAACACAATAAACTAGTAAATAATGCAGTGTATTAGAGGATGGTAAGTGCCATAAAGAAGAATAACAGAAAAAGGAGGAATATTGGAAAGAGAGATGGCAATTCAACATAAGATGGTCAGAGTAAGCCAAATGAAAAGACATCTGAACAAAGGTTTAAAGGAGGTGAGGGAGTAAGCCATGAGGAGGTCTGAGGTAGAGTGTGTAGGCAGAGGGACCAATAACATGTACTGAACATTTGAAGGCAGGACACCTGTCTGGCCTATTGGTAAGAAGGAGACCAGAGTTGGAATGGAAAATGCAAAAGAAAAAAGAGTAGGAGGCAAGATAAGGTAGTAACCATGGGACCAGATCACACAGGGCCTTGTCAGCCATTGTAAAGAGGTTGTTTTTCTCTGAATGAAATGGGGAACTTTGGAAGGTTTTGAACAGAAAAGTGACATGATTGAGTACATTTTAAAAGGATGACTTTAGCTCAAATTTTGAGAATAAGGGTGTAGAAGGAGAGCACAGTAGCAGGGAGATTCAGTTAATAGGTGAGAGATACTGGTAGTTTGGACAAGTGTAGTGACTGTGGATGTGAGGAGAAATGGCTAGTTTTGGGAGACATTTGAGGGTGAATCATCAAGATTTTCAGGTAAGTCAGATTTGGATTATGAGAAAAAAAATGTCCCAAACACTGGTAGGCTATAGTTGCCACTAGCTGAGATGGTGACGATCTCAAGAGGGGCAGTTTCCAGGGAGAGCTGAGGAGCTCACTTTTGGCTATATCAAAATCTGTGGTATCTTAAACAGGGCGAAGAATAAAGAAACGATTTTACTGCCAGGGGTATTTTATTTTCTTCAGTGTTGGTGATCAAGTCCAGGCCTTTGCACATGTTAGGCAAGTACTGTACTACTGTGCTATACCCCCAGTTCAAAAGAAACCAACTTGGCAAGGCCCTCTTTCAAAGTAAAAAAAATAAAAAGGGCTGGGGGTATAGATCTCAGGTAGAATGTCCCTGGGCTCAATCTTCAGTACCAAAAAGAGGCGGAGGGGGGGAAAGATATAAAATTAATCATTTGTGCTTCTGCTTTAGGGAACTAAAAAAAAGAAGAGCAAATTAAATCCAATGTAAGCAGAAGAAAATAAATAATAAAAATAATCAATGAAATCAAGATAGAATTAATGTTAGAGTAATAATGACTTAGAATCTATCAGTCATTGGAAAATGAAGGGGATTGATGTTGGGGTTGGTAGATGACATAGCAACAAATGGGTGTCATGATTTGGTGGCATGAGCTTCATAGCTGAAGGTTTTTAGGGTGGAAAAAGGAAGAACTTTCTGAGAGTGACAGTGAGTCCCACCTCCAAATCCAGTGGTATGAAGATGGTGGCAGACAAAGCAACCTCTGCCATGAAGGCTACTACAGGGGAGGTGGTTTTCTCAGGGAACGTGTAGGTTTTGGTTAGATCAAGAAAGTACAGAGAATTTTGGTTTGCTGATACGGGGCTTTTAGTTCCAGAAATCATACTTTAAGAGTTCTGGAATTAGGAGACATGGGAGATGTGTGCAGAGCATTATGGGAATCAGTGTTGGGGTTATGAAGGATAATCTTTCATTCTGGGGCTTATTGTAGTGCTCACTATAAGGACAGGACATTAGTCCAGGCTGACTTGCAACAGCTGTGAGTGTTAGGAGGTAGTGAGTCTGTGGCTCCCTCATGTTCTCTCCAGCTGGTGATGAAGAGGTTAGAGGCTCATTCTTGACTCTTTCTGGAAGGGGTGGTTTTACTCCAAGAACAGGGCTCCTTGTTGACTCCTGTTGATTAAGAATAGAAAACCAGTTCAATTTTTATTTATTTATTTATTTGATAACAAGTATTGGTTAAATCTTTATCTTGTGTTATATGTAGCTCTTTACTTGGTCACAGAAGTAATGATACTATAGTACCTTCAAATTTATCAAGTTGTTAATTAAAGGACCATTGTGTAGTGATATCCTAAATGAATTATAATGTAGGTTTTATGAATACCTTTTTGAGAAAGCAAGCAGAAGAATTCAGTTAAATTTGAAATTTGTGAGCCAGGCGTGGTGGCGCATGCTCGTAATCCCAGCATTCGGGAGGCTTAGAACGGAGGATCCGGGTTCGCGGCCAGCCTCAGCTACCTAGTGAGGCACTCTGCAACTTAGTGAGACTCGGTTTCAAAATAAAGAATAAAAAATAGGGCTGGGGGTGTAGCTCAGAGGTAGAATGCCCCTGAGTTCAATCCCCAGTACCGCAAAAAAAAAAAAAAAAAAAAAATTGAAATTTGTGGGTATAAATAGAAGACATCTTTTTGAAAAATGCACTCTTGCCGGGCGTGGTGGCGCACGCTTGTAATCCCAGCATTCGGGAGGCTGAGACCGGAGGATCCGGGTTCGCGGCCAGCCTCAGCCACCTAGTGAGGCACTCCGCAACTTAGTGAGACTCGGTTTCAAAATAAAGAATAAAAAAATAGGGCTGGGGGTGTAGCTCGGAGGTAGAATGCCCCTGAGTTCAATCCCCAGTACCGCAAAAAAAAAAAA
>PVLC010000521.1:170022-191763 GCA_004027655.1 Graphiurus murinus | reverse complement strand
AAGAAAAATGCACTCTTAGTATTTAGAATTCTCAACCAGTGACAGGCACTTTATACAATAAGTCTCTAACTTATTATAAACAGGATTATTATATTAGTTATATTATTATAAAGTTTCTAACTCATTATATAAACATGGTTACTATATTAGTGTCTTAGAACTATTGGTGACTGTCTTGTTATCTGAATAATAGAGCTTGGAGAAAATGACAGTTTTTTTCCCTCTTAGTTGGGGCTTCCCGTGCTGCTGTTGATGCTGGCTTTGTTCCCAATGACATGCAAGTTGGTCAGACTGGAAAAATAGTAGCACCTGTAAGTATTACTATAAACTATGCCATGCAGAATTCTGTGGGGATAAGTAGCATATGTATTTGTTGAACAATAATCTCAATGATTTATATCTTACTCAATGTTCCTAAGCAGTTACCCGTTACTATAGTGCAAATGTCCTTCTCACAAGGTCTGTGGATTTATTGGTCTCAATAAAGTGCTTAGCAGTTCTTAAATGCATAATTATTTTTCAAAAATTTTAAAGTAGGAAAATACTTCATCAAATGAAGTCATACCACAGCATCAGATATAGAACTTAACAAAGGTAGCATTTTATTATTTCTATGTGTGTGCATATATATGATGCCAAGGGATTGAACCCTGGGCTTTGTGTACTCTAGGCAAGTGCTCTACTACTGAGCTACCTCCCCTGCCCATTGTTTTATTAAGTTGATTTTATAAGTTCATATTGATGATGTTTGTTTGCCAAAAAGCCTTTGGAGTATACAATCAGTAAGAACAATGAACTTATTTTAATGAAGCTAGAGTTTTGGAATTGAGAGCTGTGAATGACAATTTTTATCTTATATTTTTCGGGACTCCTAGTTTATTTCTGCATTTTTGTCTAGTTGCATGTATTTCAGAAAATTCTGATCCATATAGATAAGTGAAACTAGAGCATTCTTTAGTTAAATCTCAATACAACTTAAAGGAAAGGAAATTTTAGTTTCAAAATTAAATGAGGCTGGGCGTGGTGGCACACCCTTGTAATCCCAGCATTTGGGAGGCTGAGACCGGAGGATCCGGGTTCATGGCCAGCCTCAGCTACCTAGTGAGGCACTCAGCAACTTAGTGAGACACTGTTTCAAAATAAAGAATAAAAAATAGGGCTGGGGGTGTAGCTCGGAGGTAGAATGCCTCTGAGTTCAATCCCTAGTACTGCAAAAAAAAAAAAAAAAAAAATCAGTAACATCTAATGACTTCACATTTCTTAGTTAATATGAGTTTATAGTTAATGTTATTTTTAGGCAGTTTAAACCTATATTGATTGCATGATGAAAGTGTATTTTTTATGTACTTGAAAATAAAATGTGTTTATTATTTCAAAGCAAGATAATAAGTCATATCTACTTTAAAAATCACATCTTGCTTGGAGTGGTGGTGCATGCCTGTAATCTAGTACTTGGGAGGCTGAGACAGGAGGATTGCAGGTTCAAAGCCAGCCTCAGCAACTTAGTAAGACCCTATTTCCAAATAAAAAAATAAAATAGGGCTGGGTGTAGGTGTGTAGCTCACAGAATACCTCTGGGTTGAATCCCAAACACACACACACACACACACACACACACACACACACACACACATCGTAGCATCCTATTCAACGAGATGGTCATTCAGAATTTCAAAATAACAATTTTTTAAGGCTTGTTTTTTGAAGTTTGTTTTGAAATATCTTTAATTCTTTTGTCTTTTTAAAATTAGAGTATTTGTGTTTTTATGGTCTCTTTCTAGCATTTTGTTTGTTTGTGAGTATGGTGCTGGGAATTGAATCCAGGAGTGCTCTACCACTGAGCTACATTCCCAGCCCTTTGCATTTTTTATTTTGAAACAGGGTCATGCTAAATTGCTAAGGCTGGCCCAGAACTTTCGATCCTCCTGTCTCAGTCTCCCAAGTACTGGGTCTACAGGCATGCGCCACCATGCTCAGCTTCTAAGAGTTCTTTTATAATCTCCATACAAATTCTGTTTTGTTTTAATGTGCTAGAGATTGAACCCAGGGGCATTCTACCTCTGAGCTACACCACCAGCCCTATTTTTTATTCTTTTATTTTGAAACAGGATCTCACTAAGTGACAGAGTGCCTCACTAGGTAGCTGAGGCTGGCCAAGAACCCTTGATCCTCCTGTCTCAGTCTCCCAAGTACTGAGATTACAAGCGTCCGCCACCATGCCCGGCTGCCATACAAATTCTTTGTCAAATATGTATACTGGCTGGATGTAGTGGTGCATGCCTGTAATCCCAGTATGTGGGAGGCTGAGACAGCATGGGTTTGAAGCCAGCTTCAACAATTTAACCAGACCCTGTTTTCAAATAAAAAATAAAATAGGGCTGGGGGTGTAGCTCTGAGGTAGAATGTTCCTGGGTTTAATCTCTAGCACCACAGGGAAAAAAAAAAAGTGTCCTGAATATTTTCCCATGCTAGGGCTTCCCTATTCATTTCTTTAATGAACAGAAACTTTTAATTTTGATAAAGTCCAATGAAGCAGTCTTTCTTCTTTTGGTTAATACTTATTATGCTACTCAGCTTATTTGAAGTCAGGTAAGATCTCAAAACTTAATATATGTGCTAAAACTATTCATAAATCAAGTAGAAACACCATGTGACCCGCTTACTTGCCATACCACTTTAGTCTGGCTGTGAGAGTAGATTTATAGAGCAGATGAGCTTGAGTCTTCCATGGCATTTAATTAGGTGTGTCACACACATATTTTTTGTCAAAATCTTGCCTTGTTCAGTCTTACATGAGTAGACACCTTCAGTCCTGAATTCATAAAAGATCAACAAACTTCCTAATCAAAAATACTTGTATCAGAAATTCAGAGATGAGCCGGGCGTGGTGGTGCATGCTTGTAATTCCAGTAGAAGAGTACTGAGTTTAATCCCCAGTATGGCAAAAAAAACAAAAACAAAAACAAAAAAAACTCAGAGATGAGGTGGCAGACAGACAAATTTTTATTTATTTTGACAGAAAAGGAGCATTTGTGGCTGTTGAATAGGATAGTAGAGTGGTAGCATACTTTCTTGTATTGGAAATAAATTTCATACAGTCAGTTTTTCTTTTTTTTTTTTTTTGCGGTACGGGGGATTGAACTCAGGGGCATTCTACCTCCGAGCTATTCCCCCAGCCCTATTTTTTTTTATTCTTTATTTTGAAACCGGGTCTCACTAAGTTGCGGAGTGCCTCACTAGGTAGCTGAGGCTGGCCGAGAACCCGGATCCTCCGGTCTCAGCCTCCCAATACAGTCAGCTTTATTCAGCATTACTCTTTTTTTTTTTTTTGGCGGTACTGGGGGTTGAACCCATGGGCATTCTAACTCCAAGCTACACCCCCAGCCCTATTTTTTATTCTTTATTTTGAAACAGGATCTCACTAAGTTGTGGAGGACCTCACTAAGTAGCTGAGGCTGGCCACAAACCCGGATCCTCCTGTCTCAGCCTCCCAACAAGTACTGGGTTTACAAGCGTGTGCCACCACCCCAGGCTCAGCGTTACTCTTATGAATACAGAACTATTAAATATTTTAATCAGGAAACAATGTATTAAATGCATTGAAGATTTTAATATAAATCATACAATCCCTCAGAGAATTCTGATTTATTAATTCTGCGTTTAGGCATGAGTGTTTGTGTGTGTGCACATTTTTTTTTTTAAGGCTTTAAAACTTTTTTTTGAAACAGCCTCAGACTTAACAGAAAATTTGCAAGTACCAAACAGAAACCTTTGTGTGTGTGTACTGTTTGAGAGTAAGTTGCTAAGATGATGCCTTATCATTCCCAAATGTGTTTTGTAGGATATTCTCCTTCATAGCTGCAATTCAGCCTGTAAAATCAGAACATAACATTGACATATGATCCTATCTAATCATCAGATGCCACTCAGATTTTGCCTATTATGTCAATAATGTCCTTTATAACAAAAGAATCTAGTGCAGAGTCACGTATTCCTTATATTAGCCATGCATCCATCAGTCTTGTTCATCGATTTTACTTTCACTTCATGGGGGACTTTTGAAGGTTGTAGAGCAGCAGTCATGTTACTTCCCATTCAGATCTTCCATATGAAGTGTCTATTCAAATCTTTTACTTTTATTAATCAAATTACTTGTTTTTATTGAGTTGTAGAATTTTTTTTTTTTAATGGACCTGGGGATGGAGCCCAGGGGCATTCTACCTCCAAGCTACACCCCCAGCCCTATTTTACTCTTTTATTTTGAAATGGGGTCTCACTAAGTTGCAGAGGGCCTCACTAAGTTGCTGAGGCTGGCCTTGAACCTGTGACCCTCCTATCTCAGTTTCCCAAATAATGAAATTACAAGGATGTGCAACCGTGCCCAGCTTTCCTGTTTTTGTTTTTTTCTTTAGGTGGTCCTGGGGACTGAATCCAGGGGCATTCTACTTCCAAACTATACCCATAGACCTATTTTATTTTTTTTAATTTTGAAACAGAGTCTCACTAAATTACTGAGGCTGGCCTCAAACTTGCAATCCTCCTATCTCAGTCTCTCAAGTACTAGGATTATAGGGTGTGCCACAACACCCAGCTCTATTTATTTTCTTAATGATATCAAATTGAGGAACTTCCTTTCTATTCTTTGTTTGCTGAGAGTTATTTTTTTAAATCATGAATATGTTGAATTTTGTCAGTGTTTACTGTATCTATTAAGATGATTATTTGTTTTTCTTATTTTGTTAATATGGTGAATTACATTGTCTGACTTTTGAATGTTGAGTCATTTTGAATTACTGTGATAAATCCTGGCTAATTATGGTATGTTCTCCTTTCAATATATTACTAGTAGGTTTTTTTTGGAGGGGGGGTGTTTGTGTGTGTGTGTATTTCTTTTCTTTTTTTTCTTAAAGATCCAAATTTTAATTGTTTTTAAAAACCAGCATTTATTTCTTAAATGTGTATTTCTTTTCTTTTTCTTTTTTTTAATGGACCTGGAGACTGAACCCAGGGGCATTCTGCCTCTGAGCTTCACCCCCATTTTATTTTGAAACAGAGTCTTGCTAGGTTGATGAGAGTCTCGCTACCTGCTGAGGCTATGCTTCAACATGTGATCCTCCTGACTCAACCTCCTAAGTACTGGAATTACCGGTATGTGCCACCACACCTGACAATCTGATTTTCTTTTTTTAAAAATTCTTTGGGCCGGGCATGGTGATGCATGCTTGTAATCCCAGTACTTGGGAGGCTGAGAGAGGAGGATCACAGGTTCAAGACCAGCTTCAGTTACTTAGTGAGGCCATCTGCAACTTAGTGAGACTGTTTCCAAATAAAAGAATAAAATAGGTCTGGGGATATAGCCCAGAGGTAGAATGCGCCGGGGTTCCATCCCCAGTACCACCCAAAAAAAAAAAAGGTCTTTGTATGTTTTCAGTGTTAACATTATATTGACTGCAGAAAAAGGATTGGAAAGTATTTCTTTATACTCTATTTTTTCAGTGATTTTTGTGTAAGATTGGTGATAAACTTTTTTTTTTTTTTTTTTTTTTTTGTGGTACTGGGAATTGAACTCAGGGGCATTCTACCTCTGAGCTACACCCCCAGTCCTATTTTTTATTCTTTATTTTGAAACAGGGTCTCACTAAGTTGCAGAGTCCCTCACTAAGTAGCTGAGGCTGGCCGCAAACCTGGATCCTCCAGTCTCAGCCTCCCAAATGCTGGGATTACAAGTGTCCGCCACCATGCCCAGCCTGATAAACATTATTTTTTTCCTTGAATGTTTGTTAGAATTAATTAGTGAAGTCATGCCTATAATTTTTTTTTTTTTTTTACAATATTGGGTATTGAACCCAGGGGCATTGTACTTCCAAGCTACACCCCCAGACTTATTTTTTAATCTTTATTTAGAAACAGGGTCTCACTAAGTTTCGGAGAGCCTCACTAAGTAGCTAATGCTAGCAACAAATACTCAGTCCTCCTGTCTCAGCCTCCCAAGAACTAGGATTATGAGCATGTGCCACCATGCCCAGCTTAAAATTTTCTTTGATGGAGTATTTGACAGTGTACTCAGTTTCCTTAATATATTTAGGGCTAGCTGGGCATAGTGGCACACACATAGTTCCAATACTCAGGAGGCTGAGACGGAAGGACTATGGGTTCAAGGCCAGCCTCAGCAACTTAGTGAGACTTTCAACAACCTAGTGAGACCTTGTATCAAAACAAAAAATAAAGGTACCAGGGATTGAACTCCAGGGGCATTCTGCCTCTGAACCCTATTTTTTTTATTCTTTAGTTTAAAACAGGGTCTCACTAAGTTGTGGAGGACCTTACTAAGTAGTTGAGGCTGGCCGCAAACCTTCGATCCTCCTGTTTCAGCCTCCTGAGTATTGGAACTATGCGTGTGCCACTATGCCCATCTAGCCCTAAATACATTAAGGCTATATTTAGCCTTAGATATACTAAATTGTGCTGGAAGTACAAGCATGTACCACCACACCCAGCTTAAAAATATTTTCAAAATATATTTTTAAAAAAGATTTAGGGCTATTCAGATTTCTATTTTATTTTCCTATGGAATATGTTTCAAGGAATTGACCTTTTTTTCTAAGTTGTCAAATGTGTTGGATAAAGTTATTTGTAATATTGCCTTATTGTCCTTTTATTATCTATAAAATCTGGAATAATAGTCTCCTTTTCATTTCTGATATTGGTAGTTTGTGTCTTTTTTTACCCTCTTTGTCAGTCTAGCTGGAAGTTTATAAAAAATAGTTTTAGTGATTCAACTTTTAAAAATAATAGGTTTAGCCGGGCATGGTGGTGCACGCTTGTAATCCCAGCATTTGGGAGGCTGAGACCAGAGGATCTGGGTTCACGTCCAGCCTCAGCTACCTAGTGAGGCACTCCACAACTTAGTGAGACTCAGTTTCAAAATAAAGAATAAAAAATAGGGCTGGGGGTATAGCTCGAGGGTAGAACGCCACTGAGTTCAATCCCTAGTACCGCAATAAATAAATAAATAAATAAATAAATAAATAAATAAATAAATAAATAAATAAAATAGGTTTAAAAAATAGTATCTTTAGCAGGGTATGATGGCACATACTTGTAATCTAGTATTTAGGAGGATCACAGGCTCAAGGCCAGATTCAGCAACATAGTGAGACCTTGTTTCTTTTTCCTTTTTTTTTTTTGCTTTTATTGGTGCATTATAGTCTCGCATCATAATGTAAATCATGTTGATAGTGACATACATGCACACAACAATGCACACAGCACTTGGTGCCCGTCCCCCCCCCCCCAGCCTCCCCATTTTTCCCCTTTTCCCATACAGAGTACTGAGATTGACATTGGTATATTCACATATGTACACATAGTCAATGATAGTATTTCCATTAGTGAACCTCAGTCTTCCCTCTTCCCTTCCCTTAAACCACCTTCCTGGCTCCACTGAGGTTTCTCCTCCATTTTCTGGAGTCTCTCTGGTATCTCAATCACTCCCTAGCTTGCACATATTAGAGACAACATATACCCCTCACTTTCTATGACTGGCTCATCTCACTTAACATAATATTCTCCAGGTCCTTCCATTTTCTTGCAAGTGACATTATTTCGTTCTTCTTTATTGCTGAGTAGAATTCCATTGTGTATATTTCCCATAATTTTGTAATCCATTCATCTGTTGATGGACACTTGGGTTAGTTCCATAATTTGTCTGTTGTCAACTGTGCTGTTATAAACATGGGTATGGCCGGGCGTGGTGGCACACGCTTGTAATCCCAGCATTTGGGAGGCTGAGATCGGAGGATCCGGGTTCGCGGCCAGCCTCAGCTACCTAGTGAGGCACTCCGCAACTTAGTGAGACCCTGTTTCAAAATAAAGAGTAAAAAATAGGGCTGGGGGTGTAGCTCGGAGGTAGAACGCCCCTGAGTTCGATCCCCAGTATCGAAAAAACAAACAAACAAACAAACAAACATGGGTATGCATACATTACTGTGGTTCTCCAATTTTGGCCCCTTTTGAAAGATACCCAAGAGTGGTATAGCCGGATCTTATGGTGGATACATTCCTAATTTTCTGAAGAATCTCCACACGGATTCCTGTTTCAAAATCAAAAGTAATAAGGGCCATGGATGTAGCTTGGGTAAATTACCCCTAGGCTCAATTCCCAGCACCCCCAAAAATTAAATAAATAGCTCTATTGAAATATAATTTATAAGCCGGGCGTGGTGGCGCATGCTTGTAATCCCAGCATTCGGGAGGCTGAGACCGGAGGATCCGGGTTCGCGGCCAGCCTCAGCTACCTAGTGAGGCACTCCGCAACTTAGTGAGACTCGGTTTCAAAATAAAGAATAAAAAATAGGGCTGGGGGTATAGCTCGGAGGTAGAATCCCGTGAGTTCCATCCCCAGTACCGCAAAAAAAAAAAAAAAAAAAAAAGAAATATAATTTATAGACCTTACAATTCACCCATTTAAAGTCTTTAGTGACTTTTTGTGTATTCATAGAGTTGTACAACCATTACCTCAGATTCAGAACATTTCATTACCCCAAAAGAAACTCCATAGTTTCTTCTGCCTGCCTCCCTTTGTCCTAGGAAATTGCCACTTTCTGTCTAAATAGATTTGCCTATTCTAGATATTTTATATATATCATATAGTATTTGGTCTTTTGTGACAGGGTTTTTTCATTATCATGATGTTTTGAAGATTCATCCATTTTGTAGCATTTCTTTTTATTGCCAATTAGTATGTCATTGTATCACTTTATTGATTGATTTATCATTTGATACTCATATAGACATTTGGGTTGTTTTCACTTTTTTTTCTTCTTTTTTTTTTTTTTTGGGTACTGGGGATTGAACTCTGGGGCGTTCTACCTTCGAGCTATATCCCCAGCCCTATTTTTTATTCTTTATTTTTTTGAAACCAGGTCTCGCCAAGTTGCAGAGTGCCTCACTAGGTAGCTGAGGCTGGCCGCGAACCCGGATCCTCTGGTCTCAGCCTCCCGAATGCTGGGATTACAAGCGTGCGCCACCACGCCCGGCTTTTTCTTCTTTTTTGGGGGGGGGGAGTGGTACTATGTTAATACTGGACAAATACAAGTAAAGCATCAAACCCAATCATGTCAGTAGGTTTGTCTGTTATACAAAAGTACAGATGATATGTTAACTTATTACTCATTTTTGCAGCTTAATCTTTTATTCTGCAAGTTACTGTGTAATTGGAATATGCTAGTGCCATAGTTTATTTTATAGATTTCATCTAGCAGGCACTCAGCAATATCATCTTTCTTAATCTTTACTTTTCTAAAGAATTACCTTTGTTAGCCAGATGTGATGGCACATACTATAATCTCAGTACTTGGGAGGCTGAGAAAGGAGGATCTGAAGTTCCAGGACAGTGTCAGCAACTTGGTGAGACCCTGTTTCAAAATAAAAAATAAAAAGGCCCAGGGGTGTAGCTCAGAGGTAGAATGCCCCTGGGTTCAATCCTCAGTACAAAAAGAAAGTTACATGTATTAATATTTTCTGGACAATAAAAGATGATAAGTTAAGATGCTTCACTAAACCTTTTCTAGTCTAAAAAGCTGAATAAACTGTTTTGACCTCATTACATCTATGTTTAAAATAAAATTCAATTTATTTTCCTCCAAATTCTGAATGATTGCAAAACAGCTATCACTTCATTTTCCTAAGATACAGTAAATTCTTAACATCTATAAAGCCAAGAGAAGAATAACTCATTTTCATTTCTTCTTTATAATTTTACACAGTATTTTTTAGAGTAGATTCCTCTTTTCCATAAGTTAGAGAACTGTTATTAGTTTCATCTTTTCCAGTATCTCTAGTCATGAATATTACAGCCGTGAGTTGAAAAAATGAGCTGTCTTCATTCTATTTTATTTATTTATTTATTTATTTATTTATTTATTTATTTATTTTTGTGGTACTGGGGATTGAACCCATGGGCATTCTACCTCCAAGCTACATCCCTAACCCTATTTTATTTTTTATTTGGAAACAGGGTCTCACTAAGTTGCTGAGGCTGGCCACGTACAAACCTGCGATCCTCCTGTCTCAGCCTCCCAAGTACTAGGATTACAGGGGTGCGCAACCTCACCTGGCTTAGTTGTCTTTATTTTAGTATAAACATTTTCAAAATCTAGAATAAGATTTTTAGAGAAAATTTAAAATATATAAAAGTTTTCAAAAAACTTTAAACGTGCCGGGTGTGGTGGCGCACGCTTGTAATCCCAGCATTCGGGAGGCTGAGACCAGAGGATCCGGGTTCGAGGCCAGCCTCAGCTACCTAGTGAGGCACTCTGCAACTTAGTGAGACTCGGTTTCAAAATGAAGAATAAAAAATAGGGCTGGGGGTATAGCTCGGAGGTAGAATGCCCCTGAGTTCAATCCCCAGTACCGCAAAAAACAAAACAAAACAAAAAAAAACTTTAAATGTTATTGCCATACAAGATAACAAAGTGTACTTCTTGTGTTTCCTTGCAAGGAAATATTTGGGATTTCAAATACTGATTTTTTTTGGACAGTAATGAGATTACAGAAATTATATCAGTTATAATTCTGAGAGCACAAATTCAATATTGTACTGACAGACTAGTTAATCTTTAAGCACACACATATTCATACTAAAGCATCTTACCTTAAACATTTTTAGGAAACATAAAAATACAGAGTCATACATTCTGTTAGTCATCAGAGTGGTGATTTCCTCAAAAGTCATGTAGCCTCTGAAAAACCCCACTACACACTGGTGGGAGAAAGAGAGAAAAAAGGGCAAATAACATCTAAGTGTTACTATGAGTATACTTGCAGATGCCCCAAGATCTTGAAGGCTCTCAGGGATATCTAGAGTGTATTTTTAGAATTACTGGTCTAATACGTTTGGATTGTATTATAGACATTGAATCACATTTTGTAGAAATTACAGACTATATTCTTATTAAGAATATTTCTTAATATTTACAGGCAATTAATGTAGCTGAACTCAAATACCAAATTCAGTCTTCTTTCTTCAGTTCTTTGAGTTCTAACAACTGGTTTAGAGTCCACTTCATACTTTCTAAATGCAGGGGTCAGCCTTGAGTGGAGTTATGTATGGAGGTTGTGGGTCTACATCCATGGTTCTCTCCCCTCTGGAACTTTTTACTCACTTTCTAGCTGATGTAGCAACCACAAATACTGTCTTCTGTGTATTTTACTCAACCAGTAGGTCTACAGGTTTTTATCTAAGATGACTGAATTCTGATTGGCTTTTATCTCTGTGCCCTATCAGCACATGTCCCAAGTGAAAAGGGAGGTGATTGATGCTACCTGGTTGTGTGTGTGTGTGTGTGTGTGTGCGTGTGTGTGTGTGTGTGTGTGTGTGTACATGTGGGTATATATGTACCCAGGGGCATTCTGTCTCCAAGGTACACCCCAAGCCCCATTTTTTGTTTGTTTTGAAACAAGTTCTCACTAGGTTGCTGAGAGTCTTGCTTTGTTGCTGAGATTGTCCTCCAACCTGTGATCCCCCTGTCTCCACCTCCCAAGTACTGGGATGATAGGCACATGCCACCATGCCTGACCTATCTATATATTTTAACCAGGTTTTATAGTTGTTTTAGCAGGAGGATAAATCTGATACAAGCTATTTCCTCAGGTCCATAAGCAGGATTTTTGAGCTCCAGTAAATGTATTACTTCATCTGTGCTCTAACTAGTGCAGAATTGGATGATCATCTCCCTTAATAATATCTTAATTAATGCTACTTAATATTGCATTAGGTTTTTGGCAGCTACATCCCATGATTGGCAAGAATTACACTTGCGAACATCCAGAATCTCTCCTCAACCACTGCCCCATTTGAATTGCCTGCTCCTAAACCACATCTCCCTCATCTGGTACTAATACAGTATTTCTTTGTTTTTAAAGCTGAACACAATACTTTCACTTATCCTTATTTGAGTCTCTTTTCCCTATCGCTCAAGCCTCTTGACTCTTAAAGTTTGATATCTTTTTCTACTTGCATTCCTTTCAACATTATGTTAGTAGAAGATCTATGATTTGTTTTGTTGCCATTATGTAATAGCTTTGGAAAGCATTACCACTGTTCTGATAGTAAGTAGTAAATAGTTCTCTACTTTTTCAAATAAGAGGACACAAAAATTTTGTTATCCTCACAAAATAATTTTACTTTCATTATCAGTTGTTTGAGAAAATATGTAATATTAAGAAGATGCTATGAACTTATACTTTTAAATGGTTTTTTGGTCATTCACAGTAGTTTATACAGATGAAAGATTATTAAACACATATGTAGAGAAGTTCCTAGAATCCTTATGGATTCATGCTTCCTGTAAGAATTCAAACCTAGTGATTAGAAACCTCTAGTCAGTCCATAGCTTACTGTTGTAACAAAGACTTCCTTTTATTTTTTAATTAACTTCTTTATTTTGAAATAATTTCAAACTTAGAGAAATTTGAATTTAAAAACAATACAGTGTCTGTGTGTGTGTGTGTGTGTGTATACACATATATACACTCATACATTTTGATTCCTGAACAGTTGGACAGTAACAGCATGACCTTTTTATCCTTAAATACTTCAGTGTACATTTTTTACGAATAGAACTATTATATAACCAAAGCAGTTTTATTTTATATCCCAGTTTTGTCAGTTCATATTCTAATTCTAATTTTCCATATTTTAATACTCCAATTTTATCAGTAAGCCTAATAATATTATAGCCCCCCCCCCCATATAGAACCTACATTATGGTCCTGTGTTGAATATAGTTATCATATCTCTTTAGCCTTTGGTTGTGGTAAGGGAGTGGGCCTCAGTTCTTATTTAGCCTCAGTCTCAGGAAGGTCCTTTGTACCTAGTTCTCAGAGTGGGAGTTTTTCAGTGTTCTTGCCCCTACTCTTGCCCCTATGGCAGCCAAACTACCTTTATCTCTTGGTGTTGGATGACAGTTTGAATGATCTTAAGAAAATTCAGTTGGAAGATAAAAGATTGGAAAGAAGGTATGTTGAAACTAGGGGAGAGATTTTAAATAAAATAAATTTTTCCTGGTCCTGCCCATTTGCTGAATGTGGGCTGCAAATTTGGAATTGAGGATTTTAGAAGCCAATTCATATTAGGAAACAAGATCAGTACCCTGATTTACAACATCCCAAAGGTAAAAACAACTAGCTACACATAGGAAGTATCATTTGGCCTGATACCAAGATTAGAGAGATATATATCCCTTGAGTCCTTATAAAGAGGACACTATCGATTGACATCCTCAACAATACCTTTACTATAAATAGGACAGTTGTTTCATGGGCTGTTTTTATAATGTCCCTGAATGTGGGCCACTTGCCTAATATTAAGTGCACTTCTATGAAGTGCAGAAATTATTGGTTTTGTGTCTGCTGTTTAGGCTTATACTAGAGCAACGTCGAAGAATGGCAAATTATTGTAGAATCCTTCTTAAGATGATATTTTATCAGGAAGAAGTAGAGTTGTGGTGGTATACGTAGAGCACTACTAGCTCAATCAGGTCTTGTTCCTGAGAAAGTCTCCGCAGAAAAGTACAGTCTAGAGAACATTATAAAGATTACTTGTCCATTAAAAAAATTGGAGGATTGCATAGCTTTATGTTTGCCCAAATATGTCTTTCTGAACCGAGTCTTGATTTCATCCTCTGTTAGTTTCTCAATTTCTAAATTTCTTAAATTGTAACCAATGTGTGTGTGTGTGTGTGCGCTTACTGGGGATTGAACCCATGGGCATTATATTTCTGAGCTATATTCCCAGCTCTTTTTACCTTTTTGTTTGGAAATAGGGACTCCTTAGGTTGCTAAAAGCTTCGCTACATTGCTGAGGCTCTCCTCAAACATTGCGCTCCTCCTGTCTTGGCCTCCCAAGTACTGGGATTACAGGTGTGTGCCACTGTGCTCAGCATATTGTTTCTTAAACTTCATGGTAAAATATAAGTGTTTACTGTTTTACTGCTATATGATTTAACATGTATTTATATAGATTTTTAAATGAAAAGTATGGGAAGTAAAGTGAGTATAGCAAATGTAAACTACTTTTTCAAACTTAGCCTAGAAAAAGAGATAAAAGGGGTAATAGCTAGAGAGGAAAAGAGGCTGCCAGGTAGAGGGTTTTCTTTCTAAGGTTACAAAATAAAAATTTTTAAAAATGCCTTGCTCATCTGGTGGGCATAAAATCTCACTATGCTTTTTAATCTATTTTTTTCTAATTACTAGTGTGATATTCATATACTAAATATCCATTTATGTTTTTCTCCCATCAGAACACTTCATGTGCATACCTTTTGCCCATTTTTCTATTGAATTGTGTTTTTCTTAACAATTCCTGGAAGTTCTTTATATATTCTGGATAAAAATCTTCTGATGGTTGTATATTGCACACATTTTCCTTCAGTTTATGTCTATTATTTGCTAATTTTGTTGTTATTTACTATTGATTTATTGATTTAGCGGTACTGGGGATTGAACTACACCTCCAGCTCCATTTTTTTTTTTTTTTTCAGTACTGGAGATTGAACTCAGGGACATTCTACCTCCAAGCTACACCCGCAACCCTATTTTTTATTCTTTATTCTGAAACAGGGTCTCACTAAGTTGCGGAGTGCCTCACTAGGTAGCTGAGGCTGGCCGCGAACCCGGATCCTCCGATCTCAGCCTCCCGAATGCTGGGATTACAAGCGTGCGCCACCACGCCCGGCTGCCCAGCTCCATTTTTTATTCTTTATTTTGAAACTGGGTCTCACTAAGTTGCGGATGGCCTCACTTAAGTAGCTGAGGCTGGCTGTGAACCTGCAATCCTCTTGTTTTAGCCTTCCAAGTACTGGGATTACAAGCATGCACCCTATGCCTGGCTCTGTTTTTTTCTGTTTAAAAAAATCTTTTAGCCAGGCTTCGTGATACATTCAGTACTTGGGAGACTAACAGGAGGATCACACCTAAATGGTCAGCCTTAACAACTTAGAAGGGCCCTCAGCAACTTAGCCTCAACAATGACACCCTATTTCAAAATAAAAAAGGACTTTGAGAAGCCAGGCATGGTAGCATACCAAGTACTTGGGAGGCTGAGACAGGAGGATCACAGGTTTGTAGCCAGCCTCAGCTACTTAGTGAGGCCCTGTGTAGCTTAGTGAGACCCTATTTCAAAATAAAAGAATAAGAAATAGGGTTGGAGGTGTAGGTCAGAGGTAGAATGCTCCTGGGTTCAATTCCCAGTACTGCCACCAAAAACAAAAAAAAAAAGGACTTAAGGACTTTGAGTGTAGCTCAGAGTCAGGATGCCCCTGGGTTCAATCCCTAGTACTCCCCCCAAAAAAACTTGTAATAGAAATTTTTAATTTTAATGTGATATAATCCCTCCTCCCTTTTGAGATGTACTTTCTGTGTATTGTTTAAGAAATTTTAAAAGTATTAACTGGCTGGGCATGGTGGTCCACACCTATAACCCAAGTACTTAGGAAGCTGAGACAGGAGGATTGCAGGTTTGAGGCCAGGCTTAGTAACTTAGCAAAACCCTGTTTCAAAATAAAAAGTGCTGGGTGTATAGCTCAAGGTAGAATGTCCTGGGTTCAATCACCAGTACCAAAAGTAAAAAAGGAAAATAAAGAAAGGAAGACATTAACCTCTATTTTTTTAAAAAAAGTTTTTAAAGTTTTGCGTTTCACATTTTGATTTATGTTCTGCTTGATTAGATTTTTGTTTAGTGTGAAATAAGTATTCAATTTTTCCCCCAGATGGCTAATGAATTTTTTTAGCATCATTTATTGCACATTTCTTCTCTCCCTCACTGGTTTGCAGTCACCTCTTATATATTAAGTTTACGTATGTGCATGGATCTATTTCTGGGCTCTCTCTTCTGTCTTATTGGTCAGTTGTTTATCACTATACCAGTACTACACATAAAGCTTTAAAAAGTTATCTGGTTGGGAAATATCTCTTTCTTGATTCTTTGCCAAACTTGTCTTTGCTGTTTTTTATTCTTTACCCAGGACTCTGAAGTTTTAGAATTCATTTGTCAAGCTCCAGAGTTGAGATTTTGATCAGAAGTGTAAATATACCTTATTAAACAAATATAGTCTATTCCAGAAATTGTATAGCTATTGAAACTTCAGAGTATCTTAAGTGTACACTGTGTGTGTGTGTGTATATATGTGTATATATACATATATATATATATGCTTTGTTTTTGTGGTACTGGGGATTGAACCCAAGGCTCTGAGCTACACTCCCAGCCGTATTTTATTTTTTTAGTTTGAAATAGGGTCTTACTAAGCTGTGGAAGGCTCCACTAAGTGGCTAAGGCTGACCAAGAACCTACAATCCTCCTGTCTTAGCCTCACAAATATGGGGATTACAGCCCACAACACCTGGCTCCAAGGGTATGTTTTATTATCTTAAAATAGAGTATTAATAATTAATTCCAAGTCCATACACAGCCTCAAGTAATTTTCCCCCAGTTGCAAAATCTTAAGCACATATATAATCCCAAGATTGTCTGCATAATATAAAGCATTTGAAACACCAGTTCCTTAGTTATTTAACACTTTAATGTTTCTAGACAGAGTACAGTGATAATCATATAGTATCAGACATGTCTTCTATACTGTTCCAAACATGTACCATAATGTAAGTAAATAATGAGAAAATACATTGAAGATACATGGTAAATGCAAGTAAGCACCAGCTGATAACCATAGTTTTTGTAACAAATATTCAGATAGCAAAAACTTCAAGTGAAGAGCATTAGATAGATAAACTTAGAGGGAGCTGACATCTTTGTGATATTTGTTCTTCTGTCCATGGCCATGACTTTATTATAAAGCCATTTTAAAATGATAAAGTACTAATTAAAGAGTTGCCCTTGTGATTTGGGGGTGAGAGGTGGGAGAAGGGGCTGTAATCAGTTATTGTGCAGTAGTGACAAGGTGTATGGGAGTAAGCTAGCAGAGGCGCTCACTATCAAATCCGAAGAAGAGATGAACAGCTTTCTCTTTTCGGTTCCTGAAATTCCAGAAGTAGATGGTAGTGAAGCAATGTCTAAAACCTTAGACCAAGCAGGAGATGGGGGGGAAAATCTCAAAATGGATACTCTTTGTTTCCTTTGCTTATAGTTTTACAATGTGAGCATAAGACATGATCCTATCTAGAAAGTAACTGAGATATAGCTGCTGAGTAGACTGGACTGTTTCACTTAAGATTCATAAGCACCTTAAATAGGCACTCTTGAAAATTCCTGATGTTTGTTTGTTTATTTGAATAGCTACTGATGCATTAAAAAGGTACAAGTTGTAACATATTCATTATTTGTTTTGTAACAAATATTCAGATAAGAACTTAAAAGTAAAGAACCTTGGATGTATAGATTAATCTGCAGAGTTGACATCCTTGTAATATTTGACCTATGGCCATGATTTTATTTTTCCACTTATTTTTATAGTTTTATAACTTTTGTTATAAAAATACATAGGTGTATAGGAATATGATTGGTATTTATTGATAAAATTGATGCTTGCTGTCTATTTTTGATAAGTGCCCTTTATCAGATTTAAAAATTACCCTATAATAGGCAGTGTCATATGATGGTTAAGAGTCCACACTCAGGCCCAGCCGCCTGGATTCTGCTTTTTGCATTACCACTTGCTTGCTGTTTGACCTTCCTCAAGTCACTTTTCTGTACTACAATTTTCTCAGCTGTATAATGGTGATAATAGTAGTCCCTGTTCCATGCAGTCGTTCTTAAGATTAACTTGTGATTAAAAAGGGTTAAGTGAGTTAATATATGTTGTTAATATATGTTAATATAATTGTCCTGGAATGTTGTAAATAGCTATTATGTATTCGCTATTTTTACAGTTATTATACAATTTCTCGTTTATTAGGAGATTATTTTTCTTTTAAAATTGTGAACAAGCATTAAATTATTTTTTAACTAATGTTTGACAGATTCTTTGGATTTTGTTCACACATTAATATTTGTTGAGCTTAAGAGTTTCAGATCTGTGCTATGACCAGAATTGGCATATTTGGTGGTAGTTCCCATTTTATATTTATTTCTGGACTGCTTTCTATTAGCTCTGTTGATGCTAACCTACCTTCCTAACCATCAAAATATATAAGCATATTGTAGCCATTAAAGAACCTGTTATCTGATGCCAGGGAAATGTGTTCTTACACTTAGTGCAACTTCTTTTTTTTTTTTTTTGTGGTACTGGGGGTTGAACTCAGGGGCACTCTTCCTCCGAGCTATACCCCAGCCCTATTTTTTATTCTTTATTTTGAAACCGAGTCTCACTAAGTTGCAGAGTGCCTCACTAGGTAGCTGAGGCTGGCCGCGAACCCAGATCCTCCAGTCTCAGCCTCCTGAATGCTGGGATTACAAACGTGTGCCACCACGCCCGGCTTAGTGCAACTTCTTAATGAGTGCAGATTACTTTGTATTTTGGTATTTTACCAACAGATCAGCTGTCCATTTATGATTCTGAGATTAAGTAAATAGAGTCTGTTTAGAGTTACCAGATGAAAAAGCAGTTTTGGGAGAATTTACTAAGACAATAAATTTTGCCTTTTAGTTTTATTTATTTATTTTTTAATTCAGTAGTGTTGAAAAGTCTGTGTAAGGACAAACTTCATAGAGTTATTTGTATACAACTGGGACTGAATTTATGGGCTGCCCTCTAACTTGCTAAAAAGCTGAAGATTGACAACCACTTTCATACTGCATTATCTAGCTTGGCTTTTAACTCCAAGAGAACTGTGTTCACAAATTGATGCTCTGTTCCTTGGGGGTTGGTATGGAAGCATTAAATTGTACTAAAATATTCATATGTGAGTGCATTTAGCTGAAAGCAATTGATGTTCTATTCCCAAGAGGACAAAGAGAAATGCTGTATGGACCTGCAGTCCAGAAAACACCCTAAGCATGCTTCTTAAAGGTAATTACATGACCTGGATGATCAAAGCCCTTACGGTGAAGCTTAAAATGACAAAAGTTGTAGAATTTATAAACTGTGGTTTAGGTGTATAAAATTAAATTACCAAAAATTAGAAGTTCTAATTATATCTTTGTTTTCTCAGCTAATTTTTATTAGACTGCTTTCACTAAACATTTAGTGAAATATCAGTGAAGTTTATATCCATTACCATTTCATTATATACAGTTAATAGTTTTAAGTTTCAGAGATTTGATTGAATTCTTTTTTTTTTTTTTACATATATGCTATAACTGCTTGAAAGCATGCCACGGATATGATAAATTGACATGTTTTATCGATAGTCAATCTAATTTAACAGCTGGCATGAAAATCAGTAAGAGTAGACAGCAAATCTCTGCTGTAGCTATCTTGGTATCGTAACTTAAAATGAATAAATGTATTATAAAATTTCTGTTCTTAGAAACCAACACTGTAATTTTGCTTCTTTCATACAAAACTTTTTTTATGCATAGCTTCAGATATGATAAACATGTATATGAATGTCAAAGAATATAGGACAGTGTGCTAAATGGAAATGTTTATTCAATGAATAATTTGCTATTTAGCATATGTAATTCAATACATGTATTCACTTTAGTGCCAAAGATATGAGTACTAAGATGTACAAAAGAACATATTAATAACTTAAACTATATGTTAATATTAATCAAACTTAGTCTAAAAGGGAATTTTGGAAATAGTAATTGGGGAAGAAGGAATGTCCTTAAAGTGGGATTACTCTAGAGGATCTCTATAGTTAGGTTGGATACACAGTGAATTTATTATTTTACTACTGGCATTTCCCTCCCTCCCTCCCTCCCTCCCTTCCTTCCTTCCTTCCTTCCTTCCTTCCTTCCTTCCTTCCTTCCTTCCTCTTTATTCTTTCTTTCTTTTTTTTTTTGCAGTACTGGAAATTGAACCCAGGGACATTCTACCTCTGAGCTACACCCCCAGCCCTATTTTTTTTATTGTTTATTTTGAAACAGAGTGGACATGGTGGCACATGCCTGTAATCCCAGTACTTGGGAGGCTAAGACAGAAGGATTGCAGGTTTGAGGACAGCTTCAGCAAGTAGTGAGATTCTCACCAACCTAGAGAAACCTTGTTTCAAATTAAGAAATAAAATTGGGCTGGGAGTATAGCTCTAAGGTAGTATGCCTCTGGGTTCAATCCTCAGTGCTATAAAAAAAAGAAGAAGAAGAAAAGAAAAGAAACCAGGTCTCACTAAGTAACCAAGGCTGGCCACAAACCTGTGATCCTCCTGTCTCAGCCTCCCAAGTACTGGGATTACAAGCCTGCACCTCCCCGCCCAGTTACCTTTTTCCATAGTATTAGCTCTACTCCAATTCTTACTTTAGAAGGTGCTTAAAGGAGGTGTGTAACTTGGGCTGAACTTTACAACTTGGGGTTTTTTTTTGTTTTGTTTTGGGTTTTTTTTGGTACTGGGGATGGAACCTGGGGGCATTCTACCTCCAAGCAACAGCCCCAGCCCTATTTTTTATTCTTTATTTTGAAACAGGGTCTCACTAAGTTGCGGAGGGCCTCACTAAGCACCTGAGGCTGGCTGCAAACCCGGATCCTCCAGTCTCAGCCTCCCAAATGCTCAAATGCTGGGATTACAAGCATGTGCTACCACGCCCAGCTACAACTCGGGTTTCTTAAAAAAAATAAAAGACTTTTTAGAATAGTTTTAGATTTATAGGAAAATGGTGAAGATGGTACAGATAATATTCATAAATACTATATTTGATTTTCCCTATTATTATATATGGACTATATGTTTTTATAATTGTCAGAACCATAAGATTCTAGGACTTTTTTTGAAACCTGCTGCATTTTATTTGTTAAAAATGAACAACTTCAGAATAGATATAAATGTAACTTTTCCAAAAAACACCAAAAAGTACAGTGTAAAGCACCTCCTCATTAAATACAAACTTTCATTTTGTGATGCACTGCATCAATGTTTTGCATACACCTTGATGCAAAGGAAATTTTAAATTGCATCCATACTCTCATCTTGAATTGCCAGGCACTACTTTGCTGGAGTCTTCTATTTAGTCTTGGAAAATTCTGCTTCTTTCCTTCCTTTCCATTCAATTTGATAATATCATCCAAAGACATGTAGATTTTGTAGAGGTTTTTGTTGCTGCGGGCTTGTGGCAGTAGTGGCAGTGGCAGGGTCACCGTGGCTCCCACCAACCGGGTACCAAACCGGTTCATGGCTGGAGACTTCATGCTGGATCAGTCAGCCGCGAAGGCCCTATTTTTCTTTTTTTCTTTTAAGATGGAAAATCGTGTGAAGGTTTCTATCAGGGTGATAATCCATTCTACCTTTGGGCTACACTCTCAGCCCTTTTTATATTTTGAAACAGGGTCTCACTGTGTTGCTGAAGGGCTCATTAAGTTGCTGAAGCTGGCTTTAAACCTGCAATTCTCCTGTCTCAGCCTCCAAGGTACTGAGATTACAAGCGTGTACCGCTACGCTTGGCAGTTTTAAACATTTTTAAGTGTTTAATTCAGTAACACTAATTACATTCACAATGATGTGCAACTAACACAACTTTTTCCAAAAACTTTCATCACCCTTAATAGAAACTCTGTATCATTAAGCAATAAGTAACTCATTACCGGTCTAACTCAGCCTCTGTTAATTGCTAACCAACTTTATATCTCTGTGAATTTGTTTATTCTAGGTATTTCTTTTTTTTTTTTTTTTTTTTTTTTTTTTTTT